>ML795359.1:320771-338845 GCA_009831015.1 Picea engelmannii
GCCTTTGACCTTGGAAATTTTGATTCGGATACTGTTGTCTATTGCCTCCACTGGAGTGAGAGTAACTTGGATTTCTCCCTCTTCCTTGGTGACCTCTGCTTTTTCCTCTGCCTCTCCCTCTGCTGAAGGAGAATTGAGTTTTGAAAGCATTGGAGATTGACTCATCTGTAAGATGTAGTCTGGTCGCATGTGTCACCAAAGAACCAATTAATTCATCTGTTGAAAATCTTGACAGATCCTTGGATTCAAGGATTGCTGTTACAATCATTTCAAATTTATTGGGTAGACTTCTGAGTATTTTCTTAACAATTCGTTGATCAATGATGGTTTCACCAATCAGTCTGATCTGGTTCATGATTCCCATGACTCTGGTCATGAAATGATCCACAGTTTCGGACTCTGCCATCCTTATAGTCTCGAATTGTGTCCAGAAGGTCTACAGTTTAACTGTTTTGACCCTATTATTTCCTTGGTAGGAAGATTTAAGGATGTCCCAGGCCTGTTTTGAAGTACCAGTGCCTGTGATTTTCGAGAAAATCGAATCATCCACAGAATTTTGAATCCATAATTTCTCTTTATTTTCGTTGGTCCTCAGAGTTGCATGAGCAATTCTCTGCGCATTTGTCATGGCAGCGAGGGCGGCTGGATCCGGTTCCACATATCCAAGATCCATTGTTTCCCAACACTCTTATGCTTGCAAGAACGATGTCATTCATAGAGACCAAAACTCATAATTCTTTCCCAGAAGAATTGGACCCTGAGTTGGTCCTAAGTTGCTAGACGACATATTTTTTAGAAGAAAAAATTTCAGAAAACAAATAGAGGAAAAATTTTGTATTTACCTCCGATCGCCAATTTACCGATTTGTCGATGGCTGAAGGGAGCTTATCGGGCTTGAATTGGCCTTTGTCATGGTGAAATTTGACCATGCACCTTACTATTAAGGCGCTACGGGCTTTTTCGACTCTTTGCCTTTCAAATCGCCGAAATGCAAAAAATTGCCTTTGGATAATTCAACGGTCCAGATCTTCTTGTGATCTGACGGCCCAGATCTTATCGGGATATCGTGAATTGGGATTTCTCAAGTTATGATAACGAGTTCTTCCGACTCCTCGATTCGCTGATCTTTGATTTACCGATGGCGCTGTCCTTTCGGGACTTTTTCCGATTGCTTCGATCTGTGCCACGCGTCCTCCTATGATGGACGAACCTGATCCCTTCTCGTGAAATCAAGACTTCAAATGCACTGGACGTCTCATCGTTAGGATCTGAAATTTTCCGAATCCCGTAATGTCGATGGACTTGATTCCTGCCACGCGTCCCAAGTCCCAACAGATGGACGACTCAAATCAGCGTCGGGGATTTCACTGTGGAGATTCTCGATCCTGCGATTTTGACAAGATGACGTTAGCTGGGCTCCACAATGGAGCTTTCCTCCTGTCAGGATTTCAGACTTCGGAGTTCTGAAGTGCTTGTGTTTCTTGTCCTCCAGATTCTCGAAACGTCGAATCTCGATGTGCCGATGGGCTCGTTCCTTTTCGGGACTTTTCCCGAGTCCTCAGATTTACGCCATGCGTCCTAGAAAGATGGACGGTCCTGATTCAACCTCAGGATATCGCGACTTGCAATACTCCGTTGACACAATTTATCTGTCAACTTGAAACCCCAGATGTCGAAACGCCGATGGTTTCCTCGATGTTCGCCACGTGTCCGATCAAATGGACGGCTGAGACTTTATCGCTATTTCGCGTATCGTGATTTCGCGAGTTTCAAAGTCTTGTTGCGATGGTCTTTCAAAACCACGAACTTCGATATGCCGATGTGACGACTTTTGGATCTTTTGCCACCTGTCCTCTGAGATGGACGGCTGTAATCTTTTCGGGATTTCGCAATATTGCGTATCGAAGTTTTTGGAGTGCAATCACCTTTGCGCGTCCAACTCCCGATTACCGATTTTGCGATGGAATAAGATCTCGCCACGTGTCTCTTGATGGATGGTTCAGATGATGTTCAGACTTCACGACAGCACAAGTCGAGATTTCTCGTGTGCTCTCCAGAGGATTAAACCTCGTGCACCTTCTCGTTGATCCAACGACTGTCGGTCCTTTACGCAAGATCTGACGGCTGAAACTCTTTCGCCCTTTTCGCGCTCTCCTTGTCCCTTCTAAACTGGTTTCCCACTTCGGATATGTTCTCATGATGAGTCTTACGGCCTCAATGGCTATTCTTTGCACCCGATATATGTTCTTTACTCCTGTGGAAGAAATATTCGTGAATCTTTTAAAGATTTGAAAGAATTTCACGAGTTCTTCATTTTCTGCTACAATCTTTGGCAGATTTGACCGATATCCAGAAATCGTTAAACGATTGTGCGTTATGCAACAATCTATAACAGTTTTGAATGAATTCTTCGATTTCTTTAAACGTTCTTCCATTCTGCAGCTCTTTTGTGTCAGTCTTTGACGATTCTTGAAAAATTACAACAATCTTTACTGTTTCTTCTTCTGCGTTCTCTTCGTCCTGGATCTTTCGAGCATTGTACGCTCTGCTTCCTATGCAAGCTTCCTACGTTGATCTTTTGAACGTAAGACAGTCTGCGTCCTCGTGGAAGTTTCCTGCGAGGATCTTTCGAGAGTATGACAAACGACTCTCCAAACCTTGTGAAAGAGACTGTGTCGCGTGCTCTCAAGATCCGTGAAGCTCTGCGCTGTGTGGATCGAGTTGCTTTCCAGCCCGTGTGAAGAGGCTTACTACTATAGCTCTGATACCATGATAAATTGTGAAGCAAAGAGAAATGTAGAGAGAAAAGAATAGAACAGTATATTGAAATGTATGAAGAAGTACTGAAGAAGTTACAATGCAATGGGAGATGGCTGAGCTAAATATGCTCAAGCAAGACAAAAATAGAAAGTAAAAATGTCCAGTACAGCTCGCAGTGTATAGTCAGACTATTGACATTACATTATATTTAACATTTTCTAGGATAGGGTTTTGAATATTTTAAGGAAATTATTTTTATTTATTAAAAGTTAATAATAAAGAAAAATATGGCTTCAAGAAACAACATCCTTGCAGAGTCATACATCTCCGATCTCCATTTTTACGGGGATTGACATTTTTTGGTCAATTTGATTAAATTTGGAGTTATCAACATGGATTTGAATAACAGTTGTTATCTACCACCACCTCCTAGTTTCTTTCCTAAAAATTATCATTTTCTAGTCATTAAGATCACTAGTAAACAATATACAAAAGATTTATGGGATAATGTCCTGAATGGGTTTGAAGAACACTCAAATCAGGTAGCATATGAGACCATGATTTAGGATCATAAGGATCCTCTCTTAGCATCAACATTGTCTCTCATTCAACAAGGCTTGCATGAGAGCACTCTCTCGAAAATTAAGTTTGGGAGAAAGGGGGAGAAACATCGATCAACATCAAGTTGAAGCCTAGAGCATTGTAGTTGTTCATAAAGTCATTGTTTTTTACCTTATATAAATAATTAGAGAAGATATGAAAGAGCTTGTTGAAGAAAAAGAAGATAAAAAGACATGACGAAAAAGTGTAGGACCAAAAATACCACTCTATGGGCTTAAGCAAGCTAACAAAGCTTGGTATAGAAAGAGTGATTCATATAATGGCTTCAACAAAATGAATAGTGAGTTCAAATTATAAACAAAGATGAATAAGAAAAAGGTTAAATCTTAATTGTGTATTTATATGTTGATGATATGATTTTCTTAGGAAATTTGTGGGTGGACAAATTTAAATCAAACATGTAAGAGGGATTTGAGATGGATGATTTTGAGCTAATGATATATTCCCTTCTTATTGAAGTCATTCAATCAAATTCATGATTTTTTGTGTTTCAAGCAAAGTATGCCATGGATGTGTTAAAATGGTTTGGGATTATGAATTATAAACTAGCACCAACTCTATTTGTAATAGGGACAAATCTCAACAAATAGGATATGGGATCCAATATAGATCCAACTTTGTTCAAGAGATTGGCTGGAAATCTCGTGTACCTCACTGCCACTAGGGGATACATCATGTATGTTTTCAGTTTCATTTCTTGGTTCATGGAGTCTCCAAGAGACTCGCATTGGCAAGTTGGAAAAAGAATTGTAGTGTACCTTTTTGCTTACCAAGGCTTTTAATGCGCAATATAACAATCTGTATACACTTACGTTGGATTTACATAACACATACAGTCCAGTATATACTCCACATGAATTTACCAATTAAACACATTCAACACAGAGTATTCATATGAATTACTACCATAATCAAAAAGCAATTCGCTTTTCATATTAATTCATATACACAGCAGAAAACATGATAACAGATCCAGTACAGTCATGATAAAATGTGGTAAAAATATAATTAAACACTTATCTTGTGACAGCGAAGAAATCCACCAACCAAATGCAGGCCTTCCATGAACCTCCCAGCCTTAGACCACACTACTCCTCAACTCAACAGTGGGTCACCCACGAGCTGGGACTGAGCTCCACCCCAGGGAAAGGAATCCAGACTCAGGCTGAGGTTACAGGGAATTCATTCACACACAACCACCAGGAAGAATGCCCTCCCAGGAATATCCCACGCTCACTGCCCACAGACCCTCATTCCTCACATGCCTGTTCCACCCCAGGAGAGTGCACCTTCTCTATCACCTAGACAATCCTTCGGCTGCCAGTCTCCCTTACCTTGGGTTACAGGAACATACCGGACCGAAAGTCTCCAATTCTGTGGCAGCTACAGGGTTCCTTCCAAGATCTCCCTCCTTCCTCTGCACACTCTCTCACCTGGAGGGAGTCGATCACAGGCCAACAAGCCTCACGTAGTCTAGAACTGTATTCCACAACAAACACAGGGAAGATGGACACATGATTCCCAAGAACCATTTCAGTAGTCACAGGATGTTCTCATGGTCAAGATTTCAGAATAGGGCTCCACGCACCAGCTCGCTCAGTTTTTCCTAGCCAAACAGAGACTTTTCCCCGAAAATGACATGGACATTTCATTCAGGGAACGCACACACTAGTTTTATCTCCTAGACAGACTCCACGGCTTTGACCAAGGGTAAAAACGCATTCTTCAGCACCCAACACATGATTCCTCTCTGTAACAGACATACACGAGGTCCCTTGCAGACTGGCTCATACGGCTCCTTCTCAGGGCAGTCGGTTCGAATGGAATGCGAGAGATCCCCCCCCCCACGATTGTTCCTTTCTGTTTTATTTTCATGCGTGAGGGTGGAAATTTGTCACCCTTGGAACTGCATGCGTTCCATCCACATGCCTCCCTGTACATGCCTTTCCTTTTTTCTAGGAACTTAGGATTAAATAATATGCACATGGCTTTTTAGGAAATAATATTAAAATATTATTCCAGGCCTAAGCCCCTAGGCTTAGCCCCTAGGCTCAACACTCAGCCCCTTTTCCACCTTCCAGCCCCTAGTTCCTTGCCCACTCTATGGACTCTCAGTCCCCCTTCACTCATTCATCGTGGTTGGTCTGCACCTGGAAGTGTTTATATTTTATTGATTATTCTGCATACATACAAGTACAACAACAGGCTCTTGGCCCTCAAACACTTAGGCTTCCTAGCCTAACAAACACATAAGCCTTCCAGCTTATACAAAACTTGGCTCACCAGCCTATAGAACACATTACAATTCATTGCATATATCATGATCTGTAACGGGGATCGGCCTTGGGGACACTACAATCCCCCTCCCTTATTTTTGCATTGTCCTCAGTGCAACTTTACATCGCATTTGCAAGTTCTTCAAAATTTTCAAAAAGGTGCAAGTACTCTGCCCGCATAATATCTGCATGCTACCATGTCGCGTCCTCAGGACCGTACCAGGTCCACTGGACCTTTACAAGCTCTATAGCTCGATTCCGGAGTTGTTTGCTTTTCCTGTCCAATATGCGCACAGGATGTACTTACAGGATACCTTCTGGTTCCACCTGAATCACAGTCTAATCGATAACATTATTAACATCAGGTACGTATTTCTTAAGAAGTGAAACATGAAACACATTATGTACAGTCATAGATGCAGGTAATGCAAGCATGTATGCAAATGGCCCAATTCTTTCCAGGATCTCGAATGGCCCACAAAATCTTGCTGCCAACTTGGCGCAACTTCCCAATTTCAGGGAACTCCTCTTAGTTTTCACTTTCAGGAAAACATGGTCACCCACTTTGAATTCTCTATGGGTTATGTTACTATCAGCGTAACGTTTCTGCCTATCCTGGGCAGCTTTCAGATTCTGTTTGATTTTTATCATTTGATCTTCCATCTCTTTGAGTAGTTCAGGTCCAACTACTACTCTGTCAGTTGGATTATCCCAACTCACTAGAGTGTTTCACTTTCTTCCATAAAGTGCATCGAATGGGCTCATATTCAGATATGTATGATACCCATTATTGTAGGAGAATTCTACCAAATGCAGGTAGTCTTCCCACCTTGATGGTGTATCCATCACATACATTCTCAGCATGTCTTCTATTACTCTATTTACTCTCTCTGTCTATCCATCAGACTTAGGATGATACACTGTACTAAAGTTCAGTTCATTCTGAATCCTTTGAACAGTCCTTTCCAGAAATTCGAAGTGAATTTCAGGTCCCTATTAGACACAATTGTCTTAGGAATTCCATGCAAGCGTGCAACTTCTTTTAAAAAGATATCAACAACCTTTGCTTCTCTGTGGGTGGTTTTCAGTGGAATAAAATGGGCATATCTAGTAAGCTTGTCCACCACCACCATGATTGAATCATGCTTCTTGCTTTTTCTGGGCAATCCTGTGATAAAATCCATTGTTACCACGTCCCATTTCCACTCAGGAATAGGTAAAGGCTGCAACAACCCTATTGGGTGTCTATTCTCAGCCTTAACCTTTTTCTACTCCATACATCTGGCAATGTATTTAGCAATTTCTTTCTTCAAACCCAACCAAAAATAATGGCTTTTAACTGCTTCCACAATCTTTTGATATCCAGGATGTCCTGCATAAGTCACGTTATGCATCTCTTTTAGAATTGTCAGCTTCAATTCTCATACATTGGGTACATATTCTCTGTTATTATGCAGAAGTAAACCATCAGTTCCCCGGGTGTAACTTTCCTTGTTTTGTGGTCTCTCACGCTGTTGTAGCTTTGCTACAAGATTTTTGTACTGCAAATCAACATTTGCAGCTTCCAAAATTCCATCTTTCATCTCAGTCTGATACATGCTAATAGTTGTAGCATGTAATTCGTGCACTTTTCTACTGAGTGCATCAACCACCTTATTTTCTTTCCCTTTGATATACTTGATATCAAAGTCATATTCACACAGAAATTCCAGCCATCTAATTTGCCTGGCATTTAAGGTTGGTTGATCAAATAAATATTTTAGACCATTATGATCTGTTCTCAACTCAAATCTCTTTCCCATGAGGTAATGTCTTAATTTCCTCAAGGCATGGATGATTTATGCCAGCTCTAAATCGTGAGTGGCATAATTATTCTCATGCTCCTTCAACTTTCGGGATTCATAACAAACTACAAATCCCTCTTGGTTGAGAACTCCTCCCAACCCTTCCTTACATGCATCTGTGCAAACTACGTAATCCTTGTTTGGATCTGCAATCTTCAGGATTGGAGAACTGGTTAGCAACTGCTTCAATTGTTGGAAGTTGCTCTCACATTCTTTAGTCCACTGGAACTTCTTTCCCTTCCTTTGCAAGGAAGTGATAGAATGGGCTATCCTTGAGAATCCCGTTATAAACCTCCTATAGTATCCTGCCAGACCCATAAAAGATCTAAATTCAGTCACATTCCTTGGCACTGGCCATTCTCGAATGGCCTGTACCTTTTCAGGATCCACAACGATCCCTTCTTCAGATATTATATGCCCCAAGTAATGGATTTGCCTTTGGTAAAAGGATCACTTGCTCAGTTTTGCATACAACTGGTGTTCTCTCAACACCTGTAGCACCATTCTCAGGTGTTGTTCATGCTCTTCCTCTGTCTTGGAATACACCAAGATATCATCCAAGAAGACTATGACAAACTTGTCCAGATAATTTCTGAACACTCCATTCATTAAGCACATAAAGCCAGCAGGCGCATTAGACAATCCAAACGACACCACTGTAAACTCATAATGACCGTAACTTGTTATGAAGGTGGTCTTTCTGATGTCCTCATCCCTTATTCTCACTTGGTGATATCCAGATCGGAGATCTATTTTCGAAAATATTTTCGCATCCTTCAACTGATCGAAAAGATCATCAATCCTCGGCAGAGGATACTTGTTCTTGACAGTGACCTTATTCAACTACCGAAAGTCAATGCACAGCCTCAACATGCCATCTTTCTTCTTTACGAATAGGACTAGGGATCCCCATGGTGACACGCTGGGACGAATGTAACCTTTCTTTAGTAGCTCTTCGAGCTGCAATTGCAACTCTTTCAGCTCTGGTGTACTCATTCTATAAGGAGCCTTCGAAACTGGGGTTGTTCCAGGCATCATATTTATAGAAAAATTGATGTCCCTCTTCGGAGGTAGTCCAGGCACCTCCTGAAATACGTCCTTAAATTCTTTGAGTACCTTGTGTTTTTCCAAATTTGAGACCACATCTTGGAATACTTCTTCCACCCAGGATGCAAATAATTGACAGCCTTTCCGGTAACATTTCTTCAGCTGCATGGCTGAGATTTATCTGATAGCCACGACTCTAGGAATTCCTTGGATTGTTACCTGATTTCTCTCTTCGTCCATACATGTGAACCTCTTGTTACGGAAATCCAGAAGGGCATGGTGCTGGTCCAACCAGTCCATCCCAATTAAGCAATCATATGATTCTAAAGGCAGAATGTTCAATTCATCCTTAGTGCTCATTCCTTTCATGTCCTCCGAACATGACTTAACCAATTCAATGACCTTCCTCTTGGTCCCTGTGGCTAACTGCACTAACCAAGACTTCTCATGTTTGCTCTTCGTTAGATGCAAACTTTCCACCATTCTAGGATGTACATAACTATGGCTAGCCCCTGAATCAATTAAAATAACAAGTGGTCGATTGTTGATCATACCTTCCACTTCAATCATGTGCGATTGAAATTCTACTTGCTTATTTTCCAGGGCTGCATAGATCCTCGGCATTCTGCTACCCATATCCTCCATTGTTTCAGTTTGCTGAACAGTATGGACAATTCTTGCTTTGTCTTTTCTGTGGGGGTAGTCTTTGTACCTATGATTCCCTTTACAGCCCCAACACTCTATGGGTGGAGGCCTTGGCATCTATCCACTCCCTTCAACTTTCCTGGGCTCTTTAAAAGATGATTGTTCCCAAGGACTATTTCTGAAAAAGGAAGGCTTGCTTCCCTTCTGCCTTTGTTATTTCTTAAACCTCTTCTGGTCATTCCAAGCCTTCTGAAAGGCAGTCTTTTCTCTCTATTGTTCATATAGGCCTTTCTCCCTTCTTATGGTTTCCTCCATGGTCTTAGGATCATCGTATTGAATCTTGTCACCAATGGAAGGTGGCAGTCCACTCAGATACCTCTAAATTTTAACAGCCTCATCTTTTATGAATGGAACATACTTTAGTAGTTCCAGAAAACTTCGTTCATACTCATCAATGGTCATACTGCCCAACTTGAGTTCGAATAACTCCTTCATCTTTCTATCATAGTGTCTTTTAGTCAGGTATTTCTTCTCGAAATACCTCTTGAATTCCTTCCAAGTGACCTCTTTCTCTCTGATGTGTTGCACCTACACAAACTGATCCCACCACATCGATGCTTTTCCTTTCAGTTGGTACATTGCAATTCTTCCTTCTGCATGGGCGGAATAATTCTGCAATTGAAATTATTTCTTCATGCCAAGCAACCAGGTCTCGGTATCTTCCTCCTTCTTATGTTCTCCATTGAATGTTGGAGGCTTAATATTGTTCATCTTTCCTTTCAATTCCTCCTTTCCAGATCTCTGATGTTTTCTGGTAGGGGACGGGCTTGAACTAATGTGTGTGTTACTGTGAGAGTGTCTCTAGGAGCGACTAAGATGTCGGCTACCACTCCTTGAACTACTTCTTCTCCCATGGTTTCTGCGACTCCCCGTCATACTTGAGTCTCTTCATTTCTTGAGTTTATTCTCTATTCTTTCCAGACTCTTCAAAAATTTTAAGTTTAATGCACCCTGTTGCTCCCTGACTTTCATGAGATTTCGGCTATCATCTCGGCGAGCCTTGGCCTCTCTTTGTAATCCTTCAAGGATTTTCCTTATGTGTTCTTCCTTATCCTTTTCTTTTCCATGCCCATTGGAGTTTGATCTTTCGACTCCCAGGTTAACATCCTTTCCTTCCCGTTCGTCTTCTATTTCAGGGTTAATATGCACTTTTCCCCACTCCATACTTGGCGTTGGTTAGCTGGAATCCTGACCTTCATTGAAATCTGCACACGCACTGTGTAATTCAATTCGAAGTTTGTCAGTCCATTAAACTTTCGCGAACACTCCACAATATTTATAAGCCAGTTCGGACAAAATAAAAAGACATTTCATTTTAAATAAGTTTCTTGAACTCGAAGTATCATGTATCTCTCCCATTTCTTTGCGTTTGAGGCAATTTCCCAAACAGTTCTGGCACTTGTCAGTCTTCTGCAATATAATGCGCAGAGGACTCGAATTTGTCGATCCTTCTTTTTTTTGACAATTCCTCATCTTTTGTGACAATCGAGTTTAAGAAAGTGTTTCAATTCCATGAATTTTCTGAGCTATGTTCAGCTCTATATTTTTCGGGTGTTCGAAACTTCATTTTTCGGTATTTCAGAGTTTTGGTACTGGCGAACTCCGATTTAACTCTTCGAATAGACTCGTGGTTCACACGAACTCTCTTATATGACCACAGTAATACCTCCCATCGGAGTTTCGGACTTCCCAATGTCCAAATGCACATGTCCTCAGGGTTCGCAATTCTCTGAATCCCGACGCATCCATCACACGTTAGCCCTCCTGGCTTAGCTCCTGGTCCACGTGACCTCTACCTCGTGACCATACTCAAACCTCTCACTAGGGTTTCGGGGTTCGGAGCTTCACAATGCATGGACTTCTTGTCCCCGCGATTCCCAATTCTCTGAATTCCGACTGGCTAATAGTTTGCTCCCACTTATCGGGGTTCGCGGTTCGCGACTCCAAAATGCATAAACCCTTTGTCACCAGGATCCCCGTTATGTCGTTTCTCTGATACACTCACGCGATTGACTATTCAATGGTCTCTCACTCCATCAGTGTTTCGGGGTTTGCAATATCATGAATCCTAAATGAATAACTTTTCGGGACTTCTCACCGTGAAAACCCGAAATGGCGTGCCACCTGTCCACTTCTCGAATCTTTTGGCCCCCACACGGTTCTTTTGTCTGTCGGGATATCGCGTTTCGCGATTTCACGATTCCCATTGTACTGATGTAAAGATTTCCAACACCCAATCCTCGCAATGGTAGTCTCGCAACACGTGGCCATCTCAATTCAGACAGTCCACGACTGTTCCGGGCTTTCCATCCTGGAAAGTCCCGATCCCTTGTTACCAGAACTCCCGATATCGCGATTCCCAATTTCCCGAAATGGAAAATCTCATGACACATGGCATCTGTCTTTCGAACCGTTTAGATCTATTTCAGAGCTTTCGCCCCTAGTTTCTGAGGTTTAACCTTCAGACACCTCCCGACAGATCCAACGGCTGTCGAGTTTTTCGGCTGAGGTCTGACGGCTCAGACAGTTTCTAACTAACTCAAGATTTCGCATATCGCGATTTCCACACTCCTGTGCCATTTCCAAAGGAATTTTAATCCTTACACACATTTTTCTAGATCTGATAGTCACAAGGGCTTGCCTTCCCTCCCAAACAGACCCTAAGGCTCTAACACCATTGGTGTAGAGACCTGTCTCCCCGTGGCCATAGACCACGCCAGCCTGCGGTTTCATAGCACCGCTATACTTCCTGAGTTCTTAATAAAAACTCGTCAAGTGTCTCCCTGACGCTTCGAAGCAAAACAGGGTCCGAAATTGGTCCTCCCGACTCAATTTCCCCTCGCATTTTCGGTCCAAAGACGGCTCCACTGGCCCATCTAGGCTCAGTGTCGAAAATTTGGCTCTGATACCAATTTCTAGTGTACCTTTTTGCTAACCAAGGCTTTTAATGCACAATATAACAATCTGTATACACTTACGTTGGATTTACATAACACATACAATCCAGTATACACTCCACATGCATTTAACAATTAAACACATTCAACACAGAGTATTCATATGAATTACTACCATAATCAACAAGCAATTAGCTTTTCATATTAATTCATATACACAGCGGAAAACATGATAACAAATCTAGTACAGTCATGATAAAATGTGGTAAAAATATAATTAAACACTTATCTTGTGACAGTGAAGAAATCCACCAACCAAATGCAGGCCTTCCACAAACCTCCCAGCCTTAGACCGCACTGCTCCTCAACTCAAAAGTGGGTCACCCCCGAGCTGGGACTGAGCTCCACCCCAGGGCAAGGAATCCAGAATCAGGCTGAGGTTACAGGGAATTCAGTCACAGACAACCACCAGGAAGAATCCTCTCCCAGGAATCTCCCACGCTCACTACCCACATACCCTCATTCCCCACATGCCTATTCCACCCCAGGAGAGTGCACCTGCTCTGTTACCTGGACAGTCCTCCGGCTGCCAGTCTCCCTTACCTTGGGTTACAGGAACAGACCAGACCGGAAGTCTCCGGTTCTATGGTAGCTACAGGGTTCCTTCCAAGAGCTCTCTCATTCCTTTTCACACTCTCTCACCTGGAGGGAGTCGCTCATAGGCCAACAAGCCTCATGCAGTCCAAAATTGTGTGCCACAACAAACACAGGGAAGATGGACATAGGCTTCCCAAGAACCAGTTCAGCAGTCACAGGATGTTCTCACGGTCAAGATTTTAGAATAGGGCTCCACGCACCATCTCGCTCAGTTTTTCCTGGCGAAACAGAGACTCTTCCCTGAAATTGACATGGACATTTCGTTCAGGGAACGCACACATTGGTTTTCTCTCCTAGACAGACTCCACGACTCTGAAGAAGGGTAAACAAACATTCTTCAACACCCAACACAAACTTCCTCTTTGTAATAGACATACACGAGGTCCCTTGCATACTGGCTCATATGGCTCCTACTCAGGGCAGTCGGTTCGAATGGAATGCGAGAGATCCCCCCCCCCACGACTGTTCCTTTTTGTTTTATTTGCATGCGTCAGAGTGTACATTTGTCACCCTGGGAACTGCATGCGTTCCATCCGCATGCCTCCCTGTACACGCCTTTCCTTTTTTCTAAGAACTTAGGATAAAATAATATGCACATGGATTTTTAGGAAATAATATTAAAATATGATTCCAGGCCTAAGCCCCTAGGCTTAGCCCCTAGGCTCAACACTCAGCCCCTTTTCCACGTTCCAACCCCTAGTTCCTTGCCCACTCTGTGGATGCTTAGTCCCCCTTCACTCATTCATCGTGGTCTGTCTGCACCTGGCGGTGTTTATATTTTTTTGATTATTCTTCATACATACAAGTACAACAACAGGCTCCTAGCCCTCAAACACTTAGGCTTCCTGGCCTAACAAACACATAAGCCTTCCATCTTATACAAAACTTGGCTCACCAGCCTATAGAACACATTACAATTCATTTCATATATCATGATCTGTAATGGGGCTCGGCCTTGGGACACTACAAGAATTATGAGATTTATTACTCGAAGAACATGACATGGTATGTTATATTCCAACACCAATAATGATTTCTTTGTTGGATATACTGATAGTGATTTTGCAGTTAGTATTGAGCACATGAAGAGTATTTCAAGACATGTCTTCCATCTTGGTTCAAGTGTGATTTCATGGGCATCCAAGAAGAAACCTATTATGACAACATCATCATTCAAAGTTGAGTATATAGCAACAACAACAATATATTGTCAAATAGTTTGGTTACATAGAATATTGTGCGATCTTCAACAAGGACAAAAAGGACCAACTCCATTGTATTATAAAAAAAACTCGACAATAGCTATGTCAAAGAACCATGTCTTTCATAAAAAAATAAAGCATATTGTATTAGATATCATTTTATTAGAGAGTTTGTAAACAATGGACAAATATACTTGGAATCTTGTAAATTAAAAGACTAAGTGACTGACATATTTACAAAACCATTGGAAAAATATGTTTTTGAGTTTCATAGAAAGAATTTAGGTTTTGTAAACATTGTTTAGTATTTATCATTGGTAATTAATGGGGAGTGTTAGAATTTTATTAATCCCACGAATTTTAAAGAGTTTTATAAGAGTCTTACTTAGATCTAGTTAGATCTATATCTTTCAGTTGTAGAAATATTTAGAACAATTAATTTGTCTAGATTGTCTATTATTAGTAAACCTAATTTTAGACATATCTCTCTAAATGTCTATTGAAGGTTTTATCTAGAACAAATTATGTCTATTTATATCTCTTTCTTGAAACAATGAATGTATCGATGTTTTAGCGCAGTGGCTCATTCATGTAATTCGAGTGCGTTTATTTATGAGTTTATACAGTTGTGGTTGTAGCTAATACATTTACCCCTCCTTTAAAAACTATAGCTATTAAGCGTGACAATTGTTTCTCTTCTGATGTCATTTCTTACAACATTGTTTTGAGTTGGCCTTTAGGTGTCCTTAATTTAATTAAAATATTCATTTTCCCCATTTTTATACGGGATATAAAATGTACCAATTAGTTACTTGGAGGAGATGCATCTAGTCCCTTCCAATCTAGTGGGATTCCCTACATGTAGTCGGGAAGATTTTATTTCCATATGTGAACACACTAGCTCACTATTTTTCCTCACTACAAGGGAGTTCATTCATTGCATCATATTACGGGGTTGTGTGTTTATAGCTCAAGAAGAAGAAATGAGAGAATGGAGTACGGTATTGTAGCAACTCTTGTTTAATTAATATGCATAATGGAGTTGGGAAAGGTGTTATTAAAATCCGTGCAAGTTTTCTGTAAAGGTTCACAGGAGGAGGAAACTACAAAGGTCCATGGATGTTCTCATGTAAGCACCCCAAACCCAATATGAGGAAGATATATTTTAAGAAGTATGATAATTTATATAGTGTATCATATTCCAAGATCAATAATGACTCAGGTTCCAGTTTCACATCATGAGGATGACAAGTAAAAGGGGGATTTGGATTATTTGTATGAGTGTAAGAGATTTTTGATAACATATAAGGATAATCAAGGTTTTAGAAGTTCCGGTTTTATAAAGCACATTTTGAATTTGGATTTGTAGGACTACTAAAAATTTAACATCCATTCCATCATATTTTTTTCAAATTTGATCAATAGATCTGTTACACACCAAAATGTCACACTTAAGTGTCACACCTATTTACGCCTAAGTGTTACAAGTGTTGTAAAGTTCCATATGAACATTACTAAGTGTCACATGCGCTTTGTCAAGTGTCGTATGCACCTTAGTAAGTGTCGCATCTAGTTTACTAACTGTGAAAACCATTGAACCATGAAAGAACATTTTTCATAATCCCTAAGTCATTTTCGAGGAAGAAACCCATCATTTGAAAGCCAAAGACATGCCTTTTACTTCGAATTATGACAATTTTTGGATGGTTTTTAAAGATCAATGTCCCCTTCTCATGTATAGGGGGTGTTGATATCCTATCAAAAACACACTACCCATGTATAGGGAGCATTGATGTGGTCAAAGGAGGTTATAACCATCCCACATTTTTCTATGGGAAGAAATACGAGGAGATTCAAGTGTGTTTGGGTCAAGGATTTGAGTCACCCTACTTGGATCCATCCTAGGAAACCTCAAGAATCCAAATCCCAAATCATGGAGAATTTTTTTTAACTATTTCCCAAATGATCTCATGATGGTTAAACCTCTAAACCCTATTAAATGAGGGAATTTCCATGGTAAAAGAGGGAGGAATCCATTAAATTATCATCAATATGATCTAAAGACATTCATGCAAGGGCTGGATTGGATAGCTTGGAGAAGTTGGTGCAATACAAAAGGCGATTTGTAAGTGCTTTCATTATTGTCTTTCCATTGATATAAATTTGGCCTATTCCCTTGAAGTTCATGTGTTCAAACATATGCTTGTGTATTATTTTTTCTGTCATCATAGGTAAATCTATTTTGTCTAACCACATAGAGTAGAAGAAGAAGATTCCTTTTTATCCATTGCAATGCCTATCTTATGTCTAGGAGCTTGGAGATCAAGCTGAGAGGTTGGAGAAACAAGTAGGACCATCATAAAAAGGTACACCACATTTGTAACATCCACAAAAATAATATATTTTTAAGTCTGAAATTGGTTAGGAAATTATTTTCGTTTTTCGTAAATTCGAAATTGGAAATTATTTCCCATTTATGGCAATTCTGAATTTCAAATTTAGTTAAGTGTAGTTGATGATTATGAATATTGGGAAGAGATCTGATTTGACCAAGCTAACTATTTGACTATGAAGCTTGTATGAAGCAAAATATTTTATATTTATTGTTGATGGACAAATGGAACTGCCAGGTTAAAATCAACTGACCATGACTCCATGAGAGGGGAACATGTTGGAACTACCTTAGGGTTGAATGTTACATGTGTAAAATCAAGAATTTGGCCATAGTCATCCCCTTCAAATCAGGGATTTAGAACGCTGCGAAAATTCACCAAGGGGAAAAGACCTAGGCACAATTTCTTTTGATATATAGCATATGGGAGGAGGCAGGATGTTGCCTAGTATGCTGGGGGAAAAGGAATTATCTCTTACTATTATGAACACTACTCTTTGAGTGTGAGGAAAGGAAAAGTTACTGAAACTGGAGGACTATTGTTGAGGAGGAGTTCTGAGTTCACCCTCATGGATTCATGGTCAAGCTACGGGCTGAATGGGACAAGTGAATTGGATGTTATGTTCTAAGGTTTGGAGGAACTTGGTTGTTCCATTTGTTGTTCGACATTCATTCAAATATGTCTATCTATGCCTTCTTTGGTTAAATACTATTCAATTATTGGATGTTCGGATGCATCTATTTAAATCTAGATGAACTGTTATGTTTGTTAAATTCGGATGGAAGGAGATGAAGTCTAGGATAGCCTTACTATTTAATTGTAGATGTTGAGCATAACTTTTGATGTAATTTGGCTAGTATGAAATTTATTTATAGAATTATATTGGGAGACACATTTGGGTTAAATACACTATTATTTTGAATATTGTGCTAGAAACCCTACCAAATATGTGATTCACACTCATCTAAATATTTATTTTTTATAAGTGAACTTCAAAATGTGCAAATGCTAATGGAAACATTGAAAGTAAATCTGAGATGAAAATACATATAGGTATATGTACAACCATACCTCTATAGGTCATGTCTTTCTGGACAAATTGTTTTATTAACTAAATTACTATTGAAATGAAGTAAACTAGAGCATAATTCTTACAGTTTGTATTGTACTTCTGAGTAAGAAAATTCTGGAACTAGAAAGCTTAGATTTATACATATCATTATAAGTTGAATACATAGGCTATAATAAATAAGATTTGACAAATGAGGATGCACAAAATCTTTAAAACTAGGAACGATTACTTACAATATGAAGTAGCTATGGATATATGTATATGTATATGTATATGTGTATGTATATGTATATATATATGTATATGTATATGTATATGTATATGTATATTTATGTATAGTTGATTGTACTAAATTTTTCAGATCACTTTAAATACCTACTGTGTGCATTTTCCAGATGTCAATGATGTAATGGAAAGAGAATAATTTAGTGGGCCACAAGCGAAGTTCTGAAATGAGATAATATAAGAACATAACTAAAAGTATTAAGGGACATACTTTCTGTAGTCACATAATTTTTATGCATATACGTATTTCGGTAAGAGTCGAAAATTGCACAGCTAGATAAATAAATAATGAAATTACTGGAATTTATTTAGAAA
>ML795359.1:342150-361537 GCA_009831015.1 Picea engelmannii
AAATACTTTAAGAAGCAATACCTATCTGAAAGTTACTATGAAAGAAAAACCAAATAATTTTGTGAGCTACCACTCGGTCAAATGACTATGGATGATCTGATAAGCAAATTTATGGAATTACTAAGGTTTGTGTCTTATATCCGGGAGGACAAAGTGAAAATCTAGCGGTTCCTAAGTTTTTTACCACAGTCCTATAAGCACATAATCAAATTCGATAATCCCAATTCCTTCAGCAATTTTTTCAGGAAATCCCGAATGTGTTACGACCAATACAAACAACGATCAGAATTTCCCAAGGCTTGGAAAGACAAGAAACACGATCGAATGAACCAACAGAAAAAGGGATATCAACCAAACCCTTTTCATAACGCAACAAAGAGTTTTCCAAGTAAATAATTTCACTTGAAAAACCAGAACACCTAAGGAGGTGGTAAACCAGTTAATCTGGGAACAAAGAAGTTTGGGGACAGCCCCTAGGAACTATTAAAATGTTGGGAATGTGGAGAACCTCACCTAAGCAAGAACTATCCATGTTTGATTTCAACAACTAGGACTATGGTTCACAACCTACAACATGCCTCTTCAGTGGGAGATGTGGGCAGAAGCTTACATTGGATCAATGCAGTTGTGGATGGCCGACAAGCTAACCACCAATCCACTGTAGTGGAAATTGAAGGTAAGATTAACAATAACCGTATTTATGTTTTAATTGATCCAAGAGCTACGTTGAGTTACATCGCTCCTGGTGTAGTGGATGAAAATAAACTTAAGAAAACAAGACATGCAAAATCTTGGCTAGTACAACTAGCAATAGGAACAAAAAGAAAAGGGGTTGATTTTATTTCTGATTGTGAGTTTAGATTAGGTGGTCAAAACAAAAAGACAAATTTGAACATTCTACCATTACGATCTTATAACAGAATTATCGAAATGGATTGGTTAGAAAGGCATAAAAAAGTGTTAGATTGTTATGAAAGATCACTCAAGTATAAAGACAAAAATGACATTATTAGGAAAGTTCAAGGTATACAAAAACCAATCTCAGTTAGACATATTTCAACAATGAAATTTAAGAAATGCACGATAAAAGGTCATCAGATTTATGCCATACAAGTAACAAATCTGTTGGAAAAAGAAAATAAACCTAGCTTGGAGGATTTTTTCGTCTTGCATGATTTTCGAGATGTGTTTTTTGATGAGATACCTTAATTACCCCCAAGGAGGGAGATAGTGTTGGATCATGTTGTCATTGATGCGAATGGTTTGATTATTTGGGAAATTGTCGGATCATACGTCATTGATGCAAATGGTGTGATTGATTGATGTCATTGATTTATGTCAAGTAATTGATTGATTGATTATTGATGAACACTATATTTGCATTGATGAGAATGATAGATGTCCGAGTGGAAACCAATTGATAAAGATGGATCATTAATATGATGCCCTTGATGAGAATGATACATGTCCAAGTGGAAACCAATTGATAAAGATGGATCATTGATATGATTTCCTTGATGAGAATGATATATGTCAAAGTGGAAACCAATTGATAAATATGGATCATTGATACATGATGCATAGTTGATATATATGATTCAGTGGTGAATTGATGAAAAGATGAATCATTATTGTCTTATCATGGTTGATAAGGTGCACAAATGGATGAACTCCAAAGTGGTCCCCTTATGGTGAAATCCCTCATGGGAAGACTCTTTACGGATTGAGTTATCCTAGAAGAACGGTTGGAGGACCCATGCTTGCATGTGGATTAATGAGATAAAGATTAATGAAGTTGCTAGTGAAACTATCCTAGATGGATAGTTCTTGACATGCCATTTCCAGTGGTATGTGGAATGTCACATAACTCCTCATTGTTTGAGAGCTATGGCTCTACGAAGTTGAAGGACCCCCATATGATGGCTTGAAGCCCCAAAAGGTCAAAGTGCTTGAAAAGAAGAAATAATTATTTAAATGATAAATTAAAGTGACAAAATCAAGAAAGAATATTTAAATGATAAAATGAGGTGACAAAATCAAGAACAAATATTTAAATAATAAAGTATTGGAGAACTTTCTATTCATGGAAAGTGGTTAACCCTAAAATAAAGAAATTAGGTTAAGTGACCTAGAAATGGGTTAAGTTACCTAAAAAAGGGTTAAGTGACCTAGAAGATGAAATTATAAATAAGAAGCTAGGATATCTTGTAAAATGCACATTTGGTGAGAATCCTTTTTGTGGATCAATGGAGAGCTTCTAGTGAATGTAACAACCCTAGTAGGTTATATGTTTAGGGATTATTAAGTAAAAAAATTATTAGGTAATTATTTTTTCTAACATGTTATTAACAAAACAAAGATTGGTATAATGATATTAATTAAATATTAATTAATTAATTAATTTTTATAATTTGATTGATTAATTACCTATTACATTCAATGACATGGGTATTAAATTTAAAAGGGTTAATAAATTTAATTGTTTAAATTAAAGGATTACGTATACGGAGGGGGTAAGGAGCATTAATAATTGGATAAGGAACATTAATAATCGGATAAGGAGCATTAATAATCGGATCAGACAATGAATGTGGGGATAATTAAAGGGGAAGGAGGCATATGAGGGGGAGTCTTACAAAAGGAGGGAATATTATTTTGGAGGAGGGTTCTCTTGGATTTGGGGGGATTTGTTGGAGAGATTTTGAGTTCTGTAGTGGGGAAGGATCATTACGAGGCCACCTATTTGCTGGGGGTTTTGGGCACGGGGGCCAGGATTCCTTACGGTATCTTGGAGCTAGGGATCCGCACAGGCTCTGTTCCTAGTTGGCAGGGAGGAAAACTCAGTTTTGGGGCACAGTTTGGTCAAAGCAATAGGTTGGGCAGAGCAATAGGGAAAAGCAACAGGGAGGACATTCAGAGGTCGGGAATTTAGCATCACACTGAAGTATTTTAGGTACACATTCTAATGAATATGTAATGGTTATTTAAAATTATTAGCATGTTGTTATTTAGATTTCTGCTGCTTATATGAATTTCTTCTACTTATATGATGAATGAAAGAAATTAATTAGAAGTAATTTTTATCTCTTTAAATTTATGAGTATTTTTAGGCTTAATTTAAAATTAGGTTCTTACAGTGAATATCTTTTGGAGTATTGATGGGGGGATTCTTGTGAGAGCATCTTATTGATGTTGATCTATTGAGCATGACTGGATATCTATTATGAGGAAGAGAATGAGAAGAGGATCTCATGGAAGCATCAAATTTTCGACAATGTTGGAGATCTTGACGACAAAATTCTCAGATTCACCGAAAACCCTTTTTTTTATGTCCACACGGTCTGTTTGTGTATAGGATGTTTGTACACGTGGGATTTATGTGTATAGGGTGAGTGTACACGTGGGCTTGTTGTTTCCAGGGAGTGTGGAGCGAATAAAATCATGGATATTTTTGTTTCAGTTGGTGCCAAGCTCTTAGATGATGAGGCAGGTTCCAGATCTGCATTCTATGGCCTCAGATCTATCATTGAGACACTAGTATGGTTACATTATTGTCTTGATGGATACTATTGTTTGATGTGTTCTGAATGATTAGGGAATTCTCGATATGGCTTCTATGATGTGGTTTAGTTTGGTTGATTTGGTTGATGGAGTGAGCAGTACTCTTGTGATTCAGTAGTGACATGATTGCTATGGTATACTAGTTGTTTATACATGGTTGATATAGCATTCATATTGATTTGTTGTGGAGCATGAGCAAGCTATTGGAGAGCTTGGATGTTTTGTGACTAGCTGTGGGTCGGTTTGGATAGTGGAAGACATACGCTTAGAAAACATCTGATCATGTGAAGAAAAAAAAAACCCTAGTTGCTTAGAAGAATACACTTGTTTCATTATACACTAGCCGCGTTCACACGTGGGTTGTAGTGAGCCAGGGAACATGCACACGTGGGCTGCACTACTGACAAGTCGCATACCTATTGACAGATTGATATCTATTGAGGGTTGTTGCCTCATCTTAGTTGGTGCTGAGAATGTAAGTTGAGTCTTGCATATAGAGCTAGTGATCTTGTAGAGTTGTACTCTATTCATTTGTTGTTGATAAACCCCAAGGATTGAAGTCTGTAATGAAAGAAAATTGTACATACATCTTGTGTTCTTTGTGTTCATTGTGGTGATGACTTGTTGATGATATATTGTTTATATATGCTGACATCTAACTGGTTATAAATGATAGCTATGGGTAATGAATAAATGTTGAATGCTAATTGATGGGTTTTTGTGTAGAGGGAAGTTTTGGGAAAAATATCCCCACACTCATTCACCCCCCCTCTAAGTGTGGTAGGTGTGTCCAACAATTGGTATCAGAGTAGGCCTTCACTACAATCCTTTACAAGCTTGAAGGAGATCCATAGACACACAAATGGATGATGAAGTTGCAATCCTTGATGAGGAAAACTATTCTACTGGGAGAACAGATATGAGAGTGTATTTGAAGACAATGGGAGCAACTATTTGGAAGGAAACCATTGGTGGATATGTTCCATTGAAAAATAAGTCAAAGTTTGCAGCTCAAAGGGAAGGAAAGAAGAATGATGTATTGGATATCAAGACCATTCTTAGTGGACTCTCAAGCCCTATCAAAGAGAGCATGGGACAATGCACTTCCGCCAAGGATCTATGTCTAAATCTAGAGGAGACATATCAAAGCAAGGAAGAGGAATAAGAAATTGAAGACCACTCCATCAATATCATCAAAGGTAAAGAATCATCAAAAACTCTTGAATGCATTATTTCTAAATGTGATTTTGAAAACATTTCAAGTGAAGATAAAGAATCAAGTGATGATAGCACAAAGGAATATCTTGAAGATGAAGGAAAATGATTATGTGTTGATGTTGGCAAAAAGGAATAAAGTGAAGATACTTCAAATGAAGGTAAAGAACCCTCTAAAACCCTTGATTGCAATTATGATGATGAATTTTTCTCTACAAGTGAAGAAGAAGATCTAGAAATAGTTTGTGTAAATTTTAATGGTATTTATCCCATGAAAAGAATAGAAGGAAATCTATTAGAACTTCAAAAGTAAATTGAAGAGGGTTTATACATGTATAGGAGTGATCATTTTTATACACACTATAACTAAATTTCAGATAACACTAAGAAGTTTCTTAGGAGAAGCCTAAGGCACATATTGAAGTTAAAAGAAATGATCAAGGAACAAGAAGAGAGCAATAAGGCTAAATTAGAAGAAAAGGAAGAAGAGAACGCAAGACTAAAAGATGGAAAAGAAGATATGAATGTATAAGAAGAGATTAGCAAAAATTTTAAAACTATTGTCCATATCAAGACCCAAATTGAAGAAGACAAAAGAATAGATGAACTATTGAAGATTCAAATAAATGAAAAGGAAGATTCATGTTGCAAATTAGAAGTTGAAATTGTTGACCTTAGAAAGAAGGTAGAGAAGTCAAAAAAATTCTTGAATAGCTCACTAATATTGGATGAGATCTTAGAAAGTAAAAGACAATCATGTGATAAATCAAGTCTTGGATACAAAGGAGAAGGTACACATGCTAAAGAAAGCACCTCAAAAAAGCATGAGGTAAGTCCATCAAAGAAAGAATATAATTTTGCAAAGAAACCATCTACACAAGGGAAGGAAAATTTCAAAAGTACAAAGCAAGGAAGACATCAAGAAGCCATTTTTGGGACACCAAACCAAAGGTATGAAAGTATTTTTCATGGGAATTATTATTCATGTAATGGATATGGTCATAAATCTTTTGAATGTAGATCTTATGAAAGGATATATAATGGAAGATTCTATAACACCACAAGGTGTTGGAGATGTGATTAAGTAGGACATATTGTTGTTCACTGTAACTCTATGAGATGCTACAACTGTAGTGGATTTGGCCGCAAATCCTAGGACTTTTGGAACACAAAAAGAAATTCCATGATGAGGACTTCACATAGCATGGCTAGAAGAAGGAATGAAGTAAGAAAGGGAGATATCTTTGAAAAGATGGATGCTTAGAACTCAAGTTCTGAGGAGAAGGGTCATCTACAAAAATGGGCAAAGAAGACAGAGCAGCCAAATTAAAATGAAAGATTGAAGGGAAGTTCAAAAGTGTCATTTACTAAGGCACACATAGGTAACAGTAGTGATAGTCACGTGTACACGTGTGTTGACCTTGAATAGGTCACATACACACGCGCTATGTTGTGCAGCAGGCCGTGTATATGTGTTGAAGCCTAAGGAAAAGGGCTATGCACGGGGGTTGCATCTTGATGTGATGATATAAATTTGTGTTGCAGGGTCTAACATTGTTTATTGTAGGTCCTGACACTGTTTGTTGTAGGTTTTCATGGTGAGATCACACAATGGTATAATAAAAATAAATCTTGGGTCCATGGTACTAACCCATGAGTATGGATTGATGTTGATCAAATGCTCTTCTATTGGATTATGTAAAATAATCTGTTGGGGTACATGGGTGGTACTTAATTGAAGTTTCATTGATATATCTTATGATGTATCAGAAGCATATGGTATTGTTGGATTCCGTGGTGCATGCATTTTGCATATGGATTGGGCTACATGTTGAGACATATGGTTGGTGATTTGATGAATTGATCATGCTGTACATCATGGTTTGATATATGTGTGATGCATGATTGGTACATTTCTAGTACATCAGTAGAGGCTCTTACTGGAAGGATGATTGGTACATGTTTTATGGAGGAGTTGGTATACATGTATGGGAATCATCATTTTGTGGTATTGTTGCATAGTAGTACACTCATATATGGTATTACTTGATTTTCACAATGTTGGTGTTTGTTTGATACATGATTGTGGCACTTGATTCATGATGGAGACATATCATGAGTGATATGATACATTGTTTGGCATGTTGGTATATGCACATGGTTCGCATATTGGTGGATGCACATGATTGGAATAATTGGTAGATGCACATGTTGGCATATTGGTAGATGCACATGTTGGCATACGGTGGATACATTTTATGGATGATATCTTTTGGCACATTGTTGATATACATGGTTGATGTACATGGGTGTTGTGCATGGAGGGCACATTTTGGTACATGATGCACTTGGTGGATATATTGTTCCTGATTCTCTATTTTTGACATATCTTTTGATGTATGGTATAGAGTAAGTTTGATGCATGAATAGGTCCAAGGATCTTCATACAGTAGCATATTGTTCATCTTGCAGAGAAGATAGGGGGAGACATACCCTTAGGGGGAGTCATTCTTCTTCCCATGATTCTAGGAGGAGATATTTATCAGATGCATACCTAGAAAAGATCCCTATATTTGAAGAAAGAGCATAGAGGCATAATTACAAGGGGAGGGATGGTCATAGAGGGAGCATGAGAAATGTATTTTCAGCATTACATCCGATTGATATTCCTTGTTCAAAAGGGGAGATAATATTCAGTGACAACAAGACAGGGGAGCAACCCCAAGAGGAGAATGGCCCTTTTCCATTGATGTCAAAGGGGGAGAGATAATCACATTGATGTGATTGATGTCTATTGATGGGAGAGATTGATGTGGAGAGATAGTCACATTGAATATTGATGTAGAGCATGCCTTGTCTACATATTGACATCAATAATCAGTAATTAGAGTTGACATCAATGTTAGTATTGCCATCAATGTCAAAGGGGGATATTGTTGGATCATGTTGTCATTGATGCCAATGGTTTGATTGTTTGGGAAATTGTTGGACCATACCTCATTGATGAAAATGGTGTGATTGATTGATTTCATTGATTGATGTCAAGCAATTGATTGATTGATGATTGATGAACAATGTATTTGCATTGATGAGAATGATAGATGTCCAAGTGGAAACCAATTGATAAAGATGGATCATTGATATGATGCCCTTGATGAGAATGATATATGTCCAAGTGGAAACCAATTGATAAATATGGATCATTGATATGATGCCCTTGATGAGAATGATATATGTCCAAGTAGAAACCAATTGATAAATATGGATCATTGATACATGATGCATAGTTGATATATATGATTCAATGGTGAATTGATGCAAAGATAAATCATTATTGTCTTATCATGGTTGATAAGGTGCACAAATTGATGAACTCCAAAGTGGTCCCCTTATGGTGAAAGCCCTCACGAGAAGACGCTTTACGGATTGAGTTATCCTAGAAGAACGGTTTGAGGACCCATGATTGCATGTGGATTAATGAGATGAAGACCAATCAAGTTGTTGATGAAACTGTCCTATATGGATAGTTCTTGACATGCCATTTCCAGTGGTATGTGGAATGTCACATAAATCCTCATGGTTTGAGAGTTATGGCTCTACGAAGTTAAAGGAACCCCATATGATGGCTTGAAGCCCCAAAAGGTCAAAGTGATTGAAATGAAGAAATCATTATTTAAATGATAAAGTAAAGTGACAAAATCAAGAAAGATTATTTAAATGATAAAATGAAGTGACAAAATCAAGAATGAATATTTAAATAATAAAGTATTGGAGAGCCTTTTATTCATGGAAAGTGGTTAACCCTAAAATAAAGAAAATAGGTTAAGTGACCTAGAAATGGGTTAAGTAACCTAAAAATGGGTCGAGTGACCTAGAAGATGAAAGTATAAATAAGAAGCTAGGATCTCTTGTAAAATGCACATTTGGTGAGAATCCTTTTTGTGGATCAATGGAAAGCTTCGTGCAAATATTTTTTGGAGTATTGATGGAGAGGTTCTTGTAAGAGCATATTATTGATGTGGATCTCTTGAGCATGATTGAAGATCTATTCTAAGGAATAGAGCGAGAGGAGGATCTCATGGACACATCAAAGTTTCGACAATGTCAGAGATCTTGACGGAAAAAGTCTCAGATTCACAAAAAACCCTATTTTTTTATGTCCACGTGGGTTGTCTATGTATAGGGTGTGTGTACACACATGATGTATGTGTATAGGGTGAGTGTACATGTGGGATGACTGTGTACAGGGAGCGTGGAGTGGATAAAATCATGGAGATTATTGTTTGAGGTGGTGCCAAGCTCTTGGATGATGAGGCAGGTTCAAGATCTGCATTCTATGGCCTAAGATCTATCACTGAGACACCGATATGGTTACATTATTGTCTTGATGGATACCATTGTTTGATGTGTTGTAATTTCTTAGGTAATTCTTGGTATGGCTTCTATTATGTGGTTTAGTTTGGTTGATTTGGTTGATGGAGTGAGCAACACTCTTGTGATTCAGTAGCGACATGATTGCTATGGTATACTAGTTGTTTATACATGGTTGAGATAGCATTCATATTGATTTGTTTTGGAGCATGAGAAATCTATTTGAGAGGTTGGATCTGTTGCAACTAGATGTGGGTCAGTTTGGACAGTGGAAGACAGAAGAAAAAGTGATTGTAGGTTGCAAAGGATCTGAGCATGTGAAGAAAAGAAAAAACCTAGTTGCTTAGGATTATACGCTTGTTGCATTCTACACTGACCGCATTTACACGCAGGCTGTAGTGAGCCACGACACGTGCACACACAGGTTGCACTACTGACAGGTCGCATATATATTGACAAATTGATATCTATTGAGGATTGTTGCCTCATCTTAGTTGTTGTTGAGAATGTAAGCTCAGTCTTGCATATAGAGATGGTGCTCTTGTAGAGTTGTACTCTATTCAGTTTTTGTTGATGAACCTTAAGGATTGAAGTCTGTAATAAAAAAAAATTGTACATACATCTTGTGTTATTTGTGTTCATTGTGGTGATGACTTGTTGATGATATATTGTTGATATATGTTGTTGATATGTGCTCACATATAACTGGTTATAAATGAGAACAATGGGTAATGAATAAATGTTGAATGCTAATTGATGAGTTTTTGTGTAGAGGGAAGTTTTAGGAAAAAGAGCCCCATACTCATTCAGCCCCCCCTCTAAGTGTGGTAGGTGTGTCCAACATATAGACTTTTCTATCGACCTACTACCTAGTTCAACCCCTATATCTAAAGCACCCTACCAAATGAGTTTTCTAGAATTAACATAATTAAAAATTCGATTACAAGAACTATTGGACAATAACTACATTCAGCCAAGTGTCTCACCATGGGGAGCACCAGTTCTTTTTGTTAAAAAGAAGGATGGAACTCTAAGGTTATGCATAGATTACATACAATTAAACAAAATGATTGTTAATAACAAGTACCCCTTACCTAGGATCAATGATCTATTCAATCAAGTAGGTGGGGCAAAGATTTTTCCTAAATTAGATTTAATATCTGGTTATAACCAGGTTTGAATAAAATATGAAGACATAAGTAAAACAACATTCATAACGATATATGGACATTACAATTTTTTTGTTATACCGTTTGGACTCACTAATGCACTGGCCACATTTATGTGTTTAATGAACAGTATATTTAGTCAGTACTTGGACAAGTTTGTTTTAGTATTTATTGATGATATCCTAGTGTATTCTAAAAAATATGAAGAACACGAAGAGCACCTAAGGATAGTTCTGCAAACTTTGAGAAAACACAAACTGTATGTTAAATTCGATAAATGCGACTTTTATCAAAGGAAAATAAAATACCTAGGACATGTAATATCTGAGGAAGGTATTGCAGTTGATTTTGAGAAAATAAGAGCCATCATGGAATGGTCGATTCCGAAGGATGTAGCGGACATCTCGTCATTCATGGGAATCACCGAATATTACCGCATATTTATAGAGGGGTTTTCCAAGATTTCATACCCTATCACATCATTAAAAAAGAAGGGAACTAAGTTTAACTGGTCACATAAATGCCAGGACAATTTTAATAAGTTAAAGGAATTGTTAATGAATGCGCCCATTTTAAAGGTAGAGGATCTGGACAAAGACTTCACAGGTTGTGTGGGTGTGAGTAAAGAAAGACTAGGTGGTGCCCTAACTCAATAAGGGCACGTAATTTGTTATTAGTCCCTAAAACTAAAGGAGAAGGAATGAAACCACGTCACTCATGAATTAGAGTTAGGAGTTGTAATACATGCCTTAAAGATGTGGTGGCACTACATAATGGGCATAAAATTTATGTTATTGATAGATAACATCGGTGTGAAATTTTTGTTTAGTCAACCAAACCTTAATGCAAGGTGAGAAATATGGTTGGCCTTCTTGAGAGAATTTGACTTTGAGGTAAGAAATATCAAGGGTAAGGAAAACAAGGTGGTTGATTCCTTAAGCAGAAGAGTTCATGGACTGTTTGAAATAAGCATTAGCAGGGAAGAAAGTGATGTTGAGAAGAAGATAAAGGCTGCAGCTAATAATGACAAAAAATACACTAAAACAGTGGAAAAATTATAGAATACAAAAAATTCAGACAAGACATATTTGAGTTTGGATAGAAATGGTCTACTTCAATTTAAAGACAGAATATACATACCAGATTCAGCAGAATTAAAGTTAACAAATTTGGATGAAGTATACAAGAAACCATATTATGTTCATTCAGTATACCAGAAAATGATAACAACACTAAGGAAGTTATTTTATTGGCCTAATATGAAGGGAAAAACAACACAATCTTAGCTAAATGTCAATATTGTCAGCAGGTGAAAGTTGAACACGAGCATCCTGTCAGCCTGTTGCATCCCTTACTTGTGTCAGAATGGAAATGGGAGACTATATCACTGGACTTTATTACATGTTTTCCTAGAACTCAAAAACAAAATGATTCAATTATGGTGGTAATGGATAAGCTTAGTAAGTCTGCACACTTTATTACTATAAAGTCTACCTTTAAAGATATTAACATGGCTGAAATATTGATGAAAGAAATTTTTAGACTGCATGGTATTCCTAAAATGGTGATTTTGGATAGAGACGTAAAATTTACATCTACTTTTTGGAAATAATTGTTTCCAGGGTTAAACACTAACTTGAATTTAAGCACCAGTTATTATCTACAAACAGATGGGTAGATCGACCGAACAAACCAAATCATAGAATATATGCTAAACATGTTCCTATTTTTAAAAATGGGGATAAAAACATTCCCTCTAATTATAGGACCATTATGATTACCCCGATTTTAGCCAAGCTTTATGGAATTATTTTAGAAAAGAAGATTAGCATTTGGCTAGAAAGTCACGATAAAAGAGCTAAAGGCTAGTCCAAGTTTAGGAGATATCATTCAATTGTGGACCATCTTGTTACCTTTAGGATCATTGCAGAGGAGTTCTACAATACTAAAACCAATATTTTTTGTTGTTTTATTGACTTTAGAAAATCTTTGGACATGGTTCCTATGAAAAACCTTTGGAATAGGTTGGAAGAGATAAAAGTGCCTCTTGAGTTGAGGGCTACTGCAATAGGATGTATGAGAATGTTATTTCTAATTTTAAAAACACTGAGGGCTGGTCAAAAGAGATTAACTGCAATATCGGAGTCAAACAAGGTTGTCCCTTGTCCCTACCCTTTTTGGCATATACATTGATAAGTTAGAAGAATTCTTGGAAAAAAAAGGTTGTGTCAACCCTACTCTCACTGGTATAGTCATCAATCTTCTTCTTTACGCTGATGATATCGTTATTATGGAAAGGAATCCCCATGATCTTGAAAACCAACTAAGAATCCTCAAGGATTTTTGCTCCAATATGGGTATGACTTTTAATACTGATAAGACTAAGGTCATGATTATTAAATCCAATAATATCCCTTATGATACCTTTGTATATGATAACAACAACTTGGAGGAAGTGACTTCATACAAATATATTGGAATTGATATTCATCACAAGCTCAATTGGAATTATAGAATTGAGCAAAGGATTATTGGGGGATGGAAAGATTATTATGGGCTTGAAAACAATTGTAAATGAGTTGATCTTTGGAGTTCAGATAAGAATAAACTCCTCTTTGAGACTCTTGTTACACATATTATTCTTTATGGATGTGAATTTTGGGGCTGTAGTATCTCTCATGAATCCTGGAAAAACATAGAGCAAATAAACAATAACTTTATAACCTGTAATCTCAAAATTAAAGGAAATACGCCCTATCCCATCCTCCTCGTAAAAACAATCCTCTCCCCCATTGAGAGCATGGCTATGACTAGATACCTAATGTATAAAAACAAGTTAAACAACATGTAAGACAAGAGGCTACATAAAATTGCTTCAAAATGAAGTCATAACCACCATCGACTCAAGCAAGGATGGCATAAAGACGCTCGGTCTTGGCTAAACTATTGGGTTATCATGGAAGAAACCATTTTTCAGAATAAAGATATTATTAAAAAAATGTTAAATCAAAATTTAAGGAAAAAATGTGGTGTGATAAAGAGTTAGAGGGAAAAATAAGATTAAAGTATTATAAGGATGTAATCAACCCTAATCTAGAAGACCAAAATTATCTATCTGTTTTTCCAAGTGTAAAGAAAAATATAAGCATTTCTAAGATAAGAACAAATTCTCATGAGCTCCATACTGAAACTAGGCATTGGTCCATTCCTAAAATGACATGGGATGAAAGAGTGTGTCACCTTCGTGATACTAAGAAGGTTGAATATGAAAAGAAATTTCTCTTAGATTTTCCAACCTATACCCATATTAGATCTCATTTTCAAAATATTGATCACACTACCAACCTTCCTAACCTCTTGACTCAAAAAAAGTATGGTGATCTTGGAAAGCTTCTCTTAACACTTTTCGAGCACAGAAACAAAATCCTAAATAATCACAAGTAATCACTTACCCTCTTAAGGTACAATAGACCAATTAGGTCTTAGTGGACATTAATCATCATCATCATCATCATCATCATGTATGCAAGGACAAAACCAAGCAAGTGGGAAGACTACCTACAGTTGGTGGAATTCGTGTACAACGATGGTTACAAACATTGGCTAAAATGAGCCCCTTTGAAGTATTGTACGGAAAAAAGTGTATGACTTCAATTAGCTGGGATAGCCCTGTTGAGAGACAAATGGTGGGACCAAAAATGCTCCAGGAAATGGAGAGTACGGTAAGACAAGTACAACAGAATTTAAAAGAGGGTCAGGACAGACAGAAAAGTTATGTGGACCGGAAAACAAGACACTTGTACTTTCAAGTGTGAGACCACGTCTATTTAATACTCAAAGACCGAAAAAATTCACTAAATCTAGGGAACTGTGCCAAGTTGGCACCTAGGTTTTGCGGCGGTTTCAATATCTTAGCTCAAATTGCACCAGTAGCATACCAATTGCACTTCCTACCAATCTAAAAATTCATAATGTATTTCATGTTTCTTTGTTAAAGAATTATGTTCATGACCCTACTCATATGATGGATTGTAACTTGGTGCAGGTGGAACTAGAAGGCGAGTTCCAAGAGGAACCTTTGCTCATTTTGGATAGGAGATAAATATCACTTCAGAACAGAGTCGTCGCCCAGGTAAAAGCGCAATGGAAGCACTTTATCCTTGAGGGTGCCACTTGGGAGTTGAATGGAGATTTGCAGAAATCGCATCTAGTCTTGTTCCAAGAAAGTGACAGACACTAAGTAAAGTGTTTTATTGAAGGGTTAAAGGATGTGACATCCCCAAAAATAAATTATTTTTAAGTCTGAAATTGCTTAGGAAATTATTTCCATTTTTGGTAAATTCAAAATTGGAATTTGTTTTCCATTTATGGAAATTTCAAATTTTGAATTCACTTAAGTGTAATTGATGATTATGAAAATTGGGCAGAGATTCGATTTGAACCAACTAACTATTTTACTATGAAACTTGTATGAAAGAAAATATTTTATATTTATTGTTGATGGAAAAATGGAACAACCAAGTTAAAATCAGCTAACCATGACTCCATGAGAGGGGAACATGTTGGAACTACCTCAAGGTTGAATGTTACATGTGGAAAATCAATAATTTGACCATAGGAATCCCCTTAAAATCAGGGATTTGGAAAGCTGCAAAAATTCCCCAAGGGGAAAAGACCTAGGCACAATTTCTTTTGATATATAGCATATGGGAGGAGGCAGTACGTTGCCTAGTATGCTGGGGGAACATGAATTATCTCTTGCTGTTATGAACACTAATTTATGAGTGTGAGGCAAGGAGAAGTTACTAAAACTGAAGGACTATTGTTGAGGAGGACTTCTGAGTTCGCCCTCATGGATTCATGGCCAGGATAGGGGGTGAACGAGACAAGTAAATTGGTTGTTATGTTCTAAGGTTGGGAGGAATTTGGTCGTTCCATTTGTTTTTCGAAAATTGTTCAGATATGTCTATATACTCCTTCTCTAGTTAAATATTATTGAGTTATTAGTTGTTCAAATGCATCTGTTTAAATCTAGATGAATTGTTCTATTTTTTAAATTCATATGGAATGAGATGAAGTGTAGGATAGCCTTACTGTTGAATTGCAGATGTTGAGCAGAACTTTTGATGTAATTTGGATGGTATGAAATTTTTTTATGGAAGTATATTAGGAGATACATCTGGGTTAAATAGACTATTATTTTGAATAATGTGCTAGAAGCCCTACCGAATATGTGATTCACACCCATCTAGATATTTAGTTTTTATAAGTGAACTTCAGACTGTGCAAATGCTAAAGGAAACATTTAAAGTAAACATGAGATTCATATATATATATATATAGGTATACATACAACCAGACCTTTTTAGGTCATCTCTTTCTGGACAAATTGTTCTATTAACTAAATTACTATTGAAATGAAGTAAACTAGAGCATAATTCTTATTGTTTCTATTGTACTTCAGAGTAAGAAAATTTTGGAACGAGAAAGCTTATATTTATACATATCGTTATAAGATGAATACACGTGTTGTAATAAATAAGATTTGATAATTTAGGCTGTGCAAAATCCTTTAAACTAGGAGCGATGACATCGCAGACCTCCCACCCCGTAGATCGGAAGTCCACGCACATAGGATCATTCTTCTTCCACTGGCCCGAAGAGCTCCCGTCAATGGCTCTCCTATTTCCCTTTTGGGAAATATACACCCAGAAAAAACCTTGAGTAATTCCCTCCTTTACACTTCGGGAGATCGGACATCGCGATTTCACGAATCTGGTGGTCAAGCGCCTTGTCTCTCAATCTCCGAACCCCGAAAATAGTCAACACTTGACCTTTACTTTGCCAATTTCGAATTTCTCCTTATCGTGATTTCAGGATTTGCGATGTCAAGAAACTCATCCCCTCAACTCCTAAAACCTCAATTACCGAAACTCTGATGCGCTCACAAGATTTATTTTCCAACAGCTCCTCATTCTGTTGGGATTTTGGACTTCGCAACTCTGTGAATCCTGATGCGAAGATTTCAGGAATTCACCCCACAAAACTTTGAAATGGTCAACAAAATTGAATTCTCTATTGGTAGTGCGCCACCTGTCCGCCCTGTCGATTCCTATGGCCCACATGCTCCTTTCAGCCCTTCGGGACTTTGCACTTCGTGATTTTGTGAGTCCTTATGCAAAGATTTTGGGACTTCAACTCACGAAACCCCGAAATAGAAATCCATGGGTAAATACAACGGATCTCCTTCTCCTGAGCTTGAATCCCTCGAAAACACTCAACATAACTCCCCTTCTCTTCCCTTGATAACTTCTGCACAACTAAACAAAGTATCTCTCTCTGTGTAAATTTTCCTACTGCGGTATGACGTTGTTATGCCTTCCTTCAAATTTTCAAGGTACTAGACCTCTTGCCTCCCTTCGACCCCTTCGAAGGTTCAAATCCTTCTGATATTTTCCTCGACTTCGAGTCTTTCAGAAAAACTCATGCTCACCCTCCTCGCGGAAAACCTTCAAACACTTTCAAGTGTTGAACTCCCTTCGACTCTCTGAGCCCTTTTTCAATGCACTCCTTGCGGACAATTCAATTGCACTCCTTGTAGGAACTCTTTCTCAGATAGAGAAACAATTGAAACTCATTCCTTTACCCTTCCTCTCAGATTTCAAACATTCAACAAGAAATCATTCATACATAGAAAAAAAGCAATTGCATGACAGAAAGGGTAAAACATTCATGAGCATAACATCCAAAAATGCATACACAGAGAATAATTGAACACCATGAGTCTGAATCAAAGTCTTCTTGTATTAATTCAGAACTTATGTACATGGAATTCGGCTACACAGCTCTCTGCTTCTTCTCTCCTATTCCCTTTTCTCTCAATTGGCATAATATCCTCTTTCCTTTCTATTCTATGTTACAATACACAATGAGGGTGTCTATATCCCATTTCCCTCTCTCATTCTAAACTATCTAATCTACACATTAATTTCTATCTACTTGCATTAACTACTATAAATGCCTTCTACCTACTAAGGACGAGAGCATATCACTCAAGGTCCGTTTACATTTTACAAGTGTGCCTCCACTTGATGACTTCATTAATGTTTCAAGACATTTTCAAAATTTGCGTTGAGCGCTTTTCCAGTTGTCTTTTATCTCTGTGCTGGATCGCTTGAGATGCTCTTGCATCAAGTGATTACTTAAAGTAGGAAGTAGAAACATCTTTAAAACTGTATGTATATATATGTATGTATGTATGTATGTATGTATGTATGTATGTATATATGTATGTATGTATAGTTGACTGTACAAAAATTTTCAGATCCCTTTAAATACCTAATGTGTGCATTTTTGAGATGTCAATGATGTAACAAAAATCGATTAATTCAGTGGGCCACAAACGAAGTTATGAAATGGGATAATACAGGAACATAACTAAAATTATTAAAGAACATACTTTCTATAGTCACATAATTTTTATGCATATACATATTTCGGTAATAGTCGAAAATTGCACAGCTACATAAATAAATAATGAAATTACTGGAAGTTCTTTATTAAGATTGAAATAGACGAGGAAGGGAGTGTAGAATAGAAATCCCAAAACATGGATACATCTTGCTACCCATTCCAGAATTCTATGTAAAACATATCTATTATGTCGAGACCAAAATATTGATTGATTTAGTCCCATCTAAGTCAACAATACAGTTATGAGTAATTGTATAGTCCTATTTTTTGTACTATTACGTAGTAACAAGGTTCATTCCTTAAGTCGTTGCTTTAAAATTGAATACACGGAGATAAGAATCGGCCATCCTTATCAACCTAAACTATCTCGCCCACGATGATAACCTTATCGAAAGAATCATATCATTCCGTAGAAACCTAGGGCACTCTCTTAAGAGAGATAGAATGAAACCCGAATACCTTTTTTGCCCCTAGCATGGTCCTGAATATGGTCTGTTGAAGGGGTGAATTCCTTGCACATAAACATAAGTCCAGATTTAGTAATCAATCGACAATAGTTAAACGAGCATAACTTTCAATAGAATGATTTAAGAAAGGAAATTTTTATATAGAGTTTCACTTAAATTGCGGCTTGGGAACCCTGATGTCCCTCTTCCATTTGTGTTTTGGTTGAGAATATGCCCTAGGCAAAAGGGGAAGGTGGATCAAGAACTTCCTGATGGGTACCCTCGCAAAAACATAGTCCCATCATTAGATTGTATACCAAATCATCTAAATCAAACCTTTCAGGAATTTAAATAAATAAACAACAATAGCATTTCAAATCCTAACTGCAAGGGTCACATAGTATGTGTAGACCAAATGCATGAATCAAGTCAGGGTATCATTTTAAATATTTCTTTCCAAAAAGAATGCATTGCACAATCTATAAACACATAATTAAATATTATATGTCGAATACATTTATTAAATTATAAACATAAATTGAATATTTATGCCGAAGAGAATGAAGTGCTCAAAGATTAAGTAAAGAGTTAATATTGATGCCGAATACCAAACTTTGAGTGGTAGTTTCCACACAAAGATTATGATATTATCATAATGAAATATGTAACCCTAAATTTAATCACAAACTCAAATAATATCATGCTATAGGGTGCTTCTTAACGCATTATTTGGTACACAGAATTCCCACTTGATATATATATATATATATATAGATCTACACTGAATGGGAAATAAAATAATCTTTTAAAAGAAAACTACAATCGTAAGAGTCATCTAGTGGTTTGAGACAACGTACAGAATGGTGGACTCCCAAGTAAAAGACCCAATCTAACAGTACCCAGTAGAAGCAAGGAAACGTTATAAAATATTATCGAAAGGAAATTTGATTTCATTCGAACATAGTATAACATGCGACACACCGTGTGGTATTTATCCCTAAACCAACTTTCTGGACAAAAAACTCCCACGTGGTCTCATAGAGACCCAACACGAAGTGAAGGAGCATAAAAAAAAAAGAAACCCTATGAGTAAATTTCATATGCATCAATCTTGAAAAATGCCTGTGCAAGAATCATTGAAGTTGGAGACCA
>ML795360.1:0-19826 GCA_009831015.1 Picea engelmannii
GAATTGTTAGTTGTGTCTTCTTGTGTAATACCAAGACAAATGTTTCCAATTGGAATTGTTAGTTGTGTCTTCTTGTGTAATACCATGACAAATTTGTCCAATTGGAATTGTTAGTTGTGTCTTCTTGTGTAATACCAAGAAAAAATTGTCCAATTGGAATTGGAATTGTTAGTTGCGTCTTATTTTGTAATACCAAGACAAATTTATCCACTTGGAATTGGAATTTTTAGTTGTTCCCTTCTTGTGTAATAGTAATATAAATTTGTGGTGGGGTGCTTGGAAGCCAATTTTTCTCTTTAAACATGGAGAACCTACGGAATCGAGAAAGAAAGTCATCGAGGAAAGAGAAACCAATGAACAGGTAGAATAATAAAGAGAAAAGTAAAAGTTACGTATGTCAAAGTGTAGGCTTTCACAAGAGGGTAATACAATTTCTAGAGGAATAGATGTTGATGTTGTTTCTCCTCCATCACCACAAGGAAAGTGTAGGATTTCAGTAGAGACCAATCCGATTAGTATCTCATCAAGAAAAGTTGTTTTGGATGACCAGATGATGGAATATTTTCTTGTATTTGATTATACATTGGATGACATTAGAGAGGCTACTAGTGCACAACATTATGGTGAAGAAGTTCTTGTGGTGCAACTTCTTGTTGGATAGTCAAATGTTCCAGAAATTAGTCATGGGAATGTCCACTCTCTTCCCAAAATTGATCTGTGAGTGATTGAAGGGGAAAGAACTGCAACGTTGTTAGCTCCACAACGCGAAGGTCAAGAGTGCCAGAATATGGGTTCAGTTTCCCTACCTAGATTGAGTAGTGTGCAACGAAGAACTCCTAAATGCATTCAGTTGGATGAAAGTGGTCTAGCATCACTTGAAGGTAGTTTACCTAACCGTACTATTCATTATCATTCTTATAAAATCATTAAAGAATATTTTAAACCAAAATACGATGATGCTAAATGCCAATTATTTTTGGTTTTGTTAAAATCTAGAAGTTTGACTGCTATTAGGAGAATTTTAAACATTAAAATAGTCAAAAGTGTAGAAACAAGTCATCATATTGTTAGAAATGTTGTTGATGATTTTCAAATAATTGGTAAGAAATCTCATTCTAAAGACCGTAATGCAGCCCAACATATCTTGTCACAATCAAATGTTAGGAAGATCACAAGAAAACATGGTTTTCTCCAACAAACCTCTCATCTCATGAAATGAAATATCAAAATCCTTATAAAGTATTCTACTATACGAGATATCCTCCACACAAGTGGCCCAACATATTTGTGGGCCTTCATTGGTAGGCTACCTTGTTCTGACATGAATTTAATTGGAGCAGTTAAAGGACTAGTACAATATTTGGCATGGAAAGGTATGGCATGAAAAGGAGTGGCTTGGAAAGGGATGGAAAGGAAAGGCATGTCATGACAAGGAAAGGCAATGCAAGGCATGGAAACACAAGGTTTGGGATGGAAAGGAAAGGCATGGAATGACATGGAAAGGAATGGCATGGCATAGCATGAAAAGGCAAAGCATGGCAAGGCAATGCAAGGCATGGAAAGCATGGAATGGCAAGGTAAGGCATTTATTCACAAGGAAATAAAAGGAATGGAAAGACAAGGAAAGACATGGCATGGCATGGAAAGGTAAGGAAATTAAAGGCATGAAATGGCATGGCATGGTAAATAAATCCATGGCATGACAAGACATGGCTTAGCATGGCATGGCATGGAAAGGAAAGGCATTGAAAGAAATGACATGGAAAGACAAGGAATGAAATGGAATGGCAGGGCATGACATGGTAAGGAAATGCATAGAACGGAAAGGCAGGGCATGACAAGGAAAGGAAAGGCAATGCATGATAGGGAAAGGAAAGGCATGGCATGGAAAGGAATGACATGGAATGACAAGGAAAGACAATGCAAGGCATGTCATGGGATGGAAAGGAAAGGCATTCCATGGCAAGACAATTCATGAAAAGGCAAGACATGGCATGGCATGGCATGGCATGGAATGGAAAGGAAAGGCATGACATGGAAAGGAAAAACATGGCATGGAATTACATGGAATGGTAGGGAAAGGCATGGCATGGGATGGAAAGGAAAAAACACTTCATTGGATGGAAATGAATTTTTTGATATAAAGTTAAGTCATATGTCCCTAGAAAACTGTTTTTATTTCTTCAGATGAGAAATGTTCCTTCTTTTGTGATTCTTGTTTCATTGCAATCCACATTTTGATTTGAATTTTTCCTTGCATAATCTTATGGAAATATATATATTTATTGTTGTATCGGTTAAAACGGGAAGCTACATGGAAAGACATGCAAAAAGGGATTAACATATTTTAGATCATAGTTTTGTTCTATGGATTTGTAAATGCAACAACCTATATTTTGGCCTTAGAAGGTTAGAAATTTCATTTTTACTTATCTTAGTGATTCATTTCTTAGTATTTGTTTGGTTTAGTTATAATCATGTAGACATTTGATATGTATACATATGGATATTTTTATGTAGTGCGGGATATTATTTTTATTGTTATGTGTTTATGATGATGATAGTTTTGTGATTTGTTTAAACATGCAAATTGAATTGTAGAAATTTGGTATGTGGATACTAGTTCAAAATTGTGCTATGAATGTATAATAGATGCAAGGCATTGTGTAAATAAACATAAATTTCTTAATTGAACATTAATAAAGATAAGGATTCTCATATGAAATTTGTAATTTATATGCATGGATATGAGCTATGCGATATCCAAATGGATATATTGTTGAGGTGACAAAGGCCTGGCCTGGCATGGCAAGGTGTGATGCAGGAGCATCGCTCCAACTCAACAACATGTCAGTGCATCCACAACCAGCAGATCCCAAGGAGAGAGAAGCGCCAATCTTCTCATTTTTTAGTTTAAATATCAAATTTTAAATGTAATTAAATGTAAAAAGTTTGTAAGGCTCAAGGAAAGCCGAGACACTTTATTTGTACAAGATGAGTGTAGAGTCACCTTTAATGGCTGACAATTAGGTGGATCTAGATCCTATTTGGATTATATGTTTATTTATTGTAATAAAGCCTTATTGGTAGGTTGTTTTTATTGTGAAGTGATAACATTAAGGTAGTCTGGAGTGAAAGCTCAAGAAGCCCCCTCATGTATAAATCAATGTAATGTATGCTCAGTTAGGAGTTAGTCAATTTGCTGAAGAGAGTTGTAGAGAGTTGTTGGTATTTGTGGAGAGAAATAACCGAGACTCTGTTGCAGTCTAGTCTTGTACACACTGTAAAGAACATTCAATATTAATAGAAAAGAGCAGAATTCCTTGCATATGATTTCCTGTGTGTTTTTATATGTGTTTTGTGAATGTATTTGAATGTTTACTGTGTGTTTATGAATGCCATAAATGTATGAATGTTTTCCATTGCAATAATAGGTACAATTCTCTATCTGTAGTTTTCCGAGTGTTTTGGGATCTCAAAGCTATGCAATGAGTGCACCTTTGAGTTTTTAGAGAACTGTAAAATCCAACGCAAGGAGTGTGAAACAATGCGTTCAAGAGTTATGTGAGGACTGTGCTAGGTGGGCACGCCAGAATCATTCTCAAGCTTAGAAGGGATAGTGAAGGGAGTGCACATCAGAATTACTGAACACTCTAAGAGTGAGATCAGGGAGTGCACCTACAGTTAGTGAAGTGTAAAATATTAGAAGGAAAGGAGGCTTTGCAAGGAGTGCATAGAGGGAGCGCAGGGAGTGCACAAGTAAGCTTTTAAATTCTAAGACTTGAAAGAGAGTCGAGTGCAAGGAGTGCATGAAGCCAACACACTGCTAACATGTTGTACAAGCTCAGGAGAATGAGCACAAAGTGCCAGGAGGGTACAAGAAATAATTTGGACAGAAAAGGGACTGAACCCTTTGAGGTTCAAGCAATTACAAGCTCAGGAAAGATAACATGAATTCTGTAGGGCAAGTGCAAAGAGTGCACACATACTCATATAACTATAGAAGCTCGATGGTAAGTCCCTTGCAAGGTGTGCACATGGCCAACACTTAGCCAAGTTTTGAAGGAGTCTCTAGGTAAGCAAGCGCAAGGAGTGCATAGGAGGAGATTTCTTTAAAAAATGTCTTTAAGTCTGAAATCTCTCAAAGGTTTAGATAGCGCAAAGCATGCGGCAAAGTTCAAAACATATTGGGAGAGAAAGCTCAAGATATGCAACGAAGGAAAATATCGAGCAGTCAGATTCCAAAGGGAGATTCAAAGGCCAAGCCTTTGAAAAATATTGAGAAATCCTTCATTTGGAAGGAAGGTATGACAACAACAAAGGCAGAGCAAAACCAACCATTAGATGGATTGTAGAGAAAATCTAGACCATCAGATCTAAGTCCAGATGGGAGAAGGAGATGTTAGAGGAGGAGTACAGATCCCATCCATAGGATTTGCGCGTGAGGATTGAAAACTGTTAGATTCAGGTAAGAAACATGAGGTTTAACCCTGAAAGTCTTTCGAACTTCGCGAGTTCAGATATTTTCTGAGCTTGAGTACAAAGGATATAGGAATCCCAAAGTCCTGGATTCCAAAATCGATATGGAATGTCGATTGAAGAAGGACACGTGTCAGTAGATCAGGTGTAGTCTGAAATATCGGCTATCAGGGAGAACAGGGACGTGGAGCATTCAAGAACTCTCACAGGCTCGAAGGATGGAGTTAATTTTGACCATTGGTCATAGAGGCACACGTGGAAGGAAGATCTAACCTCCTCTAATTCAGAGTTCGGAAGTAGCAAGGGGTTGTGTTGAAGAAACACCTGAAGTTCCGAAGCCCAGAATAGATCTGAGTCATCCATACGCTAGGGAGTGTGAGTCATTGATTAATAACTTCGTGAGTTCACTAGTTCAACACTTCGAAGGTTTTGAGGTGTGGTGTTGTGAAAAGATCCGAAGCCTAGAGCCTAGAGTTAAGATAGACCATTAATCCATGGAAAACGTCAGCCTTTATATTTGTAAGTTTGATGTTAGACCATTCGTGGGCATTGTACCTTGGAGAAGTTAGGACTCCCAAAGCCCGGAGTCTCAGAATATTGGTGAGCCATAGATCTTGATGAGTAATTAGGGCCATCGATTCCCTGCCTTTGTTTGGAGGTTCACGGGTTCACATGTTCGGAGGAATAGGATTGTGGTGTTGTTAGAACTCTCGAAGCCCAAATATCCAAAGCTTCGAAGTTGTGCACTTTATTAGGTGTCTGATTTTAAGCTTGTGGTCACGTGCGATTTCCGCCAGAATAAAATGTCTAGTGCCAAATTTCGATTTTAAAGGGAAAAGGGGCTTAGAATAAAAGTGCCCGTGGGTTTTTATTGGACCTACATGGAGAATTAAAGGGGTTTGTGCACATTTAGAAGGGATCCAACAGGGATCCAAGAGTTGATTCAACTTTGAATTCAAACGATCCTAGACCGAGAGGTCACTTTGACCCCGGGAGGTGGTGGGGGTCTACATCAAGTGGTATTAGAGATTGATTTTATCTATATATAGAAGGAAAGAAAAATATTTTTTCTGATACCATCAAGTGGTATTATATCTTGATTTTGTTTGTAGAAAGTAGGCAAGAGAAAATTATTTTTTTGATACCATCAAGTGGTACCAGAGCTTGATTTTGTCTGTAGATAGCAGGAAATAGAAAATATTTTTTCTGATACCATCAAGTGGTATCATAGCTTGATGTTTTCTGCATATAGAAGATACAAAAACATATTTTTTTTGATACTATCAAGTGGTATCATAACGATCTTTTTTTCTATAGACAACATGAAAGGGCGAAGAAGACAGAGTGTTGATGCTCTGTTGTGTGTGAAGAATTGTTTTCAAGTATGCAACATAAAATAGACAACCAGGTGGGATCAAAGAGAGGAACCAGTTGCATTCTTGAAGTAAAGGAGAGCTTATGGATGTATTGAGGTGAGAGATTGGAGTACAACAACCAGAGAGAAAGGAATGATTAGGAGAAGGAGAGGGTGCAATGTGTGTTCTTACACTCAACATGAGTGTAAAATATCATAGAAGGTTCCAACAGGTGAACCAATAGGATAAGCAAGGAGAATCTTTGTAGAGGCTGACTATAGCTCACAATGAGCAAGTGGAAGTTCATAGACTTGCCAGGAGGGAAGGGTAAAATAAAATGGCTTCTGAAGGCCAGAAGCAAGGTTAAGGAGGAGATGGTAAGCATATGAGAAACAAGGAGATGGATAGAGATCTCAATTATACCAGACAAGAGCTCGACAAGTTGACGCAAAAAATGGAACATGAAGCACAAGGAAGCTAGAGGTATGAATGGCCCATGAATAAAAAAGTGAAGTTTCCTATCCAATAATTGGTTGCCATAAAGCGGAAACAAGTGTTGAGAAGATGGTTAAGGAAGGTTGAAAACCTCAGTGACATAGAGGAAATGGTTTTCATTTGTGAGCCAGAAGTTGGAGAAAACCCGAGTGAGGAGGAAGAGAAGATATCGGTCAAATATCTCATAGATTTCCAGGAGGGAAATGAGAAGATATCGGTCGAAGATCTCGTAGGATGCCAAGAGGGAAGAAATGAAAATTCAGGATTCCAAGTGGGAAAAGAGGAGTTGATATTGTCTGAGAGTCTCGAGAGCTTAGGAGGGAGTTTAGATAAGAAAGGAGTGTTGAAAGGAGAGGAGGAGGATCATATTTGCATTTTGATCATTGGGGGAATCAACATATTCCTACCGATAAGCCCTGTAGAGGCTAGTGCATGCATTGTGCATGAGGAGGTGATGCAGGAGGCATCCAAAAAAGAGGCCATGCAACCAAATGTTTGTAAAATTAACAGTTACATATTGCATGTGCAGAAGGAGAAGGACAACCATTAGAGACTGTCGTGAAGGAGGAGAAGGAGAAGATATCAAAATCTTCCCAAGATATAAAAGAAGAGGTGCATTGAGGTAAAATGATCACTCAGTGAGAGAAATGTTTGAAGATGCTGGAGGATTGGTTAAGAAATCCAGAGATAGAGGAAGATGGCTAGAAGGATGCGGTCATGAAGAATGGAGAAGAATTCCAGCCCAAGGACTAGTTGGATGAAGTTTGACTTGTACCAACACAAAGAGATAACAAGAGAACCGAGGAATTTATAGAAGTTAAAATGCCAGGGAAGATGGTTGAGAAACATCTCAATATCATTGCTATAGAAGTGAAATTTGTAGTGGAGTGGCAAGTGAATTCCACAGGAGGTAAAATAAGCATGGGAGATCAAAATGATCTTCCCTTTGATCTGTATGAAGAGAAATAGATGCAACAAAAGAGAAGAATGAAAAAGAGAAGCCATCCAATGGACCATATGGACAAGGATAGTGAAGAGATAAGGAGGCTGATGTTGAAGTCAACACATCAGACAGTCAACAACAGATGGAGGATGACCAGAGCAGAGACCGTAACAACATCAGGACAGAAGCAAAACCAACAAATAAAAGGAGCATGTGGACAACTTTGAATCAAAGTTTGGGACCCTAGAGGATCTCAATCGCAGTAGCAAAGGAGCCATGAGAAGGAGCTCATGATTTTTTTCAGCATAGGAGTATGATGTAGGAACATCACTCCAACTCAACATCATGTCAGCACATCTGTAGCCAGTGCAACAACGCACTAGGAATTCTGGGGATATCACATGAACTGTTTCTAGATTGGATTGGATTGCTGGAGCCTTGTGGGTTGGGGGAACAGACTTATGAATAATAACTTACCAAAAGGTCGAGAGACTCAACACGACTATCCCACTATTTTCTCTCGAAAAACTTGAAGCCAAAACTTCCTTCTTTTCACACTATTATGAAAAGAAAGAATGAGACCTCATTATTCACTATTGACTTGTTGGAGTCCAAGTTGTGGTGAGGGAGGGAGTGTTCTCATAGAGAGAAGCATCGGTCTTCTCATTTCTGAGTTTAAATATCAAATTTTAAATGTAATTAAAGTATGTAAGGATCAAGGAAAGTCAAGCAACTATAATTGTACAATATGAGTGTAGAGTCTCCTTTAATGGATGACAGTTAGGTGGATCTAGATCCGATTTAGACTAGATGTTTATTTATTGTAATAAATCCTTAGTGGTATGTTGTTTTTATTGTGAAGTGATAGCACTAAGTTAGTCTAGAGGGAAAGATCGAGAAGCACCCTCATGTATAAATCAATGTAATGTATGCCCAATTAGGAGTTAGTCAGTTTGTTGAAGATATTTGTAGAGATTTGTTGGTAGTTGTGGAGAGAAAGTACTGAGACTCTGCTGCAATCTAGTCTTGTACACACTGTAAAGAACATTCAATATTAATACAAAAGAGAAGAATTCCCTGCATATGATTTCCTATGTGTTTTTATATGTGTTTTCTGAATGTATTTGAATGTTTACTGTATGCTTATGAATGCCATGGATGTATGTATGTTTTCCATTTCAATAATAGGTAGAATTCTCTATCTGCATTTTTCTGAGTGTTTTGGGCTCTCAAGGATGTGAAAGGAGTGCACCTTAGAGTTGTTAGAGAACTTTAAAAGTCAGTGAAAGGAGTCTACAAGAACTCATTCACGAGTTCTGTGAGGAGCCTGCTAGGTGGGCACACCATAATCATTCTCAAGCTCAGAAGGGATAGTGCAAGGACTCCACATCAGAGTTACTGAACACTCTGAGAGTGAGCGCAAGGAGTTCTCCTACACTCAGTGAAGTGTCAAAGATTATAAGAAAATGATTCTCTATAAGGAGTGCATAGAGCGAGTGCAAGGAGTGCGTTGGTAAAATTTTAAATTCTAAGACTTAGAAGAGAGTCGAGTGAAATGAGTGCACGAATCCCACACACTACTAAAGTGTTGGAAAAGTTCAGGAGAATGAGTGCAGAGTGTCAGGAGGGAACAAAAAATCATTTGGAGAACAAAGGGACTGAACCTTTTGAGGTTCGAGTAGTTACAAGCTTAGGAAAGATAATGTGAATTATGCAGGGAAAGTGCAAGGAGTTCACACATACTCATTTGAGTATCGAATCTTGATGATAAGTCCCTTGCGAGATGTGCACAGGACCAACACTTAGCCAAGTGTTGAAGGAGTATCTAGGTGAGAAAGAGCAAGGAATGCATAGGAGGATTTTTATTTAAAAAAAATATTTAAGTCTTAAATGTCTTGAAGGTTCAGATAGTGCAAAGCATGCACAAAAGTTCAAAACATATTGGGAGAGAAATCTTGGAAGAGGCAATGGAGGCAGAGATCGAGCAATCGAATTACAGAGTGAGTGTCGAAGGCCAAGACTTTGAAAAATATTGAGAAATGCTTCATTTGGAAGGAAGGTGTGACAACAACAAACGAGGAGTGACACTAGCCATCAGATGGGATATAGAGGAAATATGGGCTATCATATCTAATTCTAGATGAGAGAAGGAGCTATCAGAGGAGGAGTACAGATCTTATCCATAGGATCTGAGCACGAGGATCGATATACGTCAGATCCAGCTAAGCAGTGCATAGATTTTCTGAGCTTGAGTGCAAAGGAGATAGGAATCTCGAAGTCGTAGAGTCGAAAGTTGATATGGACCATCGATTGAAGAAGGAAACATGTCAGCACATCAGGGATAGTCCCGAATCCTAGCTATCCAGGAGAACAGGGGTGTGGAGCATTCAAGAAATCTTGAAGGCTCAAAGGACAAAGTTAATCTTGACTATTGGTCAGAGAGGGACACATGGAAGGAATATATGACCTCCGCTAATTCAGAGTTAGGAAGTAGCAAGGGGTTGTATTGCAGAAATGCCTGAAGTTCCAAAGCCCAAAATATATTTGAGATGTTCATCCACTAGGGCATGTGAGCCATTGATTAAGACCTTTTTGAGTTCACTAGTTCGACACTCCAGAGGATTTGAGGTGTGGTGATGTGAAAATATCCAAAGCTGAGAGCTCGGAGTTAACAAGGATCATTGATCCATCAAAAACGTCAGCTGTTAGATTTGTAAGTTCGACATTCAATCATTCATGGGAATTATATCTTGGACCAGTTAGGATTCCCGTAGCTCAGAGTCCCGGAATCTTGGCGAGCCATAGATATTGATGATTGATTGGGATCATTGATTCCCTCCATTTGTTCGGAGGTTCGCAGTTCACGTGTTCCGAGGAATAGAAGTGTGGTGCTGTTAGAACTCCTAGAGCTCGAAGCTCCAGAGCTCCGAAGTTGTGGGTTGTGTTAGGCGCCTGGTTTTAAGCTCGTGGTCACATGCTATTTACACCAGAATAAAAGGTCTATCACTAAATTTAGATTTTAAATGCAAAATGGGCTTAGAATAAAAGCGTCCACAGGTTTTTATTGGACCTACACGAAGAATTAAAGGGGCCTGTGCACATTTAGAAGGGATCTAGCAGGGATTTGAAAGGTGATTCAACTTTGAATTCAAACGATCCTAGACTGGGAGGTCATGCAGACCCTGTGATTTAGTGGGGGTCTCCATCAAGGTATTACGAGGAAAATCAATCTATGGTATGGGGTAAACCACAACAGATGGAATGAATGTAGAAGTCAACTCTAATCCCAAGTATGCTATATAAATTAACAAGTTAAAAATACAAGATCAAGAGCCTACCTTGTTTGGATGTTTGATGAAGACCACCATTGAGCACACAACTCAAAGCTTTATACCTTCAACTCGTCCCCAATGACCAAGATACACAAGAATATAGTGATAATATATAATGTTAGGATATACAATAGTATAATCCATTGACATCAATAAAAAATATGCCCATGGAATAATAATTCAAATATTTGGAAGTTATCAATTGGGTGAGAAAAGAGTATTTCTATTAAAAAATGATCAACATAAGTGTATAAGTGAAAAACTTCCATGTCGACACATCTTAGAACCTAGAAACTAAGTCCCTTCCAGTTGGGCCTCCACCACTTCAATCCTCCACCAAAGGCAAGCTCATATAAAGGAGACAATGAGGTTCTCCATCAAATAAGGAAGAGCTTGGGGGATGAACAATGTGTTCATAATTTCAAGGATAAAGGGATGTGGACTCAATGTGAAGTGAAAATTTATCTAGAGTATCTTTGCTCTTAAAAGTTGAATTCTCTCCTCTTCCACGGTTTGTATATGGATCAATTTATAGCCTTCAAGTGGAATTGAAGGGCTGAGTCAAAACGTTTCTAGTATATGGAAGGTCAAGGATCATGGATCCTATGACGTGACATGGAAACATGACACAATTTTTAATTTTGAGCACTAAACTCGATGTACGCGGGATGCAATGGTGCAACCTGCGTACACGCATGCTGTTTAACTGGCAGGGCACATATTTTGGAAAAAATATGATTTTTTGGCTCTGGGAAGTGAAAAATGGGACTTCAAGTATGCATAGGGAAATGGAAATTCCATTCAAGCAAGTTACATGGGGTGAGGCAAAATTTACTATAAAAGATGCCCCCTAATGTGCGAGGTCATAGGAGTATCTACGATGGTTGAAATACATTATAGTTCCTAGAAGTGGAGTAATGGAGACTTAGTTGGACGAGCTAGTTGATCATGAGAATATTACAATTCATAATGATGTTGTACACATGGATGCCAATCTAAATTACACTGCATATTCATGTGGAAATATACCAAATAGTTTTTCATGGCCATGAATAGGCAATACAAAGTAGACACATGCCATAGGCTGTCATAGTCACGAACAAGGCCCAGTGGAAACTAGTCTCAAAATCAATCTGAAGATATATGTATACAATGGAGTACAATTTGATCTCCCATGATCACTAAAGTCATATAGGTATTGGCCCAATGAACGGTAGCAATAGCTCAGAAAAGCTGCTACTATAAACTGATGCTCCATGTCTTCTACACGATCCGCCAAAAGCGCAAGTCTACATCATGTAAATAGAGGAGTTGAGGTCGAACACAATGAGACTTCATTTGATTACCAATCATTAAGGTATACTGTTAACAAATGCGAGACAACCTACCGATAATGAAAGTAGGTATCAATGCATCGAGTAAATTCTTACAAGTGTGAATAAAGGTGATGAGGTCGAACACTTGAAGAATCCATCGATCGAGAGACATTGAAGTATTCCCAAATGTCAATGGTGGGAGAACCTACCACTAATGACTACAAGCCTTTAGGTACTCATAGGAATCTAGGCCTAGTTTCCAGAATAGATGAGCTGAATTCGATGGAAGGAGACCCACTGAAACGAGAGAATTAAGGCATATTTGATCAGTCAGAACTAGGTATAAAGCAATAGCTTGATGATTTGGATGAATTCAGACGAAGAGGATGTTCACAAACCAATGACCCTATGCATCTTTTGCATGCACTAGATGCAGTTAGTGCAATAAAAAGACACTCTGAATATAAGCCAATAAGGAATACTGTCAACAAAGGCGAGGAAACCATCAATAAGGCTAGTGCCATCCAAAAAACGACACAAATCCCAATGTGTGAATATATGTCTTTCTGTCAAACACAAGGAAAACTCTCCAATCAACGACCAATGAGGAGATGTCGACTGTTGGGTTCAAGGTTACCTACCCATAATGAAAGTAGGACCAGGGTGCATGGTAGGATTATAGCTTCATGTAACTTTGAGACACATTGAGGCTATGACCAACATGCAATTTCAAGAGTTCTGAGAAATGGCCAACATAGGCTCATAGACATCCTTTGAAAAAGAACATGAGACATATGGAGGACTCCGACAACATAAACTTGATGATGAAACTTCATGATGCAGGAGGCATCGATCAAATTCTCCATAGGTACTGGGAGAATAACCAGTCGAAGGAGTAAACTATAAGTAATGAGCTTAGATTCCTAAGGTCATGCTAAAATGAAACTTTGGATAACAAGTGGACTCAAAATTTTGTGCTATGTTCAAAGGTGAGACTACTGCTGCCAAAATGAGATAATATTCTTTTCCCACCTATCTTTTTTTGTTTTTTCATAGGAAAATGAATGTTATGATATAATGGAGGAAACGAGTGTCGCAAGTAAGAAACTAGTTCTGAAAGTAGAACATACCTATTCTAAATGTAAGGAGGTGCATGTGGGGTGTGGACACTCGGGGGGATGTTTCCTTTTAGGGTACATGGTGTTAAGATGCAAATGATATAAGTAAGGTTCTGCTTGGCTAGTGACACAAATTGCCAAGGTAATAGTATTGTAACAAGAAAGTGAGAACCGAGAATAGGATCAATACTGCAAGAAAGATAATAGAATGCAATTACAACTTAAATCCAAAGAATGTCTTTTTTCATAGATTTAGTCCCCTAGGCCCGAAAAAGTATAAAACAATACCTAGGAGAACTCTTCTAGTCAATGTTGACTAGAGTGTTCATTTTTCAAAATTATTCTACTTGGTCCAAAAAAGGGTTAAACATACACCAAATAAATGTCCTTTCAAATCCATTTAACGAGTGTGAAAGAGACAAGTTCACTCGAAAATATTTTCACTTTTTTAGAGAGTTGGAAAAGAGATTAACTAAGACTCGGGAATTTTGTTCTAAGAAGCATATCATGGGGAGGCCAGGGTTTCCATGCAGGACTTCTGTCAAAATTTAGCAATTCCCAGGTAGCTGACACAAGCTTGGGAGAACCTAAAACTTTCTAAGCCGAGGAGGATAAAATACTTGCGGAGGATCCTTCATCTACAATATCATTCCAATCAAAGGAAACCATCCTAGGACTTGGATGGAGCGTGCTCGAAAAGAGTGGAATGATCCCTTTTTCAGAAGGTACAGGACTAGAAATGCTAAGGACATGGTCAAAAGATGCATCTCCCTCCAAAAGAAGAGTGGGATTGACCGAATATTGCATAGGAAATGTCACTTCCTTAGACTTGTCACTCTCCAATAGAAGAGTGGGATCGACTAAATATTTCATCGGCATGACCACGTTTTCAAATGTTGTTTGAATAGGATGCAAGACAACATGGTCTAGAGATGTATCACCCCAAAAAATAGGAGTGGTTTCGGTCAAAGATTGCATCGAAAATACTACCAGTTGAATAGGATGTGAGACACCATGGTTAAGAGACACATCACTCCCCAGAAAAGGAGTGGTGTCAGCTGAAGATTACATCGATCAACCACTGTATCAACCAAATAAAGATTAGGATGTTGGGAAATGAAATATGCCTTAGAACCCGAAGGGATATCAGACAAGGACCGCACTTCTCATACCACTGCAATAACAAGGCACAAACGAGTTAGATGATATCCTTTGCAAATCATACAAAGGAACTTGGGCTTACATCCTATATCTTGAGGCTTCTCAATCGTATGAATTTACCCATCATGAATTGCAGTGGTTTGTGACATGCTCCTAACATGACTTGCAGAGGCTAGTATCTTGTCTTCAACATGACTTGCATAGGCTGTTGACAAACCTCCAACATGACTAGAAGAGGTTGGTGGTGAATGTGTAGTGTGTCTTGTAGTGACTAGAGTTGTGCTCCCAGCATGACATGTAGTGGATGGTTTCTGGTATTCAACATGACTTGCATAGGTTGTTGACCTATCTCCAACATGACTAGCATAGGTTGGTGATATAATGCCAGTATGACTCGCAGTGACTGGACTTGTGTTTCCAGCATGACTTGTAGTGGCTGGTTGCGACATTTGAGACCAAGGTTATGAGAAAGACTGATTTTGAGAGATTGCGGGTCAGGAAGGGTTTTGGTATACACCATGGCCCTGTCCAGCAGGATGGTATCATCCTTCAAACTGATTCATAAAGGGTTGTAAGGGAATCATCACCGAGGAAGCTACTTGCAAAGAGAAAGAGACACGACAATGGTTACTTAGGTGAGGATATATGTTTCCCCCAGACGAAGGAAATCCATGAAGGGGATTTCCCATACTATAAAACTAACTCCCCTCGGATGAAACACCAGAGGATAGAAGGAGGTCCTCCATGAAAAAAGATTTTGTAGGAACCATCATAGTATATGAAGGATAGATGGACGGGATGAAATAAGAATAAATATTGCCCATTTGAGCACTTGATCCTAGAAAAGTGAAGCTAGGATTGGGTCCATAGAAAGGAGGATTCCAACCTCCAACCATGGGAGTTGGTTGAGGGATATGAACCCCACCAAATGAAAAGGGAGAAAAAGGAGGCATCATGCCCTCAAACCCAAAACTAGGATTCACATAAGAAGATGAGACATAGGATAGAAAGTGCAAAGACATGTCTGGAATACCAAGATAAAAATGATTAGAGGCCCAAGGTATTGGATGAGTATCATGATTCAACGCACCACTTAGAAATACAAAAGGATTCATCCCCATGGAATGAGAAAATACCATGGGTTGGGTAGTTCCAACTGAGGGAGTCATGGGGCCTCCAGTAATCATAGTAATGAAAAATCATGATGTAATACAAAATATAAAGGAAAACTAATAATCAAAGAGCACACCAAAGTAAATAAAAAAGGCCAATGCACACAAACATGATATAGTGACTGAAAAGGGGCCTCCCTCACTAGAGTAGGTATGTCTCACCCAAGAGGGGCCTGCAAATCCCTTCAAAATATTGGAGGTATAAGAATATGTTGTAAGTGCCCTCATGGGATTAACAACACAATCAGTTAGATCCCCTGGAGAGATAATCCTCCATAAAGGCTTTGTGTTTTCCGACCCTTATCTAACTATGGGTACCTGCATAATAACCCCTGTAAGTAACCTACGTGGCTACCTATGTCAAGCAACTAGAGCCACCACAATATAACCAATGTGCAACATAACACTTGTAAGTTTGGTCCACTATATGGGTAGGGTAACAAAGCCTGAAATATTGAAATCACTGCCTCTCACAGAGGTAAAGGTATTAGAAACACCCCCATATATGTATAAAACCATAGAAATATCTATGACGTTAGGAAGGTATTATAGGGTTATCTCTGCAACCAACTTTGTCTGACCTCATGCTTAACTCTGGTGTGAGTGGAGTGTCCTGAAATCACTAATTACACAATGGATTTCACCACTCCCTGGTCAAACACATATGTTTGGATTAATAGCCTTGGATAATTTTACTCACAAAATCCTATTCCAAGGCCCTATATGCTATGCTTGTTTGTGTACTCTGAAAAATAAAATAATTTCTAATCAAATTTAATTAATCAACATTACTTTTAATGGCGTTGTTTACTCAAGAGATGTGGTCATGAAACTAATGATGTCATGACTTGGCATATCAAATAAATGAATATGAACATAGTGCTAAGTCTTAATCTTAAATTCTTAAAAGATGGTAAGCTTTTCAAATGCAACTTTCAATGCAACTCTACAATTTCAATAAGATGCAATCTTTCCACATATGTCAAGATCAATTCTAAATAATCAAAAGAGAAAATGTCATAATGAAAAATGAGATTTTTTTATTATGTATTTTCGATATAAAGAAATGAAAATGCAAGGAATGAATATAAGCTTGATATATAGATGCTACTTCAAGCAAAAGAGACAAGCCAAGTAAGATACCAAGAATCAAACATTCATACCAAGATGCAAGGAAAACCAATGAAAAAGATGATAAGAAAGAAAACCGCCAGAGAATTCAACAATAATAAGGTTTTCTATCACTATGCAAGGACTCCACAATTAGGATAGAGACCCAAGAAGACTCAATAACCATCAAAACTCACCCACCAAACACCAAACTCAGCCAGTAATCCTAAAAAGTTGATGTACGCGACTGTTTGAGAAAAAATCGTGTATGTACATGCCCTATAGAAGGACAACTCACGTATGTATGCGTCTGTCAAGGGAAAACCCACGTAAATGTAGTAAAAAACTGTCTGGGCAAGGGTTAAGCTAAGAAACTCAGATGAAAAGTAAAAATAGGTTGTTGAGCAATCATGCAATAAGGAAACTTAGGCTAATAGAGAGTAAGTCAAGGAGAACAACACTCCAAACCCCAAACAAAAGATCAATCCCCAGTATGGTCGCCAATTCTGTTACGAGGAAAATCACTCTATGGTATGGGGTAAACCACAAAAAATGAAATGACTGTAAAAATCAACTCTAATGACGTTCGATGAAGACCACCGTTGAGAAGGTAACTCAAATATTTATACCTGCAACTTGTCCTCAACAACCAATATACACAAGCATATGGTGAGAATATATGATGTTATCATATACAATTTCATAATCCATTGACATTCATAGAAAATATGCCCATGGAATAATAATTCAAATATTTGCAAGATATCAATTCGATGATAAAAGAGTATTTCTATTAAAAAATGATCAACAAAAGTGTATAAGTGACAAACTTTCGTATCATCACATCTCAGAACTAAGAAACTAATTCCCTTCCAGTTGGGCCTCCACCACTTCAATCATACACCAAAGGCAAGCTCATATAAAGGAGACAACAAGCTCATATAAAGGAAACAATGAGGTTATCCATCAAAGAAGGAAGAGCTTGGGGGATGAACAATGTGTTTAGACTTTAAAGGATAAAGGGATGCAAACTCAATGTGAAGAAAAAAATTCTCCAGAGTATATTTGCTCTCAAAAGTTGAATTCTCTCCTCTTCCATGGTTTGGATATGGATCAATTTATAGCCTTTAAGTGTAACTGAAGGGCTGATTCAGAACATTTCCAGTATATGGAAGGTCAAGGATCATGGATCTCGTGCTGTGATATGGAAACCCGACATGATTTTTAATTTTGAGCACCAAACACGATGTATGTAGGCTGTAGTTGTGCAACCTGTGTACACACATGTTGTCTAACTGGTAGGGCGCATGTATGTGAAAAAATATGATTTTTGGCTCTGGAAAGTGCAGAAGGGGACTTCAAGTCTAGATAGGAAAATGGAAAGGCCATCCAAGCAAGTTGGATTGGGTGAGGGGAAATTTTCTATAACACAAGTAAATGCATGACATGTCAAGTCGAGGAAAGGAAAGGCATGGCATGGAAAGGCAAGGCATGGCAAGGTAAGGTATGGCATGGCAAGGCAAGGAAAGGCATGACAAGGAATGGCATGGAAAGGAAAGGCAGTACAACGCATGACATGGCATGGCATGGAAATTCATAGAAATGAAAGACAAGTCAAGGAATGACATCATAAGGAAAGGGAAGAAAAGGCATTGCAAGGAAAGGCATGGTAAGGCATGGCATGCCATGGAATGACATGACAAAGCATGGCATGTCATGGAATGGCATGAAAAGTGAAGTAAAGGGAAGGCATGTTATGGAAAGGCAAGGCATGGCATGGAATGTAAAGTTAAGGAAAGGCATGGTATGCCATGGCATGGAAAGACAAGGAAAGGTAAGGAAATAAAAGGTAAGTAAAGGCAAGGTAATGGAACAAAAAGCAAGGAAAAGGTAAGTAAAGGCTAGGAAAGCAAGGCAAACAAAGGCAAGATAAGGCTAGGAAATCAAGGAAAGAAAAGGAAAGGTAAGGCAAGGCTAGGCATTGATAAAATACTTTGTTGTGGATGCCCCATCCACTTGGCATCTTGCACATTCATACATGGATTTGGCTACCTTGGAATTCACATGTGTAGAGTGGTTGCATGCATGAACATTAATGGAGTGAACATTCCATGAGGACTCTTGACATTTGAATTTTCTTGATGCCTATTTTTGGTGGTGTGTCCCCTTCATGAGCATTATTTGGTGCATACTACTACTATTTTTGGATGAGGGTGAATTGATTTGGAGAGGATAATTTTCACATGTTGTAACATGGTAACCTATGGATTGAGGAGAGATCTAACTAATTCATTATTATAATATTTATTTTACTTGTCATGGATTTAGTTATAAAATAATAATATTTTGTTGTATAAGAGAAGAGACTCACTCTATAAAGAATATTTCTCTCTCTCCATTGTAAAGGGTGGATAATTTGGGAATTTAGGAGATCTCATGTTCGGCTACATTGTAGAACATTTTGGCAAGCTTAATGGATAATTTGAGGTATATTTTCATTTGATGTGAGGCTTTATTATGCACTCATATTTTATGTGTTGATTTTGTATTAAGAAACCCTTGTAACATGTTGTGATTTCCATTATAATGAACCATGCTTCATTTTGGATAGAGTAATGTGAGATTTCAACTCTCTTATTTATATTGTGATTAAGTTAGCCTACATGATTGTTATTATTGGTTCTTGGAAATTAGGATGGCTCTTTAGTCTTTTGTCAAATTTGGGTAATGAGAATCATTAATTGCATATGGATTTAGCACTTAACAATCTTTTCCACCATAAGAGTTTCGTTAATGTGTAAGACAAGTATTTATAATAACTTTCGAAAAGACAAACTATTCTTACTTAAATAGACTTCATTAAAACTTAAAAAAAACAATTAATCAAATTAAATAAATTCATACATTCCTACACATAAAATTCATACACTTTGAGATTCATACATTCATCAACATAAAATGCAGAAACAATAAGATTCATAAAAAATGTACCATGAAATGTGTGTGTGTGTGTGTAATGCAGGCACCACCTGCTATGCCGAAGCAGATCTTCGATTCCGCCATTTTCTGTACTGGAATCTTTCTTGCATATGGTCTTCATCATTCTTTGGCAGGGCTAAATTAGCTAACTGTCACTAACATTTGCAATTTCGTTTTTACTTGGCAGGACTATTGCCGAATTTGTCAAATTACCGAATTCGTTAAATTAAGCACCTTTGGTTTTATTAGCACCCAACGGAAAATAACTTTATGCATGAAGTAAGCACCTTATGCCCATACACCGTGACCATAGTCCAACTCAACGGAAATATTGCCAACAACCTTTTCGTACTAACCTCACGCCTC
>ML795360.1:19926-31084 GCA_009831015.1 Picea engelmannii
CTCAAATATATTTTGGGCTTTGGAACTTCAGGCATTTCTGCAATACAACCCCTTGCTACTTCCTAACTCTGAATTAGCGGAGGTCATATATTCCTTCCATGTGTCCCTCTCTGACCAATAGTCAAGATTAACTTTGTCCTTTGAGCCTTCAAGATTTCTTGAATGCTCCACACCCCTGTTCTCCTGGATAGCTAGGATTCGGGACTATCCCTGATGTGCTGACATGTTTCCTTCTTCAATCGATGGTCCATATCAACTTTCGACTCTACGACTTCGAGATTCCTATCTCCTTTGCACTCAAGCTCAGAAAATCTATGCACTGCTTAGCTGGATCTGACGTATATCGATCCTCGTGCTCAGATCCTATGGATAAGATCTGTACTCCTCCTCTGATAGCTCCTTCTCTCATCTAGAATTAGATATGATAGCCCATATTTCCTCTATATCCCATCTGATGGCTAGTGTCACTCCTCGTTTGTTGTTGTCACACCTTCCTTCCAAATGAAGCATTTCTCAATATTTTTCAAAGTCTTGGCCTTCGACACTCACTCTGTAATTCGATTGCTCGATCTCTGCCTCCATTGCCTCTTCCAAGATTTCTCTCCCAATATGTTTTGAACTTTTGTGCATGCTTTGCACTATCTGAACCTTCAAGACATTTAAGACTTAAATATTTTTTTTAAATAAAAATCCTCCTATGCATTCCTTGCTCTTTCTCACCTAGATACTCCTTCAACACTTGGCTAAGTGTTGGTCCTGTGCACATCTCGCAAGGGACTTATCATCAAGATTCGATACTCAAATGAGTATGTGTGAACTCCTTGCACTTTCCCTGCATAATTCACATTATCTTTCCTAAGCTTGTAACTACTCGAACCTCAAAAGGTTCAGTCCCTTTGTTCTCCAAATGATTTTTTGTTCCCTCCTGACACTCTGCACTCATTCTCCTGAACTTTTCCAACACTTTAGTAGTGTGTGGGATTCGTGCACTCATTTCACTCGACTCTCTTCTAAGTCTTAGAATTTAAAATTTTACCAACGCACTCCTTGCACTCGCTCTATGCACTCCTTATAGAGAATCATTTTCTTATAATCTTTGACACTTCACTGAGTGTAGGAGAACTCCTTGCGCTCACTCTCAGAGTGTTCAGTAACTCTGATGTGGAGTCCTTGCACTATCCCTTCTGAGCTTGAGAATGATTATGGTGTGCCCACCTAGCAGGCTCCTCACAGAACTCGTGAATGAGTTCTTGTAGACTCCTTTCACTGACTTTTAAAGTTCTCTAACAACTCTAAGGTGCACTCCTTTCACATCCTTGAGAGCCCAAAACACTCAGAAAAATGCAGATAGAGAATTCTACCTATTATTGAAATGGAAAACATACATACATCCATGGCATTCATAAGCATACAGTAAACATTCAAATACATTCAGAAAACACATATAAAAACACATAGGAAATCATATGCAGGGAATTCTTCTCTTTTGTATTAATATTGAATGTTCTTTACAGTGTGTACAAGACTAGATTGCAGCAGAGTCTCAGTACTTTCTCTCCACAACTACCAACAAATCTCTACAAATATCTTCAACAAACTGACTAACTCCTAATTGGGCATACATTACATTGATTTATACATGAGGGTGCTTCTCGATCTTTCCCTCTAGACTAACTTAGTGCTATCACTTCACAATAAAAACAACATACCACTAAGGATTTATTACAATAAATAAACATCTAGTCTAAATCGGATCTAGATCCACCTAACTGTCATCCATTAAAGGAGACTCTACACTCATATTGTACAATTATAGTTGCTTGACTTTCCTTGATCCTTACATACTTTAATTACATTTAAAATTTGATATTTAAACTCAGAAATGAGAAGACCGATGCTTCTCTCTATGAGAACACTCCCTCCCTCACCACAACTTGGACTCCAACAAGTCAATAGTGAATAATGAGGTCTCATTCTTTCTTTTCATAATAGTGTGAAAAGAAGGAAGTTTTGGCTTCAAGTTTTTCGAGAGAAAATAGTGGGATAGTCGTGTTGAGTCTCTCGACCTTTTGGTAAGTTATTATTCATAAGTCTGTTCCCCCAACCCACAAGGCTCCAGCAATCCAATCCAATCTAGAAACAGTTCATGTGATATCCCCAGAATTCCTAGTGCGTTGTTGCACTGGCTACAGATGTGCTGACATGATGTTGAGTTGGAGTGATGTTCCTACATCATACTCCTATGCTGAAAAAAATCATGAGCTCCTTCTCATGGCTCCTTTGCTACTGCGATTGAGATCCTCTAGGGTCCCAAACTTTGATTCAAAGTTGTCCACATGCTCCTTTTATTTGTTGGTTTTGCTTCTGTCCTGATGTTGTTACGGTCTCTGCTCTGGTCATCCTCCATCTGTTGTTGACTGTCTGATGTGTTGACTTCAACATCAGCCTCCTTATCTCTTCACTATCCTTGTCCATATGGTCCATTGGATGGCTTCTCTTTTTCATTCTTCTCTTTTGTTGCATCTATTTCTCTTCATACAGATCAAAGGGAAGATCATTTTGATCTCCCATGCTTATTTTACCTCCTGTGGAATTCACTTGCCACTCCACTACAAATTTCACTTCTATAGCAATGATATTGAGATGTTTCTCAACCATCTTCCCTGGCATTTTAACTTCTATAAATTCCTCGGTTCTCTTGTTATCTCTTTGTGTTGGTACAAGTCAAACTTCATCCAACTAGTCCTTGGGCTGGAATTCTTCTCCATTCTTCATGACCGCATCCTTCTAGCCATCTTCCTCTATCTCTGGATTTCTTAACCAATCCTCCAGCATCTTCAAACATTTCTCTCACTGAGTGATCATTTTACCTCAATGCACCTCTTCTTTTATATCTTGGGAAGATTTTGATATCTTCTCCTTCTCCTCCTTCACGACAGTCTCTAATGGTTGTCCTTCTCCTTCTGCACATGCAATATGTAACTGTTAATTTTACAAACATTTGGTTGCATGGCCTCTTTTTTGGATGCCTCCTGCATCACCTCCTCATGCACAATGCATGCACTAGCCTCTACAGGGCTTATCGGTAGGAATATGTTGATTCCCCCAATGATCAAAATGCAAATATGATCCTCCTCCTCTCCTTTCAACACTCCTTTCTTATCTAAACTCCCTCCTAAGCTCTCGAGACTCTCAGACAATATCAACTCCTCTTTTCCCACTTGGAATCCTGAATTTTCATTTCTTCCCTCTTGGCATCCTACGAGATCTTCGACCGATATCTTCTCATTTCCCTCCTGGAAATCTATGAGATATTTGACCGATATCTTCTCTTCCTCCTCACTCGGGTTTTCTCCAACTTCTGGCTCACAAATGAAAACCATTTCCTCTATGTCACTGAGGTTTTCAACCTTCCTTAACCATCTTCTCAACACTTGTTTCCGCTTTATGGCAACCAATTATTGGATAGGAAACTTCACTTTTTTATTCATGGGCCATTCATACCTCTAGCTTCCTTGTGCTTCATGTTCCATTTTTTGCGTCAACTTGTCGAGCTCTTGTCTGGTATAATTGAGATCTCTATCCATCTCCTTGTTTCTCATATGCTTACCATCTCCTCCTTAACCTTGCTTCTGGCCTTCAGAAGCCATTTTATTTTACCCTTCCCTCCTGGCAAGTCTATGAACTTCCACTTGCTCATTGTGAGCTATAGTCAGCCTCTACAAAGATTCTCCTTGCTTATCCTATTGGTTCACCTGTTGGAACCTTCTATGATATTTTACACTCATGTTGAGTGTAAGAACACACATTGCACCCTCTCCTTCTCCTAATCATTCCTTTCTCTCTGGTTGTTGTACTCCAATCTCTCACCTCAATACATCCATAAGCTCTCCTTTACTTCAAGAATGCAACTGGTTCCTCTCTTTGATCCCACCTGGTTGTCTATTTTATGTTGCATACTTGAAAACAATTCTTCACACACAACAGAGCATCAACACTCTGTCTTCTTCGCCCTTTCATGTTGTCTATAGAAAAAAAGATCGTTATGATACCACTTGATAGTATCAAAAAAAATATGTTTTTGTATCTTCTATATGCAGAAAACATCAAGCTATGATACCACTTGATGGTATCAGAAAAAATATTTTCTATTTCCTGCTATCTACAGACAAAATCAAGCTCTGGTACCACTTGATGGTATCAAAAAAATAATTTTCTCTTGCCTACTTTCTACAAACAAAATCAAGATATAATACCACTTGATGGTATCAGAAAAAATATTTTTCTTTCCTTCTATATATAGATAAAATCAATCTCTAATACCACTTGATGTAGACCCCCACCACCTCCCGGGGTCAAAGTGACCTCTCGGTCTAGGATCGTTTGAATTCAAAGTTGAATCAACTCTTGGATCCCTGTTGGATCCCTTCTAAATGTGCACAAACCCCTTTAATTCTCCATGTAGGTCCAATAAAAACCCACGGGCACTTTTATTCTAAGCCCCTTTTCCCTTTAAAATCGAAATTTGGCACTAGACATTTTATTCTGGCGGAAATCGCACGTGACCACAAGCTTAAAATCAGACACCTAATAAAGTGCACAACTTCGAAGCTTTGGATATTTGGGCTTCGAGAGTTCTAACAACACCACAATCCTATTCCTCCGAACATGTGAACCCGTGAACCTCCAAACAAAGGCAGGGAATCGATGGCCCTAATTACTCATCAAGATCTATGGCTCACCAATATTCTGAGACTCCGGGCTTTGGGAGTCCTAACTTCTCCAAGGTACAATGCCCACGAATGGTCTAACATCAAACTTACAAATATAAAGGCTGACGTTTTCCATGGATTAATGGTCTATCTTAACTCTAGGCTCTAGGCTTCGGATCTTTTCACAACACCACACCTCAAAACCTTCGAAGTGTTGAACTAGTGAACTCACGAAGTTATTAATCAATGACTCACACTCCCTAGCGTATGGATGACTCAGATCTATTCTGGGCTTCGGAACTTCAGGTGTTTCTTCAACACAACCCCTTGCTACTTCCGAACTCTGAATTAGAGGAGGTTAGATCTTCCTTCCACGTGTGCCTCTATGACCAATGGTCAAAATTAACTCCATCCTTCGAGCCTGTGAGAGTTCTTGAATGCTCCACGTCCCTGTTCTCCCTGATAGCCGATATTTCAGACTACACCTGATCTACTGACACGTGTCCTTCTTCAATCGACATTCCATATCGATTTTGGAATCCAGGACTTTGGGATTCCTATATCCTTTGTACTCAAGCTCAGAAAATATCTGAACTCGCGAAGTTCGAAAGACTTTCAGGGTTAAACCTCATGTTTCTTACCTGAATCTAACAGTTTTCAATCCTCACGCGCAAATCCTATGGATGGGATCTGTACTCCTCCTCTAACATCTCCTTCTCCCATCTGGACTTAGATCTGATGGTCTAGATTTTCTCTACAATCCATCTAATGGTTGGTTTTGCTCTGCCTTTGTTGTTGTCATACCTTCCTTCCAAATGAAGGATTTCTCAATATTTTTCAAAGGCTTGGCCTTTGAATCTCCCTTTGGAATCTGACTGCTCGATATTTTCCTTCGTTGCATATCTTGAGCTTTCTCTCCCAATATGTTTTGAACTTTGCCGCATGCTTTGCGCTATCTAAACCTTTGAGAGATTTCAGACTTAAAGACATTTTTTAAAGAAATCTCCTCCTATGCACTCCTTGCGCTTGCTTACCTAGAGACTCCTTCAAAACTTGGCTAAGTGTTGGCCATGTGCACACCTTGCAAGGGACTTACCATCGAGCTTCTATAGTTATATGAGTATGTGTGCACTCTTTGCACTTGCCCTACAGAATTCATGTTATCTTTCCTGAGCTTGTAATTGCTTGAACCTCAAAGGGTTCAGTCCCTTTTCTGTCCAAATTATTTCTTGTACCCTCCTGGCACTTTGTGCTCATTCTCCTGAGCTTGTACAACATGTTAGCAGTGTGTTGGCTTCATGCACTCCTTGCACTCGACTCTCTTTCAAGTCTTAGAATTTAAAAGCTTACTTGTGCACTCCCTGCGCTCCCTCTATGCACTCCTTGCAAAGCCTCCTTTCCTTCTAATATTTTACACTTCACTAACTGTAGGTGCACTCCCTGATCTCACTCTTAGAGTGTTCAGTAATTCTGATGTGCACTCCCTTCACTATCCCTTCTAAGCTTGAGAATGATTCTGGCGTGCCCACCTAGCACAGTCCTCACATAACTCTTGAACGCATTGTTTCACACTCCTTGCGTTGGATTTTACAGTTCTCTAAAAACTCAAAGGTGCACTCATTGCATAGCTTTGAGATCCCAAAACACTCGGAAAACTACAGATAGAGAATTGTACCTATTATTGCAATGGAAAACATTCATACATTTATGGCATTCATAAACACACAGTAAACATTCAAATACATTCACAAAACACATATAAAAACACACAGGAAATCATATGCAAGGAATTCTGCTCTTTTCTATTAATATTGAATGTTCTTTACAGTGTGTACAAGACTAGACTGCAACAGAGTCTCGGTTATTTCTCTCCACAAATACCAACAACTCTCTACAACTCTCTTCAGCAAATTGACTAACTCCTAACTGAGCATACATTACATTGATTTATACATGAGGGGGCTTCTTGAGCTTTCACTCCAGACTACCTTAATGTTATCACTTCACAATAAAAACAACCTACCAATAAGGCTTTATTACAATAAATAAACATATAATCCAAATAGGATCTAGATCCACCTAATTGTCAGCCATTAAAGGTGACTCTACACTCATCTTGTACAAATAAAGTGTCTCGGCTTTCCTTGAGCCTTACAAACTTTTTACATTTAATTACATTTAAAATTTGATATTTAAACTAAAAAATGAGAAGATTGGCGCTTCTCTCTCCTTGGGATCTGCTGGTTGTGGATGCACTGACATGTTGTTGAGTTGGAGCGATGCTCCTGCATCACACCTTGCCATGCCAGGCCAGGCCTTTGTCACCTCAACAATATATCCATTTGGATATCGCATAGCTCATATCCATGCATATAAATTACAAATTTCATATGAGAATCCTTATCTTTATTAATGTTCAATTAAGAAATTTATGTTTATTTACACAATGCCTTGCATCTATTATACATTCATAGCACAATTTTGAACTAGTATCCACATACCAAATTTCTACAATTCAATTTGCATGTTTAAACAAATCACAAAACTATCATCATCATAAACACATAACAATAAAAATAATATCCCGCACTACATAAAAATATCCATATGTATACATATCAAATGTCTACATGATTATAACTAAACCAAACAAATACTAAGAAATGAATCACTAAGATAAGTAAAAATGAAATTTCTAACCTTCTAAGGCCAAAATATAGGTTGTTGCATTTACAAATCCATAGAACAAAACTATGATCTAAAATATGTTAATCCCTTTTTGCATGTCTTTCCATGTAGCTTCCCGTTTTAACCGATACAACAATAAATATATATATTTCCATAAGATTATGCAAGGAAAAATTCAAATCAAAATGTGGATTGCAATGAAACAAGAATCACAAAAGAAGGAACATTTCTCATCTGAAGAAATAAAAACAGTTTTCTAGGGACATATGACTTAACTTTATATCAAAAAATTCATTTCCATCCAATGAAGTGTTTTTTCCTTTCCATCCCATGCCATGCCTTTCCCTACCATTCCATGTAATTCCATGCCATGTTTTTCCTTTCCATGTCATGCCTTTCCTTTCCATTCCATGCCATGCCATGCCATGCCATGTCTTGCCTTTTCATGAATTGTCTTGCCATGGAATGCCTTTCCTTTCCATCCCATGACATGCCTTGCATTGTCTTTCCTTGTCATTCCATGTCATTCCTTTCCATGCCATGCCTTTCCTTTCCCTATCATGCATTGCCTTTCCTTTCCTTGTCATGCCCTGCCTTTCCGTTCTATGCATTTCCTTACCATGTCATGCCCTGCCATTCCATTTCATTCCTTGTCTTTCCATGTCATTTCTTTCAATGCCTTTCCTTTCCATGCCATGCCATGCTAAGCCATGTCTTGTCATGCCATGGATTTATTTACCATGCCATGCCATTTCATGCCTTTAATTTCCTTACCTTTCCATGCCATGCCATGTCTTTCCTTGTCTTTCCATTCCTTTTATTTCCTTGTGAATAAATGCCTTACCTTGCCATTCCATGCTTTCCATGCCTTGCATTGCCTTGCCATGCTTTGCCTTTTCATGCTATGCCATGCCATTCCTTTCCATGTCATTCCATGCCTTTCCTTTCCATCCCAAACCTTGTGTTTCCATGCCTTGCATTGCCTTTCCTTGTCATGACATGCCTTTCCTTTCCATCCCTTTCCAAGCCACTCCTTTTCATGCCATACCTTTCCATGCCAAATATTGTACTAGTCCTTTAACTGCTCCAATTAAATTCATGTCAGAACAAGGTAGCCTACCAATGAAGGCCCACAAATATGTTGGGCCACTTGTGTGGAGGATATCTCGTATAGTAGAATACTTTATAAGGATTTTGATATTTCATTTCATGAGATGAGAGGTTTGTTGGAGAAAACCATGTTTTCTTGTGATCTTCCTAACATTTGATTGTGACAAGATATGTTGGGCTGCATTACGGTCTTTAGAATGAGATTTCTTACCAATTATTTGAAAATCATCAACAACATTTCTAACAATATGATGACTTGTTTCTACACTTTTGACTATTTTAATGTTTAAAATTCTCCTAATAGCAGTCAAACTTCTAGATTTTAACAAAACCAAAAATAATTGGCATTTAGCATCATCGTATTTTGGTTTAAAATATTCTTTAATGATTTTATAAGAATGATAATGAATAGTACGGTTAGGTAAACTACCTTCAAGTGATGCTAGACCACTTTCATCCAACTGAATGCATTTAGGAGTTCTTCGTTGCACACTACTCAATCTAGGTAGGGAAACTGAACCCATATTCTGGCACTCTTGACCTTCGCGTTGTGGAGCTAACAACGTTGCAGTTCTTTCCCCTTCAATCACTCACAGATCAATTTTGGGAAGAGAGTGGACATTCCCATGACTAATTTCTGGAACATTTGACTATCCAACAAGAAGTTGCACCACAAGAACTTCTTCACCATAATGTTGTGCACTAGTAGCCTCTCTAATGTCATCCAATGTATAATCAAATACAAGAAAATATTCCATCATCTGGTCATCCAAAACAACTTTTCTTGATGAGATACTAATCGGATTGGTCTCTACTGAAATCCTACACTTTCCTTGTGGTGATGGAGGAGAAACAACATCAACATCTATTCCTCTAGAAATTGTATTACCCTCTTGTGAAAGCCTACACTTTGACATACGTAACTTTTACTTTTCTCTTTATTATTCTACCTGTTCATTGGTTTCTCTTTCCTCGATGACTTTCTTTCTCGATTCCGTAGGTTCTCCATGTTTAAAGAGAAAAATTGGCTTCCAAGCACCCCACCACAAATTTATATTACTATTACACAAGAAGGGAACAACTAAAAATTCCAATTCCAAGTGGATAAATTTGTCTTGGTATTACAAAATAAGACGCAACTAACAATTCCAATTCCAATTGGACAATTTTTTCTTGGTATTACACAAGAAGACACAACTAACAATTCCAATTGGACAAATTTGTCATGGTATTACACAAGAAGACACAACTAACAATTCCAATTGGAAACATTTGTCTTGGTATTACACAAGAAGACACAACTAACAATTCTAATTGGACAAATTTGTATTGGTATTACAAAAGAATACACAAACAACAATTATAATTCCACTTGGACAAATTTTTCTTCCAATTCCTCCCACGATTGTCTTGTAATAGCAAAACATTGTCTATGAATTAAACAATGATACAAAAATAATAAAAACTTATTTGTTCTTGATATTTTTTCGTGTGGATGTCGGGTTGTTCAAGTTTTTTAGATAGAATAGGTTGATAAGTGTACTTGGCACATAAAAATACACAGTAGAAACACATGTGTTTTCCCATAATACATGTGTGCTAAAGCACTTGCACATTCTAGGAACGCATGCGCATTCCTACTGGGTAGAGATGAGTGCCCAACTGCAAGGATTTCAAGTCATAAGAGCATGTGCATGCTCTTACTGGAATGGATATAGAATTTATTGTAGACCAAAAATATTTATTATTGAATATGTATAGGGTTTTGGGGACAACTAGGACCTAAGGGCTTATGATTGAAGGTGTTTTAAAGCATAGATAAATGGTTAGATTTCCAAGATGTGGGTGCAAGGGTTGTGGGTTAGATGCAAAATGTAAAGAGAGAAGGGGCGTATAGATGGACTGTTTTGAGAATATTGTAAAGAATATTGAATCCACTAAAATATTATGCTTATATGAAAATCAAAAAGGAGAATCAATGTACCATAATCATCATTAAACCATGTGAAATCATTATTAAACCATAGGTGAACAGTCATATCCATGAAATATTATTATTAAACAAGAGGTATAGGAATAATGCACTTAGGCCTTGGGTGTGGAGGGGGTTAATGGTAGAGTATAGGCTATACCTAGGATTATAAGGAGATAGGGGAGTCTAGGTCATGATCTAGGTCAAGCTCTAGGTCATGGTCTAGGTCTAGGTCTAGTTCATGGTCTAGGTCATTGTCATGTTCATGGCCATGGTATATGTCTAGGTCATGGTATAGGTCTAGCTCTAGGTCTATGTCATGGTATAAGTCATGGTATATGCCTAGCTCTAGTTATATGTCATGGTCTACGTCATGGTCATAGTATAGGTCTAGGTCATGGTTTATGGTCTAGGTCATGGTCTATAGTATACGTCTAGGTCGAGGTCTTGTCATGCCTTTCCATGTCTAGTTCTTCCTATGTCTAGGTATAGGTATTGACATGTCTAGGTCAAGGCCATTTCTTTCCTTGTGATGTACCAAACTTGATATAGTGTGTGAGAGTCTGAGAGGGAGAGAAAGGAATACATAGAGGGGGAGTCAAGAGAGAGTGTATGAGAGTGTGAGAGTCAGAGAGAGGAAGAAAAAGAGGGGGGGTGGAGAGAGAGGAAGAAAGAG
>ML795360.1:33606-43627 GCA_009831015.1 Picea engelmannii
GGGGGGGGGGGGTATATAGTGAGAAAGTGATGCAGGAGCATCGTTGGAAATTGCGTGGAGCAAGACTTATCAACGTCAAGGAATCTGTATGCGACCTCAACACTAGAAGTCAGAACATATATTTTTGAAGTCCTCCTTAACTCAGTGTCGGAATTAATCTTTGGGGCATGCTTGAAATCAGACCAGGAAAATTTGGAGGCACGCTTGGATGATTATGAGAAAAATGGGAGACTCCACTACGGATCTGGAAAGCGACTGGTCTAGATAGTCATTAGGTTAAGTTATAGAGTAGACAAGTAGCCAGAAAAAAACCCTAAGAGCCCTTTGTGATAAATAGAGTTTTTCTACGCCCGAATGAGGCTAGTCGGTAATTGGTTGTAATAGAAGTTAGGAGAAGATTTTAGTAGTTTTGTTGTTCATTTACAGTTGTAACCATTTTCACTTATGAATATAATAGAGGAAAATTGACCCAATGCATGGTGTGGACATTGCTTGCAATTCTCTATTATTGTGCTCTCATGAATGAATGAATTTCGTTATGAATAGATGGAACTATGAATGATAGGATAAGTTTCAATTATTTCTCTTTTGTTGAAGTAGTGCAAGGTGTGCACACAGAACGCAAGGAGTGCATTGGCGGGATTTGTTTTAGTTCAGAAGCTCAGAAGAGATAACATGAACTTTCCCTTCGCAAGGAGTACAAAGAGACTGGTGCAAGGAGTGCATGGTCATCCACAAGAACCCAAAACCTTTCGTAAGATCTGGTGCAAGGAGTGCACAGATCCAAGATTCAACTAAGAATTGGAGGGACTTTGCAAGAAGTTGAATAACCATAAAGGAAGAACACTAGGAGGGCGAGAGGAATTTCTCTTAGAGAAATCCTTAGAATCTAAGTTATCGAAATCCCTGAAACGCAAGGAGTGTGTGGGGGAATCAAAGTCTTCACGAGACCAAGCTCAGGAGGAATAAAACTTTTCATAAGTGTTTACAATATCCAAGAAATAGACTCATGGGAAAGACAAAGTTCAAATCCTTTGAATCCTTCGAAAATATTCTAAGTCTAAAGAAAGCGTAAGCTAAGGGGGAAAGATCTGGATCATTCGATTAGCGTCTAGACAATGAGGAGAAAGTTCAAAGGAGGAAATATCTCAACCATTTGGTCCAAGCGCAAGAGAATCATAGTCGTCCAATCAAGGTAAAGTGCACTAGCATTAAATCTTTGAAGGCACACAGGAGGAACAAGGTCACAAAATTATGAAATCATCGAGACCGTCCATCAGGAGGGACGCATGGTGAATGACCAACATTTTTCTGACTCACGCTTTGGAGGAGTCAAAGGGGTAGAACGCTAAGAATTCATGAAGCCCAAATCCGCGACTTGATCTGAGTCATTAGATCCAGGAGACATCTATACCGTTGATTGTCCAGGGTGAAATATCGGCATTTTGGGGATCAGAGGATCGGAGGTGACAAGTCTTTCGACTTCGCGAAATGTGAAGTCCCGAAGTCATCGTGACTATCGGATCGAAGGAGAGACCTGGACTATTGATCCAGTGCCATCGCGATTTTGGCTATCGGGAGAACGGAGGCAAGGAGACTCCAAAGTCATGAAGTGCGAAATGTCAATTTGATTGTAGCCACTGACCAAGGGTAGATATGAGACGTATATCTCGGGTCATATCAATTTCTTCTATTAGGAGAACAAAGTCAAGGAGAGGCAAAATGCGAAATTTCAATTTGATCGCAGCCATCGATTAAAAAAAGATATGGACCATAGATCAAGGTTCGTCGTGATTTCGGTTATCGGGTGAGCGGAGGTAGCAACGCTTCCAAGGTCACAAAACTGCGACATGCCTTTCACTCAAGCGGGTGGTCACTGCTAGTGGTCACAAGGGAGAAAGGGATTAGCAGAGAGGAGCTAGCGCATGTTTGGCGTTGAGGTTCGAACAATGCTGAGGAGAGAAGTCGTGGGTCTCCGACGACCTACGCATTTGGAGAAAAGACCTATGTAAGTGGGTTTGGGGTCTAGAAGAGACCCAGAGAGTCAATCAAACTTATCATCTTGATGGATCCTAGACTGGGAGGTCTCACATCCCTTAGGAGAGAAGGGGGGTCTGCACCAAGTGGTATTAGAGAAGAATTTTGCTTGCAGACAGCAGGCAAAGAAGAGGAGACAGAAGAAATTGAATTTGTACCTTATGTGTGATAGACAGTCAACACAATGCCACCAAGGAGACGAGTAGAAGCACCTTTAGCCAATTGAGTTGTGGAAAGGGAGATATGAGAAATCCGTGCAAGATTAGAGGCGATGGAGGAAACGTAGAGACGAGAACCTGATGCTGGAGACGCCAGTGATGCAGAGAGGAAAGAAGCACTGGGTGAGAATGTCATCGAAGAAGCTATAGGAGAGGTTGTTTCCAAAGAACATGTGTTAAGAGCAGTTTCCATATTCTGAGGCAGAGCCAAGATGGAGGTCCCAATGTATGAAGGAAATTTAGATGCTGAAGAGAAATTGGATTGGATAATATCCATGGAAAAATATTTCGACTATTAAGATGTCGATGACGAATGAAGGGTGAGACATGTGGTCAGCAAACTAAAAGGACATGCAGCACTATGTTGGGATGAATTGCAGGCTAAGAGAAGGAGAAATGACAAGCATAAGATAAAGAGTTGGGACAGAATGGTAGCCAAGTTGAAGGCTAAGTTCATGCCCAAGGATTATCAGATCAATCTGTTCAGGAAGATGCAGAACCTGAGACAGAAAGGGATGATAGTTAAGGAGTACACAGAGGAGTTCTATAGGTTGAACATTAGAACTAGACAAAGAGAGAGAGATGAAGAAAAAATTTCCAGATATATAAATGGCCTGAGATATGAAATCCAGGATGAGCTCAGCATGATATCAGTAAGGACAGTGGAGGATTCTTATCAGTTTGCGCTAAAGGCAGAGGAGAAGTTGGCCAGAAAACAAATCTAGTGAGGGAGAGGTAAAAGCTCGGTCCCAAGCAAAATCAATGGATTTACCCATGACAGAGAACATAATTCTAACGAAGAGGCTGAAAAACCACACAGTCACTCAGAAAGAGGAGAAAATTCCCGAGGAAGACAGGGTGGTGGAAGAAGTTCTTCTAGAGGAAGAGGAAGAAGAGGAGGAGGAGAAGTAAGATGTTATGCCTGTGGAAAGACAGAACACATGTCTTGGGAATGTCCTGAGAAAAAGAAATAAGGAGGAGGCGAAGCTCACATTTCAGAAGAACAAAGAAGAGATGTTGAAGCAGAAGGAGCAGAGTATGGAAGATCCATGATGTTGAGGAAGATTCTCTTAAAGCCAGAGGCAGAAGTTGAAAGGCTGGTGTAGAGGAACAGTCTCTTCATAACAACTTGCAAGACTAAAGACAGAGTATGCAAGGTGATAATTGATAGTGGGAGCACTGACAACTTAGTGTCCACATAGATGGTGGAGAAATTGGAGTTGGAGACAATTGCACATCCGAAGCCATACAAAGTCTCATGGTTGCAGAAAGGACACCAGGTAATGGTTACTAAATAATGCTTGGTTGAATTTAAGATAGCAAGATATAGAGCTGAAATTTGGTGTGATGTAATTCCCAGGGATGTATGTCATATTTTGTTGGGAAGACCATAGCAGTTTGAAAGGAATGTCATTCACGATGGAAGAAAAAATACATACACATTAGAGAAGAATGGTAGGACACACATGTTGTTTCCAATAGAGGAGAAGAGAGTGAAAGAAGAGGCCAATACAAGAATACTTATCATGACTGGGAAGGAACTCTTGAAAGAAGTCAAGGAAGAACAGGAGATGCAGTTTGTTGTGGTGAGGAAACCTAGAGTTATCCTTACAAGTACTTCGATGGAGGATTTTCCTAAAGAAGTTTAGGAATTGTTGGATAATTTTGCTGACATAGTGGTGGATGAGTTGCCTAAATCATTTCCACCCATTAGAAGTAGCAGTCACCATATTAAATTAATACCAAGAGAAATCCTGCAAAACAAAGAAGCATACAGATTGACACCTCGAGAGAATGAGGAAGTGAAGAACCAAGTCCAGGAATTGTTAGACAAGGGTTTGGTTAGAGAAAGCTTGATTCCATGTGCAGTACCAACTATGTTGAGCCCAAAGAAGGATGGAGGATGGAGAATGTGTACAGACTCAAGAGCCATTAACAAGATCACCATCCTGTATAGATTTCCTTTACCAAGAATGGATGATTTAATGGACTGTCTAAGTGGAGAAAATTTCTTTTCTAAAATAGATTTGAAAAGTGGATATCACCAAATCAGAATGAGAGAAGGTGATGAGTGGAAAATGGCCTTTAAGACAAATAAAGGTCTATATGAGGGAATTGTTATGCCATTTGGATTAACAAATGCCCTGAGTACTTTTATGAGGTTGATGAATGAAATACTGAAAGATTTCATTTGCAAGTTTGTGGTTGTATATATGGATGATATATTGATCTTTAGCAAGACTAAAGAGGAGCATTTGAGGCACCTAACATTAGTGATGAGGAGACTACAGCAGGAGAATTTGTTGATAAATCTGAAGAAGTCCTCTTTTATGAAGACAAAACTAATTTACGTGGGTTTTGTGATCTCTTCAAATGAACTGAAGATGGATCCAGAGAAGGTGAATTCAATCAAAGAATGGCCATCACCAAGGAGCATGTTCGAGGTAAGGAGCTTCCATGGATTAGCAAGATTCTATAGGAAGTTCATCAGAGACTTCAGTGGAATTTGTGTGCCAATGATGTATACAGTGAAGAAGAAGAACAAGTCTTTTAAATGGATAGAGGAGGCCGAAAGGGGCTTCAATATACTGAAGGAGAAAATAACAGAATGACCAATTCTGGTTTTTCCAAATTTTGAAAAGACATTTCAGGTGAGATGTGATGCAAGTGGAGTTGCAATAGGAGCAGTTTTTAGTCAGAACAATAGACCTCTTTCCTATTTCAGTGAGAAGTTGAATGAGAACAAGAGAAAATACTCCACATATGACAAGGAGTTTTATGTTGTAATTCAAGCCTTGAAGAAATGGAGACATTAACTTGTCCCACTGGAATTTGTCTTGTATAGTGATAACCAGGAAGGAAAAATTGAATCAGAGGCATGAAAAATGGGTTGAGTTTATGCAGAATTTTACTTTTGTCATAAAACATATCATTGGCAATGCTAACAAGGTTGTTGATGTATTAAGTAGGAGATGTTTGATTCTGCAGGAATTTCAGGTGAAGACCTTGGGGTTTGAACACCTTAAGGACATGTATTTTGATGATATAGATTTCAAGGAAGCATACGAAGAATGTGTGAACCCTATACTGAGAGACATAAGCCAGTGGACATAGTACATGATTAAAGAGGGATTATTGTTCAAGGGAAATCAGTTGTGCATACCAAAATGCTCAATGCGGGATAACCTTTTGAAAGAAAAGCATAGTGGAGGATTGGATGGACATTTCATCCATGATAAAACGTTTGCATAGTTGAGCAGTTCATACTATTGGCCAAGTATGAGAACGGAAGTGATAAATTTTGTGAACAGATGTAGAATCTGCCAACATGCAAAAGGGAAGAGATAGAACACTGGATTGTATCAACCATTGCCAATACCAGAGAGGCCTTGGGATGAAATAAGCATAGATTTTGTGTTGGGACTACCAAGAATGCAAAGAGGATTTGATTCCATATTTGTGGTGGTGGATATATTTTCAAAGATGGCACATTTTATCCCATGCCATAAGACCAGTGATGCAACACATGTTGCAAATCTATTTTTCAAGGAAGTTGTAAGACTTCACGGCCTACCCAGAAGCATTGTCCTGCACAGAGACAAAAAAATTGTTGGTCACTTTTGGAGAACACTATGGAAGAAGTTGGGGACATATTTGTTCTTCAACTCAACTTATCATCCTCAGACAGATGGATAGACTGAGGTGGTGAATATAAGTTTGGGAAACTTATTGAGGAGTCTAGTCACTGAGCACCATAATCAGTGGGATCATATTCTTATGCAAGCAGAATTTGCATACAATGACTCACAAAACAGGAGCACTAGAAAGAGTCCATTCCAAATATTGTATGGAATGAAACCCAGGGGAGTATCTAAGTTGAGAGACTAGGAACAGAGTGATATCAAGAGCGTTGGAGCAGAAGATTTTGCTACAGAAATGCAGAAGCTCCATAGCCATATTAGAGGACAGTTGCATAGTTATAACCAGGAGTATAATCATAGAGCTGATCAACATCGCAGAGAACTTCAATTTGATGTAGGAGATCAGGTTTTGGCACATCTCAGAAAAGAGAAGTTCCCTAGGGGAACATACAATAAGTTAAAGATGAAAAAGACAGGACCATGTAATATCTTGAGGAATTTTTATGCAAACGCCTACGAGATGGAGCTTCCAAATGGTGTGGGCATATCACCCATATTCAATGTTTCAGACCTGTATCCTTACAGGAAATATGACACAAAGGGGTTAGAATATCAAGAGAATTTCCAATGGGAGAAACAAATGCTTGTAGCAGAGAAGCCACAAATGGAGAAAATCGTGGATCAGAGGATCAGTAAAAAGACCAGGAGGAAAACCTATTTTGAATATATGGTCAAGTGGAAGGGACACTCAATAGAAGACGCCATTTGGGAAAATGAATTTGCTATACAAAAGCTTGGAAGGTCATTGCAGGAGCTCATGGACAGGAGTCCATGAATGTTTTTCAAGGGGAGTATGATGCAGGAGCATCGTTGGCAATCACGTGGAGAAAGACTTATCAACATCAAGGAATATGTACAGGAGCTCAATGATGGTAGTCACAGCGGATATTTTGAAGTCCACCTTAACTCAGTGCCGGAATTAATCTTTGGGGCACGCTTGAAATCAGGCCGGGAAAATTTGGAGGCACACTTGGATGATTATGAGCAAAATGGGAGACTCCACTACGGCTCTGGAATGCGACTAGTCTAGATAGTCGTTAGGTTAAGTTATAGAGTAGAAAAGTGGCCATAAAAAAAACATAAGATCCCTCTGTGATAAATAGAGGTTTTGTACGCCCGAATGAGGCTAGTCAGTAGTTGGCTAGAATAGAAGTTAGAAGAAGATTTCCGTAGTTTTGTTGTTCATTTACAATTGTAACCATTTTCACTTATGAATATAACAGAGGAAAATTGACCCAATGCATGGTGTGGACATTACTTGCAATTCTCTGTTATTGTGTTCTCATGAATGAATGAATTTCATTATGAATAGATGGAACTGTGAATGATAGGATAAGTTTCAATTGTTTCTCTTCTATTGAAGTAGTGCAAGGTGTGCACATAGAACGCAAGGACTACGTTGATGGGGTTTGTTTTGGTTTTGAAGCTCAGAAGAGATAACATGAACTTTCCCTTTGCAAGGAGTGAAAAGAGATTGGTGCAAGGAGTGCACAGTCATCCGCAAGAACCCAAAACCTTGCGTAAGATCTAGTGCAAGGAGTGCACATATTCGATATTCGACTAAGTGTTGAAGGGACTTTGCAAGAAGTCAAAGAACCAAAAAGGGAGAACGTCAAGAGGGCGAGAGGAATTTCTCTTCGAGAAATCCTTAGAATCTGAGTTATCGAAATCCATGAAATGCAAGGAGTGTGTGGGGGAATAGAAGTCTTCATGAGACCAAGCTTGGGAGGAATAACACTTTTCATAAGTGTTGACAAGATCCAAGAAACAGACCCGCGGGAAGGACAAAGGTCGAAATCCTTTGAATCCTTCAAAAATATTCTAAGTTTGAAGAAAGCTTAAGCTAAAGGGGAAAGATCTGGATCGTCTTATCAGTGTCTAGAAAATGAGGATCAAGTGTAGAGGAGGAAGGATCTCATTCGTTCGGTCTGAGCACAAGAGAATCATAGTCGTCCAATCAAGGTAAAGTGCACTAGCATTAAAGATTTGAAGGCACACAGGAGGAACAAGGTCACAAAATTCTGAAATCATCGAGACCATCCATCAGGAGGGATGCGTGGCAAATGACCAGGATTTCGCTGACTCGCGCTTTGGAGGAGTCAAAGGGGCAGAACACGAAGAATTCATGAAGCCTGAATCCATGACTTGATCTAAGTCATTGGATCTAGGAGAGATCTCGACCATTGATTGTCCAAGTTGAAATATCGACATTTTGGGAATCGGACAATCAGAAGTGACAAGTCTTTCGACTTCATGAAATGAGAAGTTGTGATGTCATCATGACCGTCGGATTGAAGGAGATATTTGGACCATTGATCTAGTGCCATCACGATTTTGGCTATTGGGAAAATGCAGGCAAGGAGACTCCAAAGTCGCGAAGCGCAAAACGTCGATTTGATCGCAGTCGTTGACCAAGGGGAGATCTAAGCCATAGATCTCGGGTCATCACAATTTCGGCTATCGGGAGAACAGAGGCAAGGAGATGCCAAAGAAACAAAATGAGAAATGTCGATTTGATCGCAGCCTTCGATTAAGGAAAGATATGGACCGTCGATCAAGGGTCATCGCGATTTCGGCTATCGGGTGAACGGAGGTAGCAGCGCTGTCAAGGTCACGAAACGTGAAATTGTGACGTGCCTTTCACTCGAGCGTGTGGTCACTGTCAGTGGTCATAAGGGAGAGAGGGCTTAGCAGAGAGGAGCTAGTGCCCATTTTTCATTAAGGTTTGAACAATGCTTGGGAGAGAAGTGGCGGGTCTCCGACGACCTCCGTATTTGGAGAAAGGACCTTTGTAAGTGGGTTTGGGGTCTAGCAGAGACCCGGAGAGTCAATCAGACTCAGCATCTTGATCGATCCTAGACTGGGAGGTCATGCAACTATTAGGAGAGAAGGGGGGCCTACACCAGAAAGATAGGGAAGGTTAGATGCAAGAGAGAGAGATAAGGGGTGGGAGGGAGAGGGACAACAAGAGAAAAATAGAGGTCGAGAGTGAAATGGAGAGAGAGAGGGAGGGTATAGAGAGAGAGGGGGGGGAGGGAGAGAAGGGGAGGATGGAGAGATAAACAAGAGAACAATATATGTCGAGAGTGAGATGGATGGAGAGAGGGAAGTAGAATGAGGGGAAAAGAGAAAGAGAGGGGAAAAGAGAAAGAGAGGGGAAGGGAGAGAGAAATAGGGGTAGAGAGATAGTGAGAGTGGGAATAACAACAAGGAGAGAGAGAAAGAGAGGAGAGATAGTGGGAGGGAGGGGGAGAAATAGAGATGGAGGAGGGGGTAGAAAGAGAGTGTGTGAGTGTTATATAGGGAGGGAACAAGAGAGAGAGGGGGGTTGGACAGGGAGTGTTTGAGTGTGTGAGATGGAGGGAGAGGGAGAAAAATAGGGGGGATAGAGAGAGAGTGAGTGAGAGGAAAGGAGGAAAGGGAGAGAATGGGGGTAGATAGAGGTAGAGAGAGAGAGGGGGGGTTAGAGGGAGGGAGAGAGAAGGAGGGAGGAGGGAGAGAAATATATGGAGGGAGAGAAAGAGAGGAAGACAGTCAAAGAGGGGGGAGATAGAGGGGATCTGGGTGTGAGAGTGTGAGGCATGGCGAGGTAAGGTCCAGGTCTAGGTCATGGTATAAGTCTATATCTAGGCCTAGGTACAGGTATTGACATGCTTTTCCATGTCTCGTTCAAGGCCATTTATTTCCTTACCATGCCTTTCCTTGAAATGTACAAAAAATTCTAGTGTGTGAGAGTGTGAGAGTGAGAGAGAGGAAGACAAAGATGAGACATAGAGAGTGAGTGTGTTAGATTGTGGGGAGGGAGAGAGAGGAATACATAGAGGGGGGGTAGAAATGGTGTGTGTGTGTGAGTGTGGTAGGGAGAGATAGAAAGGAATAGAAGGGAAATAAAGAGAGTGTGTGAGAGTGTGAGAGGGAGAGAGAGGAATATAGAGAACTGGTAGAGAGAGATGTAAATGTAGGAGAGAGGTGTAGATGTAGGAGAGATAGTGGGAGGGAGGGAGATAGAGAGAGAGGGAGGGGGAGATAGACTAATACAAAAAGGAAGGGTAGAAAGATAGAGGG
>ML795360.1:94569-114110 GCA_009831015.1 Picea engelmannii
TTTAGTAAACATGAGTGGACATGATGTGCCCAATCAAGCTTCAATGTCTTCAATTATTGCATTACTCTATTTGTGTACCAAAAATTCTCTCGTTTCTTATGTGTTTACGTTGTAAACATCATGTCGGTGTGTCCAATCAACATTCAATGTCTTCAACTATTTCAATACTTTATTGGTGTACCAAAAATTCTCTATTTGGGATTATGAGATATGTATAAGTGAACGTGGAATATCTAGTTACTGGCAGTATTAGTGTAAAGGAATGTCAAAATAATAAAATCAATATATATTTGTGGTGTTTTATTGGATTTACAAAAACTTTTGATATTATATAGAAATAAGATTTGGAATAGATTAAAAAAAGTTAAAGGTTTTTTTTTTGAGTTGAGAGTTATTGTAATAAGATTATATGAGAATGTTATTGATAAGTCCAAGAACTCTAAGGGTTAGTGAGAAGAAATTAATTGCAACATAGTAGTTGAGCATGATTGTCCCTTTTCCCCTACTTTTTATGGCATTCACATTGACAAGTTAGAGGTTTGGAAGAAGTATGTTGTGGTTGCACTACATCATTTGGATTAATCATCATCCTTCTTCTTTAGGTTGATGATATTGTTCTTATGGAGAGGCCTTCTTTTGATTTTGAAAAGAAACTAAGAATTCTTGAGGATTTTTGTTCTAACATAGGTATGTGAGTAAACAATAACAAAGCAAAGGTTATGATAATCAAATAAAAAAATTTCATTTACACCAATTGTAAGTGATAATAACAACTTAGAGGAAGTTACATACAAAGATCTTGAGGCCTACCTTCATCACAAGCTTAATTGGAAAGTTAACATTGAGAAAATGATTAATGGAGAGTGGAAAGTCTGGTCTTGAGAACAACTCTAAATTTTTGGTTCTAGGAAAAGAAGAAGCTTATTTTTTAAACTCTCATCTCTCCTATTATCTCATATGGATGTGAAATTTGGTGTTAGAGTGTCTCGAGAGAATCATGGAGGTAAATTGAGAAGATCCAGTAATGTTTTATAGTTCATAATCTTAAAATTAAAGTTAATATGCCCTATCATATCTTCCTCTTAGAAGTTGGTCTTTGTTGATATTCCCTATCGTATCTTCCTCATAGAAGTTGGTCTTTCCCCATTGAGAGTACTCTGACTAGGTACCTAATGCACAAGCATAAGACAAGTAACATGAAACACAAGTGACACCCTAAGACTGCTTCAAAATTTGGTCAAAATCAACTGTGACTTAAAAGGGGTTGGCATAAATATGCCAAGTCTTGGCTAAACCATTGGCCAGTAGAGGAGGGCACCCTACTTAAAAATACTATCACATCTAAATTGAAGGAGAAATTGTTGTGCAATAAAAAAATAGAGGATGAAATAAAATTAAGATGTTATTAATAAGTCATTAACCCTAATCTAGAATATCAAAAGTATTATTCATTATAACTAGTTTTAAAAAAATAGAGGATGAAATAAAATTAAGATGTTATTAATAGGTCATTAACTCTAATCTAGAATATCAAAAGTATCATTCATTTTGACAACTTTTAAGAAGAAAAACAACATTAATAAAATAAGACTGAACTTTTAGAAGCTTAGGCATTGGACAATACCTAAAATGTCACAAGATGCAAGAATTTGTCATCTTTATGACATTAAGAAGGTTAAAGATGAAAAACATTTTCTCTTAGAATGTCTTTCTTATGGCCACATTTGATTTCAATTTCAAAATATTTGTTAACAGTATAAACCTTCCTAACCCATTAACTCATCAAAACTATGGAAATTTACGAAAACTTCTCTCCAATATTTTTTAGCATAGTAATAAAATTCTAAAGCAAACCAATTAATTCGTTATCATTTTTATTAACATCCAACAAATCAAAGTTGGTGTCTCAGTGGACAATAACAATCATCATCATATGTAACATCCCCGACCACCCAGGGCGGGCCATGCTACTCCCAAAAATGCTTTTATTCTTTACTCAACATACTGTAACATACCAAGCATCCAACTAAGTTGTGCCACATAAAATTTTTGAACTGCATGCAATTAAAACATATACACACAAAACTCTTGCGAAACTTTCTATATAAAACGTAAACAAACAAATACATTCTGTAAATGTACGGATTCATATTGAAATAACAGTAAACATATACATGCATCATATACAGGCAATACCCATAAATATAAAGACAGTTATAAACCATACATAGGATAAACCCATAAAAATAAAGACAATAATAATAATGCAACATGTAAATTTATCACACAGTTGACACTTATCTTGGTAAGAATATCACCAACTGCGTGCAGAACTTCCACGAACCTCCCAGCCTTAGAACACATTGCGCATCACTCTCAGCAGTGGGTCACCCCCAAGATGGGACTAAACTCCACCCGGGTAAAGAGATTGGACCTTTACAAGCCCCATGGCTCGATTCCAGAGCTGTTTGATTTTCCAGTCTAGAATGCGTATCGAATGCACTTGGAAAGTGCCTTCTTGCTCCACCTGAATCACATTCCAATCAATAACATGATTAGCATCAGGTATATATTTATTTAGCAATGATACACATAATACATTATGAACAGACATAGATGCAAACAATGCAATCATATAAGCCATTGGACCAATCCTCTCTAGTATTTCAAACGACCCACAATAGCGAGCTGCCAACTTTGAACAATTTCTCAACTTCAGGGAACTTCTGTTGGATTTCACTTTCAAGAATACATGGTCCCCAACTTTAAATTCTTTGTGAGTTCTTCCCTTATCAGCATAGCTTTTCTGCCTGTCTTGGGTAGCCTTTAAATTTTGTTTTATTTTCAACATTTTCTTCTCCATTTCCCTGAGTAAATCTGGCCCAACCACTGTGTTATTGGATTAATCGGTAGGTGCGGAAAAAAACAAAATTCTCTATATTCCACAGGAAACTAGAACAAAACATAACATAATACACACTTCGCCTTAAACTTTATCATCATATGAACTAGATTAATGAGTTACAAGTGGTATACCTTTTAAACGACGCTTGTCCTCGCTAGTGTCATCTTTGCAGCTCCTTCCTTGGGTTTGCAGAATAGTAAGCATGTCTCAGGATCACAAACCAATAAAGAGGGGAAACAAAGATATATGTATTATAATTAAGTCTATGTATATGATCAAAGAATTATACAATAGAAGACGAGATGCTTATATAGGGAAGAAATGAATTACTGTATTAAGTGAATAAAAAGTGGAGAATACAACCCATGCCTTGATGTTGCAAGGTCCCCTTTCGGTGGCTATTTTCTTTCACACACACACCTTTTCTCCAATTCCTTGAATGAAGAAGATCCATAATTTGACTTGAATAACTAAAGCAAAGATCTCAAACATAATATGAAGTAGGACTCTCCATACAAATCTTAGCCTATTCAACCTTAGCATTTTCCATGAGAGATCCCTCCTTATATAGTGTGAAAGAGAGATAGATGAGGAGCTTATGATGATCCCACCAAATCAGAGAAGTGAGTAAAATCCAAATCGATTGGAGGCCACCTCATCTTCTAGAAGATCCCCTTCTAGAACATTCGTGAAATTTGACTTTCCTCATGCTTTAAGCATCGTCACACACTATGCACAAGAAACATGCGTCGACGTCACAGTCTAGGTTCAGGGCAGAGTGTGACGATTAGGCATCATCACACCCCATGCATATAGCAGGTGCGACAACCTTCTTTGACATGGTTTTTTAGAGAGGAAAGCAAATCACTTTTCCCATGGAGAAAGTCTTCTTTTAATGTTTTCAGGGAACATCAACACATGTTGTCAGGTGATCACTGGGGTGACTAAAATAATGTGTAATAGAATTCCCCCCAAAGTATGAAGCTGGAACTCATGACAACTGAAATACTTTGTAGAATGTGTGTGTCGAAAATAAGGAGTGCATCGATCAGGAACATGAAAACAAACAAGCATTTGCATAATATCATACCATTTATGAGGTAGGAATTCCCATGATCAGACTACAAGTGACGTTGATCATAAGTGTAAAGTGAGTCATGGCCACTGAACATACATCGTGGATCTATGTCACCATGATTCGGCATAGCCAATAGGAGTACACTGTGGATCTATGCTCTATAAGAATTAAAATTCAGACATAGCCACGGGACATACACAGTGGATCTATGTGTCAGTACAAATTCATGAATACTCCATTACAACCTGAATAAAAAATGATAAGATCCAGGGTCTTCATTTATATCGTCTTTAAGTATGAATCTAACCATGTGATTATAGGTGTTGAAGTCGAACATGGTAGAAACCACTTGATTACCGATCATTTATGAAAATCGTTAACAAGTGCGAGGTAAATCACCATTAATGCCAATGACTCCCAAGGTACCATAGTACAATCCAATGAATGTGAATAATTGAGTTGAAGTCGAACACTCGATGAAATCTTCCAATCAGGGGTCAATGATGTCAACCCATTATTGAAAGCGAAGAAACCTGTCATTGAGGCATGAAGACTCTAAGGTACTGAATGATTTCTAAGTCTTGTTCCCAGATAATGTGTTGGAGTCAACAAGAGAAGATTTGTCACAAGAGGGCCTTGATGTATCCCCCATCAATGACACAAAATATGTAACAGATTTGAGGTAGATCAGAGTATGAAGTGATTCAGAACTGACTCAGGGAAGGCCGACATGGTAGAAAATTTATAACTACAGATGATTGACTCGATAGAAGACTTTTTTAGGTTGGACTTCTCTTGAACATATGAACGACACAACAATGGTCTTGACAACATTAACTCAAGGAGGATCCAACATATGAACTTGTGGATGGTCAAACAAGAGACAAATGAGTTTCCCAACCCAGACGCAATGATGAAGGGGGGTGTCATGTTCAAGAGCGACTATTACTGCCACTAACACAAATATATAGACACATTTCTTTCCCAATTTCCCCCACCATTTCTAGCGACTACCTCTTTATTTTTACGCAAGCTTGAGGAAGATAACATATGCTTGTAGATGTAAGCTCATCCTTCAGACGAATCCCTCGGAGTATGTTTAACGAACCCTAAGAAGGAGTGGTTCGATCGCATATGGGTCTTTCGATGTTTGTTTAATGAGTTAAAGGAAAGAAAACATATGCTTGTAGATGTAAGCTCATCCTTCAGACGAGTCCCTCGGAGTATGTTTAACGAACCCTAAGAAGGAGTGGTTCGATCCCATATGGGTCTTTCGATGTTTGTTTAATGAGTCCAAGGAAAGAAAACATATGCTTGTAGATGTAAGCTCATCCTTCAGACGAGTCCCTCGGAGTATGTTTAATGAACCCTAAGAAGGAGTGGTTCGATCCCATATGGGTCTTTCAATGTTTGTTTAATGAGTCAATTTTAGAGAGTCTAAAAAACACTTAAAGAGAACTCCATCAGGTCTTTTTTCGTAAATTAATCTGACGAGACCGAAAAAGTGATAACCTATTGCTCATTAGATGTTTTCTTCAAATACTTTTACGAGCGTGAAAAGAACAAGGTTTCTCAGCCATCCTTTCATGTTTAGGGAGATTGAAAAGAGCTTAAAGGATACTCCATAGGTTTCATTTTTCGTGTCACCATTACGAGTTCAAAAAAGCGACAAAAGACTACTCGATTACATTCCCATGGTTTCACGAGCACGAGAAATAATTAAGACTCTACTCAGAGTTTTTGCTGAAAAACCCTAGAAGGATCTGTACATGCAACAAATATAAAAATAAACCAAAAAAGGGGCAGACCTTGTTCCAACGTCTCGTCTCTAGACTTTTCAATCTTCAAAAATCAATCACTTGTAAACTTATTAAGACTTTAGGGTTTGGATAAAGCATAAAAATAATATAATATTCAAATGAAAAGTGATAAAGTCAACAAAATAGGTAAAAATCCACATTTTACCATTTCATTTGTAACTTTGCCCAAATATTGCTCCAAATCCCTTTTTGACCTGGATTTTCAACTATTGATTGCGGAGCACACGACAGATCGTTTCACGAATTGTATCCACCAAAGAGGTAACCTCCTTCTCCTTCATCTTTTCATGGTTTTAAAATTGATTTTAATTGGTTAAAACTGTGTGTTTGGGTAAATTTTTTGGGGGTTACCCTTGCATTGAGGTCGTCGCAGGTGCCCTATATCATGAACTGCGACAATATATGATTGTTGCAGGTGAACCTATAGGTGGGGTGCGAAGACGTCGCACTACACGAATGCGCATACCTGCGATGTCCGCAAACAAAAACTTAAAAAAAGATGAATCTAACTAGAAAAAAAACCACGAAAGAAAATTATGCATCTAATCTCATCTTATGGTTCCTTGGAAAGATTTCCTTGGTTAATATGTTGGAGTGGCACGAATGAGAGCACGAAGAAGAAGATTACTTCATTGGGAATGACCCGAGAAGAGTTATGGCCCTCAGGCAGTGTGGGTTACTAAAATTCTTCAAGATTCAAGGCATGAGAGCCCAATTGAGACTACTGGAGTACTTGGTTCACATGTGGGATGTGAATGAACAGGCATTTCATGTGGGTGTCCAAACACTCACCATAGATATCGAGGATATCTATTTCCTGAAAGGATTATCTCGTCGTGGTTCACGGGTGACACTTACATGTAGCAGGGGTGGCAGTGAGCCCATGGACTACTACGTCTACCATCATTGTGTGACAGGTAGTGAGAAACATAGCGACAAAGTATCTATCGGGGATGTTAAATATTTTCCTTTGCAGACTATATTGTATACTATCACTCGCATGGCAGGGAGTGCAACTCTTCATATGGCTCTGCAGAGTCATTTTCAGTATTCCATAGAATGTATGGAGCCCAGAGTCTTCAACTAGTGTGAAGGAGTCCTAAAAAGCACGAAGAAACAACTTACCAAGTGTCGAAATGGTGGGTTGAAACAATTTGGATATGGGTATATTTTGGTATCCTTCTTCCTAGAGAGGGTCCCTATCCTACACCTGCAGGTGGAGTGTGGTATACCCGCTCCACAGGATCCAAGGATGAAGAGGTGGGTAGATGTCATGGCCCGACATGAACCTGTTCCCATCGTCAAATATGATGTCTTATTCGAATGGCTTAGGACTCAGTTTCTCATGGTTGAAGATTATGCGTATGTCAGAGTGGATTTTCGTGGAGACCTAGATTTGGATCTTCCTAACAGGACCCAATGGGGAGACATAGGTAAGAAGGAAATTCTGTTTATATAATGTTTCTATTTTTTTAATGATATAACATGTGTTTTGTGTTATTTATTAGATGACTAATCAAATGCTCTCATTAATGCAGATGTGGGACCTTATAGACTGCCAGGATCATCTCCCATCCAGAGGTGCAGAGAGGGAGGTACTATAGAAGGAGTGGTTGTTGTGGACCTCGAGGACGTAGAATAGAACCTGGAGGGATTGGCCATGCATGTCCCTGATGCTATTGTGGATGAGCTCCCTAGGCATTACCAACACCACATAGTGGGCATATCCGCATCCATCAATCGACTACTCCATAGGGTAGCATGGGCAGTCACTTATTATAGCGAGAAACATCCTTGATGCTCTTGTACATGAAATTATGAGCTTCACATTTTTTATATTTTGCTCTTCAAACAAAAACACTTTTTGTAAACTTTTATCGTTATGAATATGTGTCTCCTACTGGCTTACTTGTTTTATGTACAAAGTGTAATAGGATTTTATAAATGTCTTAAATGTTTGTCTAACAAATAATTAGCCAATGCATCTATTAATGTATTTAGACATCTAGGAATGTGTTGATAATCAATGTAATCAAAATGACATTCCAAGAGGCGAATTCGTAAATATACCCTTAACAAAGTAGGACTCTGGATGGAATAAACGTTACTCAACTATAGTATTACTAATTGTGAATCAATTCGTACAATAAGATGACAGATTCCAAGTGAAACAACATCAGTTAACAACTCTATAACTACATTGTATTACGCAATATTGTTAGTTGCACGACCAAGGAAAACACCATGTAGACTGATTAATTCATCCGTAGGTGCATAGATTTCCCAAGAAACACACACTAAGTTTTGATTACTACGACTAGCGCCATCAGCGAAGACAATGTAGGGTAGTGAAGACAACGACATATGGAAACCAAACACAACGCAAGGTAAGCAGTCGAAAGGTGGAACCAAAAATGAAAAAGCACACAAGAGTATGATACACTAAAAATAAACAACACTCATGCAAAAACGATTTAAGCATAGTACTTCTTCAAGTAAAACCCATTTCTGGGTTCACTCAAAGGGATTCCATCATAATCTACCAGCTCATAAGATCATTTATCCAACACTCATTTCGCAATAGAAGGACCCTGCCATAGGGGCTTGAATTTATCGGTCCCTAGAAAATCACGATCTTGCTCGTAAAGAAGAACTAGATCACCCTCATAAAATATACGTGGCTTGACATGCTTGTCATATTGGGCTTTGACATATTTTTTCTGAGTTTCAATGACTAAGGCAGCATCACGACGGTTTTCGTCTAATTGCATCAAATATAAAAGATGTTCCTCTTCATTTGAGGTTTTAAGGAGAAGTTCGACGACTAGTTTCAAAGACGAGATTTCACATTCAATTGGAAAAATTGCTTCGATACCATATACTAAATGGAAAGACGTGAATCCCATGGCAGACTTAACGGATGTCCAATAGGCCCACAATGCTCAGAACAACATCGTGTTCCAATTTGACTTATGAATTCCTACCATTCGTCGAAGCATAGTAGTGAGATCTTTGTTAATTGCTTCAACTTGGACATTTCTCTGTGGATAATAGGGGGTTGAGTTTTCATGGCGAAGACAAAACTTCTCAGTAAGTTCAGACATCATGAAATTACGAAATGACTACCGTGATTAATAACGATGGCTTGAGGGACACCAAATCTAGTAATGATATAATTGAATATGAATAACGTTGCAGTTTTCCCGGTATTATCAAATGTAGGCATCACATTGGTCCACTTAGTGAAATAATCCACATCTACAAGAATGTATCCATTCCTCTCGACTAAGTGAGGGTTACATGTCATGAAGTCAATTCCCCATTTAGCGAATGGATCAACGAAAACTATAGGGTGAAGAGAAGAAGGGTGAGATCGGATCTTATTGTTGTAGGTTTGACAAGCGTGGCATTTTTGGATGGTAGTAATGCAATCTTTAAACAACGAAGGCCAGAAATAACTAACTCGTAAGATATTTTGGGGAGTGGCATACCCAGACATATGATTGCCACATGCTCCAGAGTGACATTTATACAAAGCTTTCTCAACTTCATTGTAGGTGAGACATCATAGAAATATGGAATCAATACCACGATAGTAAAGGGAATCACCAAGGATAATGTATTGACGGGCTTGATACCGGATACGCCGACGACATGTACTAGAAATATCAGGCCAGAAAGTTTGGGTCTAGAGATAGATGATAATATATCCATACCATATGTCATCAGAACTGATCAGAAAGAGGGATTCGTCAGGTAAGGAATCCTCCGCCACAGTTTCTGTCGTAGTAGAGGGAAGGTCACATATCAATTCGAAAAAAATGAAAGACTTATTTGACTTGGCCTATTCAAACTCCAAATCAAACTCCTGGAGAATAACTATCCACTTAGAGTACTTGCCCCCCAACAATTGTTGAGTAAGGATATGTTGCATGGGGTTGCAATCGGAAATGACTGTGGTTCTACGTAATAAGATGTAGTGATGAAAACGTTAAACAAACTGAACAACTGCCAAGGCTAGTTTCTCCACATGTAAATATTTGGTTTTGGTAGTCATGAGAATCCGACTCAAATAGTATATAACATGTTCATAATGTGAATCATCCTCTTGAACTAAAACCATAGCAATGGTAGAGTCCGAAGCAGCTAAGTACATGAAATAATATCGACTATAATAAGGTGGAAACAACAATGGTGTATGGGTTAAGGCGAGTTTTAAAGCTTCAAAATGTTTGTTTGTAGTATCATCCCATACAAAATCATAGCCTTTCTTGACAAGCCAAGTAAATACTTTCGTTAATTCAGTGTAGTTGGGGATGAATTGACATAAAAAGTTTGTCTTCTCTTGAAAACTTTGGAGTTGGCGTAGTGTGGAAGGAGGATGTATATTAAGAATAGCTTCAACCTTCATGGGGTCTACCCGAATCCCATGTATAGACACGATAAAACCAAGAAGTCGTCCAGATTCCACACAAAAAAATAGATTTGTGTGGATTCAAACGTATGCGATAATAACGACAGTGTAGGAAAATGGCCCGAAAATGCACCGGGTGATATTGATGACACATGGAATGCACCGATAGATTGTCTAGATAGGATTGTACAATGTGCTTAATGTCATGAAAAGCGTAAGACATAGCATGCTAAAAATTCTCCCCAACATTTTTGAGACCAAAAGGAAGTTTCCGGTATGTGAAGGTTCCCCAAGGGAAAATAAAAGTAGTCTTAAGTTGATCTGTAGGTAAAATATTAATCTGATTATAGCTGGAGAAACCATCCATTAAGGAGAAGATTTCACTCCTGGCATAGTCGTCAACGGTCTGGTCAACAAAAGGGGTTGGATAATTGTCTTTGGGACAAGATTTGTTTATATCCCTATAATCTACAGAAACACGGATCGTGCCTTGTTTCTTGTTAACCAAAAAAGGATTGGACACTCAATCGGTCAAAGCCATAGGATAGACAAAGACAACTTTAAGAATTTTTTCAGCTTCAAGCTTAATAACAACATATTTACGTGGATGTATTGGGCGAAGTCTCTGATGAACGGGTTTAACGTTCGGGTAAGTCTTAATCTCATGCTTTATAAGTGCAGACCTCATCAGTGGAACATGAGGCACCAATATGAACATTATCCATGACCCTGGGTTTAATCAATATGTCAAGAGGAATGGTAGGTGAAATGTTACTCAAGATCCCTTCATACAAAACATCATGTGTTGACTCAGGAATAGAAGAAATAACAACAACGGTAGATGAAGTCGAAATCCGTTGGTAACTCTCAATGGTCTCACGTTCTAGGAAGAGAATAGAATGATGATGCCCATCGTTCCATGGAGTATCTTCCATGGACATGACCGGCATGCTCATCTCATCAGTAGGAAATAGGAGAAGGAGATGTATCATCGAGAGAAGGAGGAGAAGGAGTTGTTGATTGAATATCTTGATAATATGATTCCACCAAACTTAAAGGAATTTGGTCGTTGTAACGAAGACAATCCCCAGTGCTAGGTACTATCCATGGGTAATAAGAATAAGGGGTTTCACGAACAAAGTTTGATATCATGTTTATCAAGGCGACAAAAGGAGGAGGGATATCGGGTGGTGGGATAGGAAATGTAGCCATCAAGGTTGAATCTTTTAAAAGACCCACATAGACATTCTCATAACCAGGAGGTGTTTTCGAAATAAAAGGTACAATGCTAGTACGGAAATCAGAATTAAAGAAGGCTATTTGATCAACAATAACAACTTTTCCTTGGTGTGGGAAATGTAAGACACGAAAAATAGTAGAAACAACTACGTGCATGGAGTCAATCCATCTACGAACAAGTAGAAGGTTGTGATCAAGAGGTGCATCAAAGACCTCAACCTCAACATTAACGACCTTGCCTTCTAACATAATAGACAACGAAGGAATAACACCATAAGGTTTAAACTCTATACTATTGAAGGCATTAAGAATATTGTGTGACTTGGTAAGGGCAGGAGAGCCAATAACTTTCCAACAAGTAACGAACATAATGGAAGTTGAAGCTCGTTCATCAATAACGGTTCAACATATATTCTTATTTTCCATAACAACTTGGATCTGAAACACTAATTGAGGAGGAAGCCTTGGAATATGATATTCCAAGTCAAAGATTATTAAATTAATATCAGTAGGATCAATTCCACCAATAGCCTTTAACAATGTATTTCATTGAGTAAGACAACTTTGAAGGACTTCGAGAGCTGACATTGCAGAGGGTGCTTGCGAAAGGTCTTCTACAATACTATAGTTTTGGGTAGCATGTGCGTGAGGATTAAATGAAGACTTTCGAACAACGCCCTTAGGAGGAGAACAAAGAACTGTATCTAGGCTTGGTCGTTCGAGATGAAGAGGACCATTTGGAGGTGAAGTTGGGGGAGGAGGTTGAACCAACGGAGGTGGTAAATCATCAACTTTCTCTTTCGAAGGAGAATAATCTTTGGCTCGAGTTGCGACTACAACTTCGTTCTTCTTGGAGTCACCAGTACACATAATATGTGGTAGAGGGAGAGGGTTGGTCATGATTGACCAATTGGACCTGCTGCTGAGAAGGATAAGGTTGTGAAAAAATGATGGGTGTAGGAGGTTTCCCAGTCCCTTGCAGGAACTTAGTAACCTCAGTGTATCATGGAAAATATTTCGTATAATGATCATCACCACAAATAAGGCAAGGGTAATGAGGTTTACGTTTATGTTTGTCATCAACAGGTTGTGTTTTGGGCTTCTCAGATTGTTGATTATTATTTTTTTCCTCCTTATTCTTACCCTTCCTTTTCTTTTTATTTTGATTTTTACCAATAGGTGTAGATTGAACCGAATTGACTTCAGAAGTTTTACCGGGAGGAGTAGGAGTAGGAGTATTTTGTACATTAGCAGTGGTAGACTTGGGATTGGTATGACTGGATTGTGTAGATCGAGTCTTAGCATGAAAAGTGCCAATCATGCCATCAACAACATGAGAAGCTACTGGAGGTGTTGGGGTAGGAGTTGTATATGGACAAGGAGCATCAGGATTCAGGTCGTATAGGGTGCTCGTTTGTGAATAAACGAGATCTAGATATTCAACACGAATAATTTCCTGCTCTTCAGTGATGACACCACCCATGGCAACATCATGGGCTATAGGCCCAATGATTTATTTGGTAAACCACTCAGCCAACAATTGATCAATAAGGGGAACTTTGATTAAGTGTTTTCTCCTCCTCTACTCATGGATATGATCAGAAATATGAGTGGAAGAGGATTGTTTAAAAGAACTCAAAATTTCGGTTCTTGTCTCATAACGAATTGACAATTGGTAATGTGTTAAGAAAGCCATGGATATGGTGTTGAAGTCATTAATGAATCCTCGTGGCAACTCAATATACCATTTGGTTGCCGAACCCGTGAGAGTTCGTTGGAAAATTCGTAATATTATAGAGTCATCCATCAATGAGTTGGATGAGTACCAAAGATGGAAAGTCATGACGTGATTATTTGGGTCTTCTCCCGATCGACCACCAAACTTAGGAATGTCAGATGGTAATTTGACTGATATGATGGGCCAATAAGGAGAATGTAAAATAGGATCATTCAAAATCCTAGATAAATCCGATAAGTCCAAAGTAGTAAGAAATGGCAAGTGTCGGTTCACTTGAGGAAACTGGTAGTTTTGAGGAGGTAGTCCTGTAGGTATACCAATAGGATCATAAGAAATCTATAGATAGTTAGATAGTCTTGACAGATTCGGTTGTGGAGGGTTTTGATTAGGTAAGCTCCCTTGGAAAGGAGTATTATACTAAAAATTTTGACCCCAAGTAGGATTCATAGAACCTGGAAATGGTTGTCCGAGATGAGGGGGTACAAAAGAATTAACTTGAGTATGTTTTCCCCCAGACAGTTGTCGATTCCCATGGAAAGGAAGATTCCAAGGTTGAGATTGTAATGTAGGTATAGTTTGCCCATAAACTGGGTTATGGAATCCAACTTCAGGTTGCCCACCAAGCTGAGGTTGTCTCCCAACTTGAGTTTTACCTCCAACAGGAGTCTGAAAACCAGAAGCAAAAAAATGACTGGTGCCTCCAACTAGATTGGAGCTACTAGGGCTAGGACGATTCGATCCTTCAGGTGAAGGTAGAGGAGGAACGTACGGCCCTCCAGAGAGAACCTGGGTAGGTGTAGGAACAAAATGACTAGCAACATTATACCCAGGAGAAACAAAAAGTCTAGACCACCCAGATGGATTCTAGGTAGGAATAGCAATGGAAGCATTCAAAGCGTTATAACCAAGGGGAAGTGATGGATTTGATATAAGAGGAAGTGGTATTCCAATAGGAGCTTGAGTGATGACCACATTTCTAGTAGAAACATGCTTATCTTGTGGGACCATGGTAGAACTAGCGAGATGGAGAGGAAGAATCGAGTGAGAATCAATCAACAATTGGTCTGAGACCGTGACAACATTACTAGTTGTGCCAGTAAAATGATCTAAAGGTACTGTATAGGTAGTATATTCCACAAACGTTTGTGATGCCATAGGTTGATTATGAATCATTCTTAGTTTATTAAAAATATCAAGTCCCGAAGAAGTTCTCCAAAAAGAATGGATGGGGACAGAGCTAGGATTAAAAATTCCAGCAATGTGAACTAGGGTTCTAAATGACTCACTTTTAAAAAGTAGATCGTCTACACTAGACTTTGCATTAGGTCCAGTAGGTACTTCAATATACTCGTAAGAAACAAGGTCTCCTGATGAATTTATCCAGAGAAAATGTGGATCTTGTGCAACACTCAATAACGGATTTATGGGAGGTATTGATTCCTCTAAAGGAGTTGAAATTGCAATCTTAGAGGCTACTTCGTTATTGATTTCCCCTTAAGGAGATCCCTCTGGTGAGTTAGGAGGAAAATGAACATAATATTCCAAATATTTTGGAGGTATCCCTTGCATCCTACGTGAACGGTGATGGCCGATGTTGGCCACACCAAGTAAATAAGTAAACAAATCTATGGTCAACTAGAGAAACAAACAAAATTCACTAATAAAATCTAGAAATCAAACCAAGAAAAAAACCCTCTTATTTCTAAGTCACTAGTTGGTGATGAAATCCAACGTCGCGAAATCAAGACAAAAAGGGCATGGGATACATCAGGTGGAAAAGTTACGTTGACGGCCTGCTTAACGGACTTACACCCTGGTGTAAGCTCCCACACATAATCATGGGTATACCCTCCAAGGATATCGAGTGAGTTTGGTCAACCTTGATTTGAGGTACCGTGAAGACTTTCCCCTCCACAATCACCTCGTGTAAAGACCCTAAAGAGATAGGATACTAAGGTTACCAATTACGACAATTATGTCTGGGGAAACAATTGACAATCTGATCCACGCGCAAAGACATGGTATCTAGCCCGAAATCAACTCGATAAGGTCCCCACGGGATTTTCTTCTCAAGTGACCCCCAATAATACATGCAATCTCTACACTAAGACCCACAAAGAAGAGTGAGTAACTAGGTCAGTCCTAATGCGACCTCATGATTGACCCTTGTGTTAGAAGGGCTTCCTAAGACAAAATGTAGCAAGTGGATTTGAACTCTCCCTATCACAAGATACTATTGTGTGTTTTTATGCTTTGGAGAGTGTGCTTTACAACCTATTCCAAAGCACTATCCTAGCTAGTGTTGGTGAAGAGAATTTTTAGAAAAATAAAGTTACTAATAAATTTTAAAATTATGTTGTATTTTAAAGGTTGTTGTTTACTCAAAAGGGAAACGGAAATGTAGTTGATGACGTATGCGACCTTGACCCAATAAAATGCAAGAAGTTATGATTATGCAATCTTTCAATTCGATGAACTCTAATTACAGTAGGGAGAAGGTATCTCCTTTTGAAATACAAAAGCTACGAAACACAATTTCTCAATTTTTGAATGAACAAAATCCCAAATAATCGTAAGCTACAAAATTTTCCAATTTTTTCCTTTAACCAATATTTTGAATGCAACAATTTTCTTGTGAAAAACCACTAAAAAAAATGATTTCAGTTCTTTCCCTCTTAAATCATATCAGATATGCAATGAAGAAAAGAAAGCGTAATCCAATAAAATTAACATACTCTCAACACAATTCCCAAATCAAAACCATAACGTAGACAAAAATGAAAATGATAGGAAATCCTTTTGTCAAATGCAAACAAAAATGTCTCTCAATCAATAAACAATATGGAAAGTAAAAACAATCCAAAACTTCAAACAAATCAAGGACTCTTTATCAAACAAGCACTGAAGACCGAGATCTAGAGATTATACCCTCATGAAAAAATTCAAAAGAAAACCTTGCAAAATTTACAAAGAAAAACTTTCAATTTCCAAAAATCAATCACATGCAAGCTTCAAACTTATAAATCAATAAATCACTAGTATCAAAATTTCATCCCAGACAATTGAGGAAAAACTAGGTGGAAAAAAGAAAAATTGACTATATCCAACCATTCCTACAGGGATCATTGCGAGTTGCAGTGGAACACAGTGTGACGATCTAAAGTCATCGCATGCTACAAATAGAGTACAGTGTGACATCGTCGCACTCGTCTGCACCAGTAGGATGTGACGTCAGAGGATCATCGTGGTCTGTCTATATAGTACAGTGCAACGATCTTTGTAACTAAAGGAAAATGGATGGAAAAACAAAAATTCTTACTAAAATTTCAGACCCAGGGAGTCTATATGGATCTCCCACAGACTCAAAGAATGAATTTGACCAAAATAAGACAGGGTAAAAGAAAATAAGAGGAAAAAAACCAAACTAAAGTCGTATCCCCAGTATCGTCGCCAATTTTTTTATTGGATTAATCGGTAAGTGCGGACACACACACATCTCCCTAGATTCCACAAGAAACTAGAACAAAACAGAACAAAATACACACTTCACCTTAAAATTCTTCATCATATGAACTATCTTAATGAGTTACAAGTGTCATACCTTTTAAAAGATGTGTGTCCTTGGTAGTGTCTTCTTTGTAGCTCCTTCCTTGGGTTTGTAGAATAGTAAGCCTGTCTAAGGATAAAAAACCAACAAAGAGGGGAAACAAAGATATATGTATTCTACTAAATTCTATGTATATGATCAAGAAATTATACAATATAAGACGAGATGCTTATATAGGGAAGAAATTCATTACTATATTAAGTGAATAGAAAGTGGAGAATACAACCCATGCCTTGATGTTGCAAGGTCCCATTTCGATGGCTCTTTGCTTCCACACACACACCTTTGTTCCAATGCCTTGAATGAAGATGATCCACAATGTGACTTGAAGAACTAAAGCAAAGATCTCACTAGTACATATGACCAAATTTGCGACGGTTTTTCGTTGCTATTTCCACACTTATCCATTGTAATTTCCACGAAAGCCAAGACTTTTTTTCGTCGCTATATCCACGAACCAGGTGTTTGTGGAAACAACGACGAAATTATCTCTCCACGTGTCATTGCAATGTAAAAACATTGTGGAAAGTTGCGACGCAAAAACGTGGAAATAGCGACGAAAATTTATGACAAGACAAAAACTTATGATGCAGATGCTGTATGTGCGATGCAAAACCGTGGAAAATTGCGACAAAAAAGCGTGGGAATAGCGACAAAAATTTATGCCAACACAAAAACTTACAACGCAGATGTTGTATGTAGGATGCAAAATCGTGGCAAATTGCGACGAAAAAGCGTGGCAATAGCGACGAAAATTTATGCCAAGACCAAAATTACAACGTAGATGTTGTATGTGCGATGAAAAACCGTGGAAAACTGCGATGAACTTTCGTCTCTATTTCCACGGTTGTTCAAAATAAGAATTGGCTTCCGACGAACTATCGTTGATATTGCGACACATCCTTTAAGTTTAAAAAAGAAAATACACGAGATATGGTATTACCATATGACATTGTAATATGGTATACCATATTACAATGTAATGTGGTAATGCCATATTACAATGTAATATGAGATTTCCATATTACATATCACATTTTAATATGGTAATGCCATATTACATTGTAATATGGTAATTCCATATTACAATGTCTCTACTTTCTCAACAAGATGCTAGAAGTTCTTTTTAAAAACAACTTAGGATAGTGATTTGTCCTGAGTGGGATGGTGATCTTGGCATTCAAAAAGATAGGAAGTAATTCATTGATGACAAGTGTAGCAGGTGTGTAGGTCCATAAGTGTAGCATGTGTGCATGTCCATAGGTGTAGCCAACATTTCTATTGAAAGATGGATGTTAGAGAAAATGTGTAGATATTTTAAATTGAACAAGATTATATATATATATATATATATATATATATATATATATATATATATATATATATATATATCCCCTACAAATAATCAAGGCACTCATCAACCAAATATTGGAAGCATGTGTTATCATGAAGTTGGATTAAAAGTAAGGATACCAATATGAAAATATACACAAAGAATAATTTGGAATATTACTTTCAAAAAAACACATGGATTTCATGAGTGAGTCATTATGCAATTTATATTACACAATACTATGACAACACTTCTAAGATTGATGGATGATATATTAAGACCATTTCTCGAACACCTTTATTTCAGCCTCCTTGGATTCTATTTTGACTTTTAGAAAGATTTGGGAAGATCATTTGAAACATTTGGAGATGATATTTTTAACCCTTCAACACAATTAATTGTAAGCCAACATGAAGAAATATGATCTTGGAAAACAATTATTGTTGTGCATGGATTTTGTAGTTAGAGGATGTGAATTTTGTATTGACCTAAGAAATATAAAATTCGTTGTAAATTGGTTGATCCCGGATAATTTAATTGAACCAAGGTAATTCATGGGGTTAACAAATTATTTATGAATAAAGTGTCTCTTCAATGCACATTAGAAAAGGCAAGTATAACCTTTCAATTCATTGCAATTGAAAACCAATTAACTGAAGCTTTGACAAGAAAGAATTGTAATGCATCAATATTAAATATAATGAAACTTGCAATTTCATTTGAAATCAAATCAAATGTCGCATGATACATAATGGGGGAACCTTTGATACAATGAAGGAGTTGGATAACATAAAACTTGAAACTTTTGTTGGTGCAATCATAATATACCCCAAATAAGATAAGGAATTGTACATCATAGTTTAGGAATTGAAATACTACATGAATTATTTGTTGGGAAAACAAAAGAAAATTCACTCAAATCATAAGCTTTTATAATCCTTGTCAATTGATCCAAATCACAAAAAGCCCAGACTTCATGTGAATGGTATCCTGCAACATTTTGATTCGGTAATCAAGTATGGTAAATATATTCAAAACCACATGGTCAATTTCCCTTAAGACCTCTTTGTTTTTATTTGACCATCGCTCTAAAGTTAAACTCTTATGTACTTGAAGAATATAAGGGATTACCTACATCTAGCTCAAATTTTGGCAAATGGTTAAAACCTTACAAAATTTGTATAGATATGCATGTCTCGAGTCTTTGAGATGATTGTGGCTTGAAGGAGGATTAAAGTAGAAAGGAGAGCCAAGAATAAGATCTTGTGGGAAGCTTGAAGCTGTAAAGTCGATATACATTTTAGAGTAAACAAGACTAAATAATATGGTAGTTTTTATACCATGTTGAAACATGAAAACAAGATGTAATTATCTTCTTCACTCATGTAAAGGTGCATTTTGGAATAT
>ML795360.1:130293-146524 GCA_009831015.1 Picea engelmannii
ATCATTTATGTCCCTACGCATTTCTTCACCTTCATCAAGAGTCCAAGTAGGATTTTCTGGAGGCTTAGTTGGTGTAGAAGCTCCCTTTTTGGGTGGCATGTTGGCCAAGTATCACTTTTGAACCTTGATTTTGAGGTGGTTCTTCTAGACAATATTTCTTCTGTTGTATCTCCCAAGTTTCGACCCTTCTGGGTATGAAACTTTATTTTATGTATTTCTCTGATATTTCTCCTCTACAATGCCACAGGTCTGATCAAAATTGGATGTGTCAAGTGGAATTTATGGTAACTTCCCCACAACTTGTCGATTTTTAGCCTTTTCAGGAGATCTCACTTGTATAGCATGCCTCGCACAAAATAATTGATACAAAATTCTGAAAAACATACCCGAAATACTAAAGACTGTCCATGATCCAATGCAACTAGTCCCACTCAATTTGGATACTCTAGAAAGAAGTTATGATTGTTTTACCTAGAAAAGCTTCTTGAGACTAGTCAATAGGACTAGTCAGATACCCTATCTTACACAAGGTATATCTACAAATGTAAGATGACCCAGAAGCTGAAATTTTTACCACAGATACCTTACTAATTTTTGTAAATGGCCTCCAAAGTGAAGGGTCTGAAACATTACAGAAAGGTTTTTATAGCGAAAATTCCGCAATGACTCATTTCAAGATGATTCCAGAACCCTATCTTGTACAGGCCGTATCTCCGAAATTATAAGGCCTCAGGAGATGAATTTTGAACACAACATACCTTGATCATTATACTAAATATCCTCCAAGCCGTGCCTTCTGAAATGTTGTATAAAAAAGGTTATAGTGAAAATTCCAAGCTGTCTCAGATGTAGCAACAAAACCCCAAGACCTTGAGCTCTGATACCATATGTTAGGAACCAAATACCAATATAGCATAGAAAAACCTCAGAAAAAGAACTCAACGCCTTGAAAAAGAGATAATTTTAGATAATAAGCCTCTTCGACGGGGCAACCTCCTTTTACCCCACTTAAATGTTCAAGTACAAGATGATTCAAAATGAAAATGTCTCCTTGGTATATATAAGAGAGTAGGAGGTATAATTACAACTAATGGCCTAAAGACGACATAAATAAAATAACATTACTAATGTAATATGCCCCAATTAAGGGGTAATGAGCCAATATTAGGGCTTAACATGCATAAGTTGCAATATAGTTGCATTTGACCACTCACCAATATTTGAGAATATAGTTGTAATATAGTTTCATTTGGAACCATTTGGGGTTGTCTAAATAACCCAAGCCGTTTGGATTAATCCACTCCGACAGGTTTAGCAGCTCCGTTGGCCGATGTAAGTCCTAGGAAAGTGAAAAACTAAGCTAAAGAAACTAATCTAAGTGAAAAACAACTATTGCAAATTATATACAAATCTAAAATATATATACAGTTTACTAACTAATATTATAAAACAATAATTCTACTTATTAAATGTTCAGTTATCAATATAATTAAATCTCAATTATATATACAGTATTTACAAAATACAAATTTTGATCGAAATCTGCAAAATCATTTGTGAATTGTTTTATGACAACGAAGCTATTATTTTTTATTTTTATAACTTTTATGAAAAAGAAATAAAACAATAGATATCTAACTGAGCAATAAAAGTAATAATCTGTACTATATATCTATCTAAACTACATAGAATTCTCAAATTAATTGACTATTAAATTGCAAATAACAAACTGACCTGAAGTAGCGTTTCCTATTTGTCCTGTGCACAGTACTTGATTTAGCTGTTTGATGGGGGAAACTCGCACCAGATTTTGCAAAAAGCTTCTCGTAAACAGGAAGCAGTGATGCTCTTGGATACGAATGGAAGAACAAACAAGAGATATAGCAACAACAATTTTATAGTTTACAGATCGTCACATTAAGATAAATCCCACAACGAAGATTTGTACATAACTGCTCATTTAACAAAGAAGATTAACCTTCTTTTCATTAAATTAAAACAGGGTAATTGCTGTAAATAAAATGAGATACATCAAATATGGACAATACTTGAAACATATCGCATCAACCTGTAACAAATCTTAATATCTAAAGTAGTCAATAATTTGATTACAAATTGAAATGCACAAAAACTTGAACAAAAGTAAGATAAATTGAAGCTAAAGCCGTACAACAAATCCACTTTCATTCGAGTCTGTATAATCATCAGTCCATAGTCTCTGCTCTCCCAACAGTGATGGTTTGTTTACAAAAAATTATAAGTATATAAAGGCCACAGGATGAAACATTCCTTGTGGAAATTATCAAAAACTGTTTGCAAAAAATATGGGAACAATATCCCAGATTCCTATTTCTATCTAATACTAACAACCTAATCCAAAAACTGTGTAACAAAAACCATGTTCTAAAATGCCATTATCGATCCAACTCCCATTGAAATTCGTGTGTACCTGTAGATGCACAAAAATAAACGATTTTAGATAGTGTTTAATTGTGAAAATCAACAGAAATTCAAATTTTATGACTAGCTATAGAATCTCACGATTCTGTAGCTGGTCATATTTACAAACAAAATCGTATTAAATTAATCCAATGGTAACATAAATGTATGCGATCTATCAAACAAATCCTTTATTACTAATTCAAAGCAAACAAGAGCGTTTATGCTAATTCGAAACAAACAGAATCGTTTATGCTAATTCAAAACAAACAGAATTGTTCTAAAATCATTGCTGAAATATCATACCTTGGCTTTAGGGATACAATTCGGTCAGGCTACTTTTGAGTTAACAATGGCAGTGGCTGCCTCTACATTTTTGAACACGACAGAGCCTGTGGTCTTTTGCCTCTTATCGTTAGCTTGCAGTCTACCATTTTCCTTGGTTAACACAGTCACCCGGTCCTCCAAGGACTTGATTCAGGATTGCAAAAGAGGGACATATGTATAGTATCGTTCGAGCCATGAGTTGCACTCATTGCACTGTGGTTGATTAGGCCGAGTCATTACAGGTGAGGAATCTTTTAAATTACCAGGGGTTCCGCTGTCAAACTTGATCCCGGGGAATTTGGGGTCATCTTTAAGGCATGGTGGGAGGTTGGAGACATAGTCATAGGGTTTGACAGAACAAAGGTCGTGTGAGTATGGGTACTCCTCGGTCAGAAATTGCTCGATTTCAGAATCCGAATCTTCACTCAAAACAATTGGTTTCTGATCCGTGTTTTGTTTGGGTTTATTGCGAGCACACCTTGATACCCAGCGTGCAGCCTTCTTACCCTTACTATTGACATCGGTATTACCCTTACCTTTTTTCCTCACAGGCATCTTAACAAGTTTAGCAGTGTCTTTTAAACATGAGTCAGGCAGGGTGTCGGGTAGGTTATCATTCAGGTAGGTCGAGGGTTCAACAGTGGGTAAGAGTGTAGGAGGGGGCACGACAAGCCCGATAAGGGTTTTGGTGACCACAATTTTGTCCACTTGACCAAATTTAGGACTGGCAAAGCCATTCCTCAACAAGAACACTTCCCAATAGTCTCCACTCAACCTCAGATGATGGACTATGATAATTTTAATCAAACAATGGTGGAAGAGGCTGGAGTCGGCCTTCTCCCTATTAAATCGTTTATCCATTTTATACAAGATGCAAAGGAGGTAATGTGGCATATTCGAAGGAAAATCTATGAAATCCATGAGAAACCATAGGTGGTATAGGAACACTAAACCATATCTACCTTCGCATGTAACGAATTGCTTAATAATGGCCAACAAATCATGCCACCTAGACTTAAGGGCTATAATCGGCATACCTTTGTCACAACTAATAATTTTCTTTGAAGTAAACAGGAGAGGCCATGACACTTCATCCACCTTCGAATTCTTAAATCATTTCTGCCCCTTAGATGGCAAACCAGTGGCTGAGCTGAGGAATTCCTCGTTCAATTCAAGTTGGATGTCCCCAACTTTGGCCCTGCATCCATCAAATGTGAGGGAAAATTGCTGAGCGACTATGAGGTTGAAACCCTCGAATTTTTCAATGAAAACTAACCATCCGTTCCTCTCCAGGTCCTCTCGGGTGTTATCAAATAACAACAACATTTGGATGCCGTTGGGTTCTATGTGCACTATATGAGCCATAGCATATAGCACACAATCAACGGGTAATCGGTGAGGGAGTTTGACAGGGTAGACACAGGACTAATTCCCACAGTTTTTTCCAAAACAAGCAGAGGTAGCCCGAGGTGCAAGGTAGACGTTAATGCTTATGCGTGCGAGGGTGGTGGAGTGAATTGAAACCATGCAAAACTATCATGTTGGCATGTACAATCGACGACGCCTTGGTAATAGTTTCATTCAAATCACAATTCAAAGCATTGTAAACCAAAAGTCAAATGGATTATCACATAATCGCATAGCCAAAACTTCATCTGAATGTTTAAATCAACAATAGCAATCCTATGATTTGAAAAAAAACCACTATATCGAACATTGCATTAAGGATTTAATCACCAAGTTAATGCGTTGTATGAAACCATTGCACCAATGATTTAATCAAAGACACCAAAAATCATTGCATCACGAACTTATAAATTGAAATCATATTAACAAAAAATGCAAAGTGAATAAATGTTTGGTGTTTTGACAAAAGTATGACCTTTAGTGAGATAGAGATGAAAAAAATTATGACCACAAGAATAAAAAGATTCATAACAATCCAAAGATGATTTTAATGCCATCAACATGACTTCCAACTCGAGGTTTTCACGCTTGCAGTTGTGAAAATGAAAACGAAAGGCAGGTGTGTGAAAGCCAAAGACAATAGTGTCTCTTTGTTTAAAGAATTGTGACGAGTATTGAGGGTTCAAAACCCTTGTGCAGGCAGCTTTAAAGGAAAAGATAAAATTGCAAAATGGCTGCCAACAATGGCGACACACTGGTAGAAGCAGTTATCTCTGTCAAAAGAACAAATCCAGATTAGGATAATTAGAATAATTCAAACTCAAAAATAACCAGAAAATTGTTTAAACATCATCATTAATCATAAAAATTCCAGCTGTGCTTAAAAGATGAAAACTGATAACAATCTTAATAAAAGCGAGTCATGATATTAAATATAAAATCTCCAATACTGTTGACAGAGCCATTGCTGCCAGTAGGCATCCATAGCCTCAACATGGTTTCCATTTAACCCACTCTGATATCCGTATCCTGCCAAGAAGTTCCAGATCAGAATAAAGGACATTTTAATGGTCAAGAAATTCCATATTTGCGATTTTTCATATACCCAACATTGCTTTTCTGCCAGCAGGCCTGTTCAGTACCTCGGCAAAGTTTTCTTGGCATCATGCATGCATTTACCCGCTGCCAACAGACCTGTTCAGTATCCCGGTGGGTTTACAAGCACTTCCCACAACTCTTTAATGATTTATTTGGTTTTTAAATATATATAATTGAGCGGGGTGACGTTGAAAATTATGATATTTTGGACATATTTTACAGACCTTGAAAGAATTTTTTAACTGTCCTTCATTAAGATTCAGAGATGGTTTGTTTTACAAAACCGACCTTCGAAGGCATGGAGACATCTTCTGAGTTATTCCCTTAAGGAACAGGGACAGCGTAAGAAGAAAATGGATGATCATGACAGACTTCACTTACAGTTTGAAATCAATAAACTTCTTTCAAACAACAAGATTTCCTTAACATGGCTGTAAATTTTAGAAGCATATCACAATTGATGTTTAGACAACTTTTCAGCAGTCATTTCAGAGGAAAAAATTTATGTTTTCTTTTTCTGAACAGTTCATAATGCAGGTATGTGTATTTCCAAAAGCAAAAACTGATAAGCGTAAGGGAGAAATCAAAACCAAAACAGAAAAACAAGATGAAAAACAAACAAAGGAAAAATATTTACAAAGTGTACACAGGGTCGCCATCAAGCGAAATACCTTTTTAGAGCTTGGCCATTCACCGTATAGGTGTCTGGATGTCCCTCTAGACTCTGTAATCTAAAAGTGCTGGGACCCAATTTCTCAGCAATTAAAAACGGTCCTAGCCATAAGTTCTGAAACTTTGTGTGCTCTCCCTTTCCCTCATGTGGTTTGTCCCATTTCAAGACAAGGTCACCTACTTCGAAGTTCCTGTCAGAGACAGAGTTGGAATCAAACCATATTTTGACCACTAGTTGATGCTAATCTAAATTATGTTTTGCTTGAGCCCTTACCTCTTCTAGTTTTATTAAAGCGTTAATTCAATTCTCCAAAGGGGGGCAGTCTTCTTCTTGTATTTTCTGTGATAGTTGTAGTGAGGGAAGAAGAATATGTGGTGGTAGAATTGCTTATCTTCCATAGATGAGAAAGAAGGGAGAGTTACCCACAATATTTTTTGGTGTTACCCTATCATCCCAGATTGCGTTTAACAGTGCATTATGCCAATTTTTGTGATTTTCAGATACCATTCTCTTGATGATTTTAATCAGATTCTTATTAGTTGATTTTGCCAATCCATTGCCCCGAGGGTAGTAGCTGGCAGAATATTTCAATTTAATTCCTTTTTCTAGAGCGAACTCACTCATCTCAATAGACGAAAAATAAGAAGCGTTATCGAATACTAAATAGTCAGGGATACCAAAATGAGTAATAATATTCTCATTTAAAAAGGCAATTACCTGACTGGTATTTACAACTCTTAAGGGGGCAACTTCAGACCACCTGGTAAAGTAATCTGTGGCTGTTATGATAAACTTATGCTGCTGTGAGGATGATGGATTGATTGGACCTATAATATCAAGACCCCACTGCTGAAAAGGGGAGTCTACTGAAACAGGATGCAAAGGAAAGGCCGGTTTCTGTATCTGCCCAGATGATTTTTGACAAATAATACACTTGCGACATAATGCATGAGCATCTCTGAAAAGTGTAGGCCAGTAATAACCTACTCTTAAAACTTTATGGGCAGTGGTATCCCCACCAAAATGCCCACCAACTTCTCCTGTGTGTAATTCTAGTAAGACCTTTTCTGCTTCATCTTTCTCAAGACAACGCATTAGTACTCCATCAAAATTTTGACGAAACAGAATACCATTAATCAACTGAAAGGAGACATATTTTAATCTTAACGCTCTTCTTTTAGTGGGATCCAGGTGATGGGGGGCTGACCCATGTTCAAGACATAATTTTATATCGTCATACCAGGGACTGACACAGTTTTGTGCACAACAGATTGAATTTTGATTGTACTGTCCTGGGTTTGACATATCGTTTTCTTCTTGCTATCCTACCACTGAGTTAATGACTAACTTGCATAGCCCTTGGCCTCTCACTATTTGTGCTGGGGTGATTTCTATGGCATACTCTTGTAAGAAGGTAACCCAGTTCGCTCTCTTTTCGCCTAGTTCTTTCTGCACTAACAAATTTATGACAGCTGGGTAAGGGACAATAATTTTCGTCCTAGATTTCAAAATATAAGATCAGAAGTGCTTTACTGCTTTAAAAACAGCATAGGCTTGCTGATCTACCACTGGGTAATTAAGTTCTGCGCCTTTGAAAGCAGATCTCATAAAGGCAATTGGGACTTAATTGTTTTCAGCATTCTTTTGAGTTAGGACAACAATGTAGGAGCGGTCAGAAGCAAATGTGTAGAGCGTGAAGTCTTGCGAAAAGTCGGGGCTCATGAGAGAAGGAGAGTCTATTATGGCCTTTTTTATCGAATTAAAATCTTGGTTTTCTAAGGGTCCCCAATGATATTGTGCATCTTTCTTAATTAAATTATGTAAAGGTCTCACCATTTCGGAGAAACTGGGGACGAATCTCCTGACAAAGTTTATCTAGCCTAAGAAAGACTGCATAGACTTTTTGGATGAGGGAGGGGGAAGTTTCGAGATGAATTGAGTCCTTTCAAGGTCGATAATCATCCCTTTGCTTGATACAATAAATCCTAAGATATTACCTTGTTCTACTGAGAAGATAGTTTTTTTAGGATTCAAGGAAATGCCATACTTACAACATCGTTGTAGAACGGCTCTCAAATGAGCTAGATGATCATTTTTGTTTTTCGAGAATACGGTAACATCATCTAGGTAAACTATGACAGATTGATTGATTAAGCCTCAGAAAGCGATGTCCATCGCTCTCTGGAAAGTGGCACCAGCATTAATGAGTCCAAAGGGCATTTTCCTATAAGCGTAGGTGCCCCATGGAGTACGGAAGGTAGTTTTAAGTTGGTCTGAAGGAAACATCAGGACTTGGTTGTACCTTGAAAAACCATCCAATAAGGATAGTCTTTCAGAACCAGATACCTGTTGAAGGATCTGTTCCATGGGTGGGACAGGGTAGTTGTCTTTATCAGACGCTCGTTTAAGGTTTCGGAAATCGACGCATAGTCGGATTTCACCACTCTTCTTTCAGACAGGGACAAGGTTAGAAACCCATTGCATGTGCCTAACTGGAAAAATTATCTTAGCATTAAGGAGTTTATTTAACTCTTTTTTGATGGTCGGTTCGAGCTTAGGGTGCATTTTTCTTAACTTTTGTTGAAACAGAGAGGTTTGGGGTTTCATAGGAATGATGTGTTGTATGATGTTAGGGTCAAAGGTTTTTAGGTTGTCATACGTTCATGCAAAAATATCTTTGAATTCCTTAAACAATTTAATGAACGCGACTTTCTCTTGTTCAGAACACCCCACCCTTAAATTAATGCACTGTGGATTATCATTAGTTCCCAAGTTTAATTTTTCATATGATAATGAGGAACTATTTGTTTTAGAGTTGACCGATTTTTTGAATTTGTCTTGAAGATCATAAAATTTTTCTAATCTAACTACAGATTTATGGATAGAATTTACCATGTATGATGAAGATTCAGGAGATCTCGGATCTGGTATTACCGTGAAATTGCGCAGATTGTCGTCATGAGTGCATTCGTCGATCACCGCACCTTGGAAAGTTTCTTCCATATGCAGGAAACTGATAATTTGTTGATTGTCGTCGAAGACTCTCCAATTCGTGATGTTGTCGGGAATGGATGGCCTGAACAACAGTTCGATGGAGAATGCATTCGGAGACAATCCTTCTGCAGGAAAGAGTTTCGAAGCTACGTTAGCTAATAAATTGACTTCCGAATTATTCAATCTAGGAATAGAATTTATGTTGAAAGTATAAAACTTATTCATTAAATTCAATACCTCATATTGGTAGCTTTTGAGATGCGGGGACAAACAGTGAATAGAATCTCTCACCTGTCTAACCACGATTTCTGAGTCACCAAAGACAGTCAAATTTTGAATGTCCACATCTAATGCTTTTCTGAGGCCTTGCAATAAAGCCTCATATTCTGCTGTGTTGTTTGTACATTCAAATTCTAACCTGCATGCAATCAGGGTTTTGTTACCTGCTGGATCAATAATAATGTAGCCCGCACTAGCTCCTTCCTTGGACTTTGACCCGTCAAAGTAGAGAGACCATATTTGATTTTTATCGGGTGTATGAGACCATTGTGTAGAAACTACTGGCTGCATATATGCTACAATCTCGGACTGTTGTTCCAGATTAATGATAGCGAAAGTCTCGGCCATGAAATTGCCAAAAAAGGTATCCATCCCTTGTATTTCGGGTGAGTCGACAGAAGGTGTAAATGGTTCGTTGGGATCATTTAAATCTGTGACTATGAACTTTAGGCAACGTTCACAATTTACCTTGATTTTGTTGGGCTTGCTGTTCTCGGGCAACCACAGGTGAGACCAATCTGTAGCGAAAGAGCCGTGTAGCTGCTCTGACTAGTCTCTGCTTAAAAAAACCATAAACTTCTGGAATATCCACAACAATAATATCAATCACTTGATGAACTTTGGGGTTAGATGATAATCTTATAAGAACATTCCTTAATTCACCTATAACTTTTACACTTGTTCGATCAAGTTGGATGATCTTTAAGGTGGATTGTTCAACTTCAGCATTAATCTTCTGACACACAGACCATGGAATTACATTGGATGATGCTCCTGAATCTACCATACAATTGTGCATGTTCCTATTAAAGATTTCAAAAGTTAAAAAAAATGGAGGTACATTTCTGCGAGTACTAATGGTGGAAGCTTGTGGCTTTTTACTCGCTGCCTCTAAAGCTAATTTATCTACATTTGTTACATTATTTACAGGAAGGCTTCCCTTCTCGTGAGGATCAGAATTGTTCTTAGCAGAATCCTTCTGAGGAACTTTTGGATTGTTCTGAACAACTTTGTTACTGCTTGGATTACCGTTTTTGCTATTCTTTGTGATATTCTGTAACATTTTTTGTAGCAGAAACATAAATTTTAATAATTCATAAACAGAAATGTTAGCCCTTAACTTTTTTAGATCTTCAACTAAATCATAATCTAAGTTTGGGTTTACATGACTCTGTTTAGTCTCAGCTGGTTTAGACTGTTTTGGGGGCAAAGTCGTAGTGTTTTCAAAAGAAGGTTTGTTTGTTGTCTTGCTCCTAGTATTGTAGGGATGTACTGTCTCGAAATTAGCTTGAAAAATGCTATCTGAGAAGTGTCCAAAAATGTTCGGAGAAGATTCTTCTTCTTCAACTGTCTCTTGTTCAACCACCTCCTCAGGAGTCTCAGGAGGCATCAAGTTATCCTGGGCTTCTAGAATCATTTGAAGAGAGAATTGCAGGCTTTCTAGATTTAGGCCCTCGGTATTTGAATTAGGTCGGTTGGTGGGAAAAGGCTTCCTAAACAGGGGTTTGTAAGGCCCTTTGCTCAAAGAAGCTTCTTCGACTATCCTTTTCAAATATATAACTTGATTTGACAATTTTTGAATGACTTTTGTTAAGTTTTCTAAATCTGAACTTTCAGGTTGTGTTTTATTTTGAGCAGGTCTAGGGAGGATTTTGATTTTCTTTTTGGAAGATGAACTAGTCTCTATTTCGTTGCTAGTAGTGTCTTTTAAACTAAGGATGTCTTTCTCAATCTGACTGGCCTCTTTGAAGGCCTCTAACAACATGGCTTTCTTAGATCACTTAACCCAAATGGCTATACTTTGATGTAAGGCTTTAGCATAGTAAGCTATGATAAGATTCTCAGCAGGCATCGAATCTCTAGGGATTCGGTTCTTTAGTGTTAAGAATATTTGGTTAAAGTCTCTGATTTTCTCTTTGGGGTTCATTCTTAAACTTGAAAGCTCCATGACTAGAACTTCTGGGGACTTATCGTCTCCAAACTTCTCCAGAAAGCAGGATTCAAACTTCTCCCATGAAACGATCATATGGGGCTGCTGAGCAAAGTACCAGGTAGAGGCATTGCCCTCGAAAGTATAGGGGAACAATCTACAGACTACATCTTCGTGCTCTACATTATGGAGTCTAATGGCTAACATAAAATTTTTAATGTGATCTTCGGCGATCTATTTAGAGTCAGGGTCAAACTTAGGGAGCCACTTCTTTGGATGTTTGGTGTAAGGGATGTTGAGGCCCGGGTACGGCTACTGCATCTTGGTCGAACCAGGGTCTGGCAGGATTGTTCTGGTTGGCCATTGGTATGGGCAGTGTGGAAGGCTAGGAAGAGGAACTGCCCTCATCGGAAGAGTCTTCTCCAGAAGAAGAAGGGGATGATGGAGGCGGTGAGGATGGTATTCCAGATCCTCCTACAGCAGGAGTGAGGGTTGGATCTGTAGGGTTTAAAGTGAGGTTAGTGCCTCCAAGTTGTTATTTGATATCAGAGAAGTCTAAAGGTTGGTCCAAAGGTCGATTTGGTTGCCTTAAACGGGCGAAGGAACTATGGGTTCTTAAGAGAGATTGGCGGACAATCTCTTGTACGTCACCACCTGTAGGATTTGGGGTTACTGGTTCCACTGTGATCCGTAGATCGTCGTTTGATGTGGTTTCTATTTGAGGGACTATGTTGTCATTTGAATGACTTCTTGTCACTATAGGTGAGCAGTTGGGTGGTGGAGGAGTCTTACGACCACCTCATGCCATTAATAATTTTCAGGCCCTCCTTCTAGCGCCATTTGTTGACGGACAAAATTGACCGCTCATCAACTGGAGGAGTGGATCCGGTCCGGGGTTGTCTAAATAACCCAAGATGTTTGTATTAATCCACTCCGACGGGTTTAGCGGCTCCGTTGGCCGATCTAAGTCCTAGGAAAGTGAAAAACTAAGCTAAAGAAACTAATCTAAGTGAAAAACAACTACTGCAAATTATATACAAATCTAAAATATATATACAGTTTACTAACTAATATTATAAAACAATAATTCTACTTATTAAATGTTCAGTTATCAATACAATTAAATCTCAATTATATATACAGTATTTACAAAATACAAATTTTGATCGAAATCTGCAAAATCATTTGTGAATTGTTTTATGACAGTGAAGCTATTATTTTTTATTTTTATAACTTTTATGAAAAATAAATAAAACAACAACTATCTAACCGAGCAATAAAAGTAATAATATGTACTATATATCTATCTAAACTACAGAGAATTCTCAAATTAATTGACTATTAAATTGAAAATAACAAACTGACCTGAAGTAGCGTTTCCTATTTGTCATGTGCACAATACTTGATTTAGTTGTTTTATGGGGGAAACCCGCACCAGATTTTGCAAAAAGATTCTCGTAAATAGGAAGCAACGATGCTCTTGGATACGAATGGAAGAACAAACAAGAGATACAACAACAATAATTTTATAGTTTACAAATCGTCAGATTAAGATAAATCCCACAGTGAAGATTTGTACATAACTACTCATTTAACAAAGAAGATTAACCTTCTGTTCATTAAATTAAAACAGGGTAATTGTTGTAAATAAAATGAGATACATCAAATATGGACAATACTTAAAACATATCTCATCAACTTGTAACAAATCTTGATATCTAAAGTAGTCAATAATTTGATTACAAATTGAAATGCACAAAAACTTGAACAAAAGTAAGATAAATTGAAGCTAAAGCCGTACAACAAATCCACTTTCATTCGAGTCTGTATAATCAGCATTCCATAGTATCTGTTCTCCCAACAATGATGGTTTGTTTACAAAAAATAATAGGTATATAAAGGCCACAAGATGAAACATTCCTTGTGGAAATTATCAAAAACGGTTTGCAAAAAATATGGGAACAATCTCCCAGATTCCTATTTCTATCTAATACTAACAACCTAATCCCAAAATTGTGTAACAAAAAGCATGTTCTAAAATTCCATTATCGATCCAACTCCCATTGAAATTCGTGTGTGCCTATAGATGCACAAAAGTAAATGATTTTAGATAGTGTTTAATTGTGAAAATCAACAGAAATTCAAATTTTATGACTAGCTACAGAATCTCACGATTCTGTAGTTGGTCATATTTACAAACAAAATTGTATTAAATTAATCCAATGGTAACATAAATGTATGCGATCTATCAAACAAATCCTTTATTACTAATTCAAAGCAAACAAGATCGTTTATGCTAATTCGAAACAAACAGAATCGTTTATGCTAATTCAAAACAAACAAAATCGTTCTAAAATCATTGCTGAAATATCATACCTTGTCTTTAGGGATACAATTCGGTCAAGCTACTTTTGAGTTAACAATGGCAGTGGCTGCCTCTACATTTTTTAACACGACAGAGCCTGTGGTATTTTGCCTCTTATCGTTAGCTTGCAGTCTATCATTTTCCTTGGCTAACACAATCACCCGGTCCTCCAAGGACTTGATTCGGGATTGCAAAAGAGGGACATCTGTATAGTATCGTTCGAGCCATGAGTTTCACTCATTGAACTATGGTTGATTAGGCCGAGTCGTTACAGGTGAGGAATCTTTTAAATTACCAGGGGTTCCACTGTCAAACTTGATCCCGGGGAAGTTGGGGTCATCTTTAATGCACGGAGGGAGGTTGGAGACGTAGTCATAGGGTTTGACAGAACAAAGGCCGTGTGAGTATGGGTACTCCTCGGTCAGAAATCACTCGATTTCAGAATCTAAATCTTCACTCAAAACAATTGGTTTCTGATCTGTGTTTTGTTTGGGTTTATTGCGAGCACACCTTGATACCCAGCGTGCAGCCTTCTTACCCTTGCTATTGACATCAGTATTACCCTTACCTTTTTTCCTCACAAGCCTCTTAACAAGTTTAGCAGTGTATTTTAAACATGGATCAAGCAGGGTATCAGGTAGGCTATCATTCAGGTAGGTCGAGGGTTCAACAGTGGGTAAGAGTGTAGGAGGGGGCATGGTAGGCCCGACAAGGGTTTCAGTGACCACAGTTTTGTCCACTTGACCAAATTCAGGACTGGCAAAGCCATTCCTCAACAAGAACGCTTCCCAAGAGTCTCCACTCAACCTCAGATGATGAACTATGATAATTTAATCAAACAACGGTGGAAGAGGTTGGAGTCGGCCTTCTCCCTCTTAAATCGTTTAGCCATTTTATACAAGTTGTGAAGGAGGTAATGTGGCATATTCAAAGGAAAATCTATGAAAGCCATGAGCAGGCGTAGGTGGTATAGGAAAACTAAACCATATCTACCTTTGCATGTAATGAATTGCTTAATAATGGCCAACAAATCATGCCACCTAGATTTAAGGGCTGTAACCAGCATACCTTTGTCACAACTGATAATTTTCCTTGAAGTAAACAGGAGCGGCCATGGCACTTCATCCACCTTCGAATTCTTAAACCATTTCTTCCCCTTAGCTGGCAAACCAGTGGATGAGCTGAGGAATTCCTCATTCAATTCGAGTTGGATGTCCCCAACTTTGGCCCTGCATCCATCAAATGTGAGGGAAAATTGCTGAGCAATTGTGAGGTTGAAACCCTCGAATTTTTCAATGAAAACTAACCATCCGTTCCTCTCCAGGTCATCTCAGGCATTATCAAATAACAACAACATTTGGACGTCATTGGGTTCTATGCAAACTACAGGAGCCATAGCAGATAGCACATAGTCAACAGGGTAATAGGTGAAGGAGTTTGACAGGGTAGACACAGGACTAATTCCCACAGTTTTTTCTTAAACAAGAAGAGGTAGCCCGAGGTGCAAGGCAGACGTTAATGCTTATGCGTGCGAGGGTGGTGGAGTGAATTGAAACCATGCAAAACTATCATGTTGGCATGTACAATCGACGATGCCTTGGTAATAGTTTCATTCAAATCACAATCCAAAGCATTGTAAAACAAAAGTCAAATGGATTATCACATAGTCACATAGCCAAAACTTGATTTGAATGTTTAAATCAACAATAACATTCGTATGATTTGAAAAAAAAACACTATATCGAACATTGCATTAAGGATTTAATCACCAAGTTAATGCGTTGTATGAAACCATTGCACCAATTATTTAATCAAAGACACCAAAAATCATTGCATCATGAACTTATAAATTGAAATCATATTAACAAAAAATGCAAAGTGAATAAAGGTTTGGTGTTTTGACAAAAGTATGACCTTTAGTGAGATAGAGGTGAAAAAAATTATGACCACAGGAACAAAAAGATTCATAAAAATCCAAAGATGATTTTAATGCCATCAACATGACTTCCAACTCAAGGTTTTCATGCTTGCAGTCGTGAAAATGAAAACGAAAGGCAGGTGTGTGAAAGCCAAAGATAATAGTGTCGCTTTGTTTAAAGAATTGCGACGAGTATTGAGGGTTCAAAACCCTTGTGTAGGCAGCTTGTAAGGAAAAGATAAAATTGCAAAATGGCTGCCAACATGTCCTAAACATATTTTATTTGGCTCATTGGCCATTAACAAGACCTCAAACCACCACATCTATCCTATTTAATAGACTATAGTGCTTGGGTGGGATATGGGTGTCATTCACAATTTTTTCACACCATGTATGGAACTTAGGTCTTGTCCATAGTTAGGGAAAGAACATAAGGTTTTTGGGTCCTATTTAAATCTTCTTAGGATTAATCTTCACGATGAAGTTGTCAAAAAACAACACAAGACATATGTAAAAATCTTTAGCCTCTATGTGGGATCTTTGGTGCCATTAATAGTTTTTTCATAATAAGAACGGTTCTCAAGGCTTGTACAATGTCTAGGGGAAGAAAAAAAGAACATTAAGCTCACAATGAAAGTTCTCAAATTCAAGGGCCATCAACTAGGCCTCAAATAACCATGTAGATATTATTTAAGAGATATTTGACCTTCTAGTGGGATATGGGTGCCATTAGGATTTTTTTTGCACCATATATGTAATTCAAGGTTTATATCATCACCAAGGTAAGAAAATCAGGGCCTT
>ML795360.1:161341-196757 GCA_009831015.1 Picea engelmannii
CTCACAATTATTTCTTCTAAGACATTTTGACATGCCTTTTTTTTATTATCGATTAACTATTAAGATAGATATGCTTCAATTTGTACTATAGAGTATTGTGTACTGAATAACCATGGAAAATAATTACACACCATTTAACGAAATTGGTCAAAATTTCTCAAACTTGAATCACTCAACACCATACACTAGCCTCTAAGTTGTTTCGTAGACAAAATGTCAATCTTAGAAATTCACCACTAAAAAAAGAATGCCAACCACTTGTCATCCACAATTGGGTTGGGTTGGTTTAAATTATGACGTGTTGATTTTCATCTACATACAATGGTCACAATTTTATGCTACTTACAGTGGTCACAATTTTATTTTCTAAGACACTTTGGCATGTTCTCATTTTTCATTGCTTGACTAGTAGATTTCATCATGTTATCGTAGATTTCGCCATGAATTTTTTATATTTTAGATACTGATCCTTATTAATAGTGTATAAACAAGTTACATCAACTACAAACTAAAGTTATTCACTACATCTAGAATTGCGTGTGATTATAAAAAAATTAGAGAAACAACATCACATATCAGAAAAGGGTATGTGGATTTTATTGAGAAAGTTGAAACAAATATACTTTATTTATATTGGAAGACTATGGTATATAATCATAAGTACATTTGTTAAAGTTTCTTAGTTATAAGCCAAGAAAGTTAAAGGTAGCTAACCATAAGCTAAGATGGTTGAAGGTGGTTAGTTAAAAGTGATTGTTATGTGCCTAATCACGACATATATAACATCTTTATAATAAGGTCATATGTGTACGAATGTTTTCTTTATATAATAACGACATATATACCTAACATAAGTTTAGGGTTAGTGTTTATGTATCTTATTAGTCCCTGCTAAAGTAGGGAATATAGCAATCGATTGCAAGTCAAAATCATTTTGACTTTTGTAAATTTACAAAAAAATTAACAATGTTTTATAATGTTTTTCAATAAATATTTATTAATGAGAATTTTATATATAAATAAAAATATTATTTTATTTTTAAATATTCAAAATTCTATTTTTTGATTGATCAAAAACTCTGAAGTGACTAATTTCCCCTGGTTGGAGGTGACAATTAACCACAATACTAAAAAAATTAAATTATTTGTTTTTAAAAAAATCCACAAATAGCCACGTATTAATTAAAAGTACAAATAATGATTGATGTTACCAACATTCTATGTGTAGTAAATGTAAGAATACACTTTGGATTTTGAGGCTTTGATTCATCTCCCAATGAGTTGATGAGTGCACTTTCTCCACTGTCTAGATGTACACACCCAATCACTTTAACCACAACGTTTAGCCTCGGCTTTTGTTTTGCATGCTTAAATAATGGAAATTCTCATACTTTGTTTTGAAAAATGTACAGACCCGATCACATCAACCAAAATATTTAGTATTGGTTTTTGTTTTGCATGATTAAATAATGGGTGATCTCTCGTACATTAATAATTATATGTAATATCAATAGGCTATCTTGTCACTAATGCCAACCTACCCATTATTTATTACAATATGTTGAGGATAGAAAATGATTTATGTTGAAGAGGGAAATGTTATTAATATTTCTCTAGGTGAGGTGAATCTTTTAGAATAGTCTCTTCTTGAATATTTGGTAAGCTTATGCCTCTTTCATTTAAATTAGAGGCTTCCTCGAATTTCAATGAAAAGAGAGAGAGATTATAGTTACAATTGAAGGGAAAATGGTATGTGGATTCCATAAACCTAGAATATTATGGAATCCACATACCCTTTTCCATAGAACATACTAACTATATCCAAAAACCAAAGACACGAAATATGGTACTACAAATGTTATAATATATTATCAAGGAAAAAACAAGCTACATGAAATTTGGACATTTGAACAAAAATTTACAAGTTAAATGAGTACATCAATAAAAAATAACATACTAACCTTGCAAGTTCAAAATCCGAGCTATGTAGATCGAGAATTGGATTTGTTCAACCGGTGGGTGACGGAAAAAATAAACATCTCAAACAAAAGAAAAGAACAGTGTTGCAACTATAGCAATTGTGTCGCAAAGTCTCTTAAAGTCATGTATATATAGATCAAATAGTCAACTAGCCATTAACACCAACCATTGAGATAGGAAAACTTTTCATTGCTATTGCCACGAAATTTCATTGCTATTGTGACGAAAATCCTGACTAGGTTAAAATAAGATTTTCATGTATATTGCAATGAACTTTCATGGAAATATTGACGAAAATACTGCCCTATTTAAAAAAAATATGAAACTAGTGGAAGTGTGGAAAATTTTCGTGGAATAATCCACCCATATGTAGTAGTGCAAGAGAAATGGATGAGGATATTAGGATGATCCAACCAAATCAAAGAAGCGAGTAAGATCCAAACCAATTGGAGGCCACCTCATCTTCTAGAAGATCCCCTTCTAGAACATTCGTGAAATTTGAATTTCCTCACGCTTTAAGCATCGTCACACCCTATGCACAAGCAACATGCGATGACGTCACAATCTAGGTTTAGGGCAGAGAGCGATGATTAGGCATCATCACACCTCATGCATAAAGCAGGGTGCGATGACGTTCCTTGGCATTGTTTTTGAGAGAGGAAATCAAACCACTTTTCCCATGGAAAAAGTCTTCTTTTAATGTTTTCAGGGAACATCAACACATTTTGTCAGGTGATCATCAGGGTGACCAAAATAATGTGTAACACACTGATCTAACTATTGGGTTATCCCAACTTACCGGTATGTTGCACTTTCTACCATAAAGTTCCTCAAATGGGCTCATCTTTAGAGATGTTTGGTACCCATTGTTATAAGAAAACTCTACTAAGTGTAGGCAGTCTTCCCATTTTGATGGTTTATCCATCACATACATTCTCAACATATTCTCAATCACTTGATTCACCCTCTCTGTTTGTCCACCTAATTCTGGATGATAAGTTGTGCTAAAATTCAAATTTGTTCCAAATCCATTAAATAATCCCTTCCAAAAATTTGAGGTAAATTTTGGATCTTTGTCAGACACAATTGTCTTGGGTATGCCATGTAATCAGTAATTTTCTCTCATATAAATATCAAAAATGTTGGCTTCCTTGTGAGTGAGCTTTACTGGAATAAAATGGGTAGCTTTAGTAAGCTTATCCACCACTACCATGATAGAATCATGTTGCTTGTTTGTTATAGGTAGTTTGGTGATGAAATCCATTGTTACAATGTTAGGGTCCTAACCTGCACATAGGTAGAACAATATATTCAGATGTAATAAAGGTCAATATTAATAAGTCCTTGCAATAAAATAGAATAATTTGAATGTAAGAAGACCTAATAGAAGCTTCCACTTCTAGAAGGATCTTCCTCTAGATGCTTCTTTTGATAGACATATTTATTATAAATAGGAGTCGAGGGTATGAGAACCCTATCTTGGATATTATTGTAATAGAGCTCTGCTCAACTGGAGGTTGCCCCTTCAAAGAGGCCCGTGAACATTGCTTTCAGAATCAAAGTGTTATTTTTGTTGTTATTCTTATATCATTTCAGTCCTATTGTGGTGATTGTTCTGGTTATATTGTTGTTATTCTTCCATTTCTAGCATTTTATTTTTGTTCTGCACACTTTTTATATCTGGTATATTACAAGTGGTATTAGAGCACTTTCCTCGGCAGAAAGTGTGGGTTAATTTTTTTTTAGGGTAGAGACATATTTCAGTGTCTCGATATCTGTCGTTACATGCATAAAACCATGGTTGAGGGATTCATACACGCAGGAAATACAAGTGGTACTTAAGCGCACATCTGTTGGCCACCCTTGTAACCCCTGTTGATACCCCTTCGAGTGGTAGCGCATCAGACATCACCTGTGTACGGATCAACCCAGATTACCTGAAGCCATCTTTAGTTAAACTGATTGCCCGTCTGACTACTATAGTGTCACCGAGAACAACACTCAGGAAGATACTCTCTAGTACCTGGGTAGTCGGGTAGTATGGCTAAGGGTACAGTCTATCCTCCTTAGTTAGTGCCCTGAGATATTGGGCTGAGTACTACCGTTGGACCCCGCATGTATATCAGATAGCTATAGCACAGGGAAAACCCTTGTCTATAGAACCCTCGAATACCTAACCCTTGGGGACATAAACATAAACAAATTAATACAGACAAGATCTATTGCTACGCAACTTTGTTTGGGTTGAAAAATCACTACACAGTTGTTCCTGGTTAAGCATATGGGCATTTCATCACTGCAGTATTCTTCAGACCAGAGTATAACTTCGCAGGTGTAAAAAAAAAAAAAAAGTCTGGAATTTTTTTCACCATTATTTGAGACCTATTCCATTGGCTTCATCTCTTCGCCTATATCACATTCATACATATCATTTTTTAGAAAAAAATTTGACCCCACTCGCCCCTTTTCGGTTCCCTCCTCCTCATGGCCCATACTCGTAGCCAATACTTGGAAGCTCGCTTCAATACCTTGCAATCTAGTCTCATCGAGACCCAACAAGAAGTGAAACACCTCAGTGCCAACGTTGCCACCATCAATAAAACCATGCAATCCTCAATGGAGGAAATCAAACAAGACTTGACCAACGAGCTTGAATCTATATTTTCGTCACTCTGCACCAAGCTTCATATCCCTACAAATAACCCTTCCTCTAATTCACCTCCACATACTGACGGTGAACATTCCTCTCATTCCCATAACTTTCAGAACCATCACTTTCAACGTGACCTACACCTTCTGCGGGTGGATGTGGCTAAATTTGATTGCTCAGACCCCACTGGTTGGGTTACCCAAATGGAACATTATTTCTCTTTATACGACATTACATATGACTTGGCCAAACTCAGGTATGGTGTTCTCCATCTAGGTCAAGAACGTTGGCAATGGTGGTGATGGAGAAAAACTGCCCGTCAAGGGTATATTGCTTGGACACACTTTGTGGCGGAGATTTATGAACGCTTTGACACTGACACCAACCATTTGGGCCATTTGAAAAATTTCAAACAATTAGGAGCAGTGGAAGACTTTGTAGCTGCCTTTGAGCGTCTGGATTTTCAGACAGACGACATGTTTGATGCCTTTTTTCCGAGAGTGTTTTATCAGTGGCCTCAAGGATGAGATTCAAGCCCATGTCCTCATGGCTCGACCTCAGATTTGGGTGGAGGCTACTAAAAGAGCTAAAGAAGAACAACAGGTTGTATCTTCTCAAAACCGAAAACCCTCCTTTATCCCTCACCCTAAACCAGTAAATCCCACTACTCCCTATGCTCCACTAAAGATCCAAAAATTGACCAGGGCTGAAATGGCTGAACGCCAACTCAAAGGACTTTGTTATAATTGTGATGAAAAATATTTCTCGGGCCACAAGTGTAAGGAACAAAATGTTTTTATGGACATATCTGAGGATATTTCGGAAGAGGATGTAGAAACTCCCCTTGTGTCTGAGTCACCTGATTCCACTGACATAACCCCTCCCTCAGACCCTCCAAAAGTAGAACCGGCCATTTCCCTCAATGCTCTCACTGGCTTCTCTGCTCCCCAAACCCTCAAGCTAATCGTTTACATCAAGCACCAAAAGGTCATCATTATAGTTGATAGTGGCAACACCCATAATTTTATTCATCGCTGCATTACCCAAGAAACTCATTGCTACATCCATGCCATCAATTATTTCCAAATCATGATTGCCAATGGTGGTTCCATGAAATGTGGAGGGCGTTGTGAAAATGTGCATCTCCAAATTGGTGACTACCACCTAAAATCCCATATGTTTGCTATCGACATGGGAGGTTGTGAAATTGTGTTGGGTGCAAACTGACTAAGGACTTTGGGTCCCATTCTCATGGATTTTAAGGACTTAACCATGCAATTTGACCAAGAGGGCCACCAATATAAGTTCCAAGGCATCACCGCCGGTTCACCTGAGATAATTAGTTCCCATCGCATGAAAAAGATGCTTAAAAAAGGTTATTTTGGTGTTATCGCCCAACTTCATGCCATACAAGCAATAGAGACACCCTCGGTGCTGCAAGACCTCCAAGCCATCCTTTCTAAAAATCAATTGGTCTTTTCCACTACCCAAGGACTCCCTCCTTTCCATGGTGTTAATGATCATTCCATTCCCCTTGTACCCGAAAGTCTTCCTCCCAATATCCATCAATATCGTCACCCCTTTTCCCAAAAAAATGAAATTGAGAAAAAGGTCCAGGAACTCCTTAATGTAGGCATTATCCACCCTAGTATGAGACCCTACTCTTCTCCTGTGGTCATGGTCCTGAAGAAAGAAGGTTCTTGGCGAATGTGTCCTAACTTCCGTTCCCTCAAAAAACTTACCATTAAAGACAAATTTCCCATTCCTATCATTGATGACCTCCTAGATTAATTGAGTGGTGCCCAATTCTTTACTAAACTTGATCTTCGTTAGGGATACCACCAGATACATATGAAAGAGGTAGACATTCTCAAGACTACCTTTAGAACTCATGAGAGCCATTATGAGTTTTTGGTCATGCCCTTTGGCTTGTGTAATGCCCCCTCCACCTTCCAAGGCCTCATGAATCATGTATTTCGTCCTTTTCTCTGCCATTTTGTCTTAGTTTTCTTTGATGATATCCTCATCTATATCAAAACCTGGATAGACCATCTTTCTCATGTGGATTGAGTTCTCCATCTACTCTCTCAGCACCAACTTTTCCTGAAACAGTCTAAATGTTCTTTTGGTGCCTCAGAAGTAGAATACTTGGGTCATCTGGTTGGCAAGGATGGCGTCAGGGTGGATCCTAAAAAGATTGAAGCTATGCAAGACTGGCCTCACCCAAAGACTCTCAAGATCTTGCATGGAGTTTTTGGCTTAACAGGGTATTATCGCAAGTTTGTTAAGAATTATGGAAAGATTGCAACACCTCTCGCTGCTCTCCTAAAAAAGAACTCTTTCACTTGGACTCCAGCTGCTACTCAAGCTTTTCACACCTTGAAGATGGCCATGTGGACCACTCCAGTCCTAGCCCTTCCTGATTTCACAAAGACCTTTGTGTTGGAATGTGATGCCTTAGGGAAAGGAATTGGTGTTGTCCTTATGCAAGAGGGTCAACCTTTGGCCTTTACCAGCAAGCAACTATCTGAAATAAATCTAGGCAAATCCATCTATGAAAAAGAAATGTTGATTATTCTACATGTGATTGATCTATGGCGCCCTTATCTATTGGGGCAACATTTCCAAATTAAGACAGACCATCAAAGCCTCAAGTATTTTCTGTAACAACACATTTCCTCCCTGGAGCAACAAAAATGGGTGACTAAGCTCTTTGGATACGATTATGAGAACATTTACAAGAAAGGAAAAGACAATGTGGTTATAGATGCGCTTTCTCGAAAATATGAAGATGAAGGATCCCTTTTTTCTCTTTCCTTCATTTTACCAGATTGGCTCCAAGCCGTTTGCTAGGAATGGCTACAAGATCCCAAAAGTTCGCATCTGATCCAACAATTGTAGTCCAATGCTCCAGCTTCCCCAGGGTACTGTTGGCTCCATTATGAGATTCGATACAAAGGCTGTTTGTATTTAAGTAAACAATCAAAGCTTAAATCCACATTATTTTCTGAGCTTCATGCTACACCCATAGTGGGGCACTCAGGGTTCACCAAAACCTATGACAGGGTCAAACGTTCCTTTTTCTGGGATGGTATGAAATAAAACATTCGTAATTTTTTCATTGAATGTGATGTGTGTCAATGCAACAAGGGAGAAGTAGTCAAATATCCAGGCACACTACAACCGCTCCCGATTCCACCTACTATTTGGAAGGATATCTCTATGGATTTTATTACCGGCTTACCCAAATCGGGAAATAAATCAATCATCATGGTGGTTGTTGATCACCTTTCCAAGTATGCTCATTTCTGCACTCTTCAACACCTGTTTACAACATCCACGGTGGCTCAAATTTTCATGGATTAGGTCTTCAATCTTCATGGTATGCCGCACTCTATTGTTTCTGATCGTGACCCAACTTTCACAAGAAATTTTTGGCAAGAACTGTTCAAGATACAAGGCACCCAATTGCATCTCAGCTCAGCTTATCATCCCCAGACTGATGGTCAAACAAAAGTTTTCAACAAGTGTTTGGAAACATATTTGAGGTGTTTTGCCTCAGAAAAGAAAAATCAGTGGGCTCAATGGTTACCCCTAGCTGAATGGTGGTACAACACTTCATACCATACAGCTACACGTATGACTCCTTTTGAAGCAATATATGGACATAAGCCACCTTCAGTTATCTCATACTTACCTGGTGTCTCAAAGGTCTAGGTGGTTGACCAAACACTTACAGTTCGAGAGGCTATTCTCCATACCCTCAAAGAGAATTTGGTCATGGCACATAATTGCATGAAGCAACAAGTAGATCAAGGTCGCTCTGAACGTCAATTTGTAGAATGGGATTAGGTGTTTCTTCGACTGCAACCTTACAAGCAAACTTCCCTCAAGGCCGAGCATTGTTAGAAGATAGCACCCAAATTTCATGGTCCTTATACCGTTCTCAAGCGTGTGGGACAAGTAGCTTATCAGTTAGCTTTGCCCAGTCATTCGAAGCTACATCCTGTTTTTCATGTTTCATGCTTAAAGAAGGTGATTGGAACTAAGTGCCAAAATCAAACCAAGCTTCCCGAGTTAGCTGAAGAAGGATCCATTTGGATACAACCACAAGCAGTTTTGGACCAGTGTGAGCGCTGCCTGCGTCAAAGAACCATAAAGGAACCATCATATTTTGAACCATCAAGAAACCATCTAGCTTATATCAAGGAAAATTGAACCATCAAGGAACCATCATATTTTGATGCGCCAGAGAACCATTAGTGAATTCATGCACTCTTCTTCTGAGTGCATCAACCACTTTGTTCTCTTTCTCCTTGATATGCTTTATATCAAAATCATATTCACTGAGAAATTCTAACCATCTACTTTGCCTAGCATTTAGATTTGGTTGATCAAATAAATATTTCAGACAATTATGGTCTATCCTCAGCTCAAAACTCTTCCCCATGAGGTAGTGTCTCCATTTTCTCAAGGCATGCACTATGGATTCCAACTCCAAATCATGAGTGGCATAGTGTATTTCATGTTCCTTCAACTTCCTTGATTCGTAACATATAACAAACCCATTTTGACTGAATACTCCACCAAGTCCTTATTTACATGCATCTGTGCATACAATGAAGTCTTCATTTAGGTTTGTAATCCTTAGTTTTGGAGCACTTGTTAATAATTGTTTCAAGTGTTGGAAACTCTTTTCACAATCCAATGTCCATTGAAACTTCACACCCTTCTTTTGTAAGGAAGTGATTGGATGTGCAATCTTTGATAATCCTTCAATAAATATCCTATAGTATCCTGCAAGGCCCATGAATGATCTGACTGTCACATTCTTTGGCACTGACCATTCTCTAATGGCTTCTATCTTCTCAGGATCCACTACTATCCCATCATTTGAAATGATATGTCCCAAATAATGAATTTGTTTCTCGTAAAATGAACACTTGCTCAATTTGGCATACAACTGATGCTCCCTTAATACTTGAAACACCAAATTCAAATGATTCTCATGCTCTTCTTTTGACTTGGAATATACAAGGATGTCATCCAAAATGACAATGACAAACTTGTCTAAATATTATTGGAAAACACCATTCATTAAGCACATAAAAACAACTAGTGCATTTGACAATCCAAATGGCACCATTGTGAATTCATAATGACCATACCTTGTCCTAAAGGTGGTCTTGGTGATATATTCCTCCTTAATCCTTACCTGATGGTATCCTGACCAGAGATCTATCTTTGAAAATATGTTTTCATCCTTCAATTGATCAAAGAGATCATCAATCCTTGGCAGAGGATACTTGTTATTTACAGTCACTTTATTCAATTGTCTGAAATCGATGCACAATCTTAATGTCCCATATTTATTCTTCATGAACAAGACTGGGGCACCCCAAGATGACACACTTGGGCGTATATACCCCTTCTTCAATAGTTCTTCAATATGCATTTACAACTCCTTCAACTCTAGTGTACTCATTCTATAAGGAGTCTTTGACACTGGAGCTCCTCCAGGAATTAAATTTATAGAGATATCAATATCTCTCTTTGGGGGTAGTCTTGGTACCTCCTTGAACACATCCTCAAAATCTTCCAAGACTGCATGATCTTCCAAATTTGGCACCTTATCTTTAGGTGTCTCTTCCATATGAGCTTAAAATATTTGACACCCTTTTCTATAACATTTATTTAGCTGCAATGATGAAATTTCTCTGATGGTCACTACCCTGCGAATTCCCTGCATTTTCCCTAGGTTCCTTCCCTCATCCAAGCAAGTAAATGCCTTGTTATGACAGTCTAGGATGGCATGGTGCTGGTCCAACTAATCCATCCCAATTATACAGTCATAGGAACCTAAAGACAAGATGTTCAAATATTCCTTGGTGTTCAGTCCATAAGACATGACTAAACCATTTCATTAACTTTTCTTTTGGCTCCAGTAGCCAGCTGCACCAACCAAGATTTTCCATGCTTGCTTCTTGGAAAATGAAAACTTTCCACCATCTTAGGATCTATACAACTATGACTATCTCCTGAATCAATTAAAATAAAAATGGTTTGGTTGTTGATCATACCTTCCACTTCAATCATATGTGATTGATACTCTGCTTGATTGTTGTATAGGGTTGCATAGATCCTTGGTATATTTCTTCCCATGTCCTCCACTTTTTCAGCTTTCTGTACATTCTGAACAATCCTCACTTTTTCACCTCTGTGAGGACAATATCTAAACATATGATCTCCTTTACAAAACCAACATTGAATAGGTGGTTGCTTGGACCTTTGACCCCCTGTCTCAATCGTTCTAGGTTCTCTGGAAGTTGGTTGTCCCTGAGTATTATTTCTAAAGAATGGTGGTTTAGTTCCCTTCTTCCTCTGATCCATCTTGAATTTATTTTTGTCTTCCCAAGATTTTTGGAAAGTTGGCCTTGATTTTTGCTGATCATATAGAAATTTATCTCTCCTTATGGTCTCCTACAATGTCTTGGGATCATCATACTGTATTTTTTCACTGATGAATGATGGCAATCCACTCAAATACCTCTGAATCTTAACTATCTCATCCTTGATGAAAGAAACATGCTTCAACAGTTCTAATTTTTTTTTTTCATATTCATCTATGGTCATAATCCCAAGCTTGAGTTTAAAGAAATCTTTCATTTTATTTTCATAGTATCTCTTAGTCAAGTATTTCTTCTCAAAATACTTCTTGAATTCCCTCCAAGTAACACTTTTTTCTTTAATGTGTTGCACCTGCACAAGTTGATCCCACCACATGGATTCCTTTCCCTTGAGTTTATAGATGGACATTATTCCTTTTGCATGAGAATAATAATTATGTAATTGAAAATACTTCCTCATTCCCAACAACCATGTCTCTCCATCTTCATCCTTCTTGTTCTCACCATCAAATGTAGGAGGTTTGATTTTGTTCATTTCTCCTCATAGCTCATCCACCCCAGACCTCTTATGCTTCCTAATAGGGGAAGGAATTGAGTTGTTGTGTGCTCTCTTATTGGAATGCCTCGGGGAGTGATGGTGATGTCTGCTAACACTCCTTGTTCTTCTTTTCTCATCAGGAGACCTGCGACTTCCTGATTTGCTTGAGCTACTCTCCTTATAGAAATTCTTTTCTATTCTATTCAAGATCAAAATTAACTTCATGTTGAAGTCCTCTTGCTTCTCCTTGGATCTTATAAGCTATATATTATCATATTTATGGCTTTGGACATCATTCTGCAAATTTTTAATGGTCTGTAGCATATTCATGTTTTCATCCCTTCCTTTTCCATGTCCATTGGAGTTTATTCCTTTAATGCCCAAATGGACATCCATCCCTCTGATCTCATCTACCTGGTTGTAAGTCCCCTATGCCTCTTTCATTCCTCTGGACTCTGTGTGGATCCTGATCTGATCTAGTTGTTGCTAACTCTGCAAAAATGTGCAACCAACAAAACTTTGTTAGGCTAATTGTTTCAACAATCTCATGAAAAATATGAACCATTGTGGTTCAATAATATATCAGAAATCTTTATTCTAATTTACTAAAAACATCAAATGCCCAAATCAATTTTATAAAAGAATAAAGATATTCTACTATATGATACCTTTCCAATGCCTTCTTCCATGCTCAATTCTGAGTCTTGAGCAGAAAGTTATGGTTATTTGAAAATTGCCCATTAATTTTTTTGTTCACACTTCAACTTGGCACAACTTTGCGATGTAATTATGACTTTTTACACATAATCCTTTGATTTTTTTGTAGGATCTCAATTGGGTTTCTTCGTATACATATTTTGGACATTCTGTCCAAGTTTCACCTCTTTCTAGGTTTTGGGATGCTAGTTACAACCTGTTGAAGTTCTAGGCCAATTCGTGTTTTTGTTCCAGAATGCTACATGTACCTTCTTTTCCATTTTAAACATTTTTAGCTTTCCCAAAAATTTAATTCAACTCTGGGACTGTTTTCTATGGTTCAATATATTTCCATTTAATTCTCCTGCACCTCAATCTGATTCCGAAGCAAAAAGTTATGGCTCTTTGAAGTTAGTTGGGTCTTAAAATTTACCCTCCACTGTTTGTACTGTAAGTTTCTCATAAAAGATCTGTTTGACGAACGATTTACACCATTAGAAAGCTCTCTCCGAGATATTTTATTTGAGTTGTATAGATAGAGTGTACCTTCATACACTTTGTTCTTGTGGTTTTTGAGTCGCTAAAAACGTTGTTAAGGGAAACAAAACGTGCTGCAAAAAGGTAACGTTCAAACAATATAAAATCTCATGGAAATTCGTTGGTTTTTCATTGTTGTTCACCCTCCAAATGACTTTGCATGAAAAAATTTCAACATGTACACCCATATTTGGCATGCCAACAACACCATAAGGTAAATCATTCTTCGCACACCTATAACCATTGTGCATCACTTCTTTGTCGCGCCAATAACTGGTGCGCACAACTTTGTGTCGCACGCCAATATCCACCGCGCACAGTTTTGGTTCTTGCACTATTACCGGTTGCGCGCAATTTTTGTATTGCGCACTGATATTCTATGTGCATTTCACTCTACGTGTTGCACCATGCCAAAGTTTATAACTCCCCCACCGTGCACCAATACTCTACGTGCACCATTAACTAAACTGTCGGATGAAAACATATACCCACATTGTGCACGCACCAACCAAACTCCTTTGTGCTCTGTAAATACTATGCACACCACACACACCATTATTATGTATGTGCACACCAACATTTTTCCATTCGGCGCCACATTTTAGCGTGTGCACCCATACACCAATATTTTTCCGCACGGCGCCAAAATTTAGTGCGCACACCCGAACACCAACATTTTTCCGCGTGGTGCCAAAATTTAGCGCGAACACCAGCATGCCAATATTTTTTCGTGCGACGCCAAAATTTAGTGCGCGCACCAACACGCCAATATTTTTCATATCACAATATTTTTACTGCACATGATGCATTTTTACTGCGCCCACCTGTGCACATTCATTTTTATGCGCATCAATTCCTTGTGAATTCCACTGCAGAAATTGGGGCTTTTGCTTAACGTTTTCCCAATTTCTATGAATGACATTCTGCAACTATGAAATTTGTTCAATTTCACCCCAATAACACCATTTCAACCCATGCAACAACAAATCGTTGCGGTTTGACATTTCTGGAACAATGTTTTTCCCAAACTCAAGTCACGCGTTGAGAATTTTAATTACTAATCTCGCTCCAATTGTCATGGCTTCACTGTAACTTCAAATTCTACAAATTCCAGGTCTAAATTTGCTAGAATAGATATTAAATCAAGAATATCTAACCACATGGCCAAATTTCTCAACTTTTCCATGGATTTAACAACAGAAATTGGGGCTTTTTTCCAATTCCGCACAATTGCTGTTACTTTTTTACATGGATGCTCTGCAACTCGAAATTTGGCCACTTCAAAATAAATCCTCTCTGAAATTTTGCTTCAACTCAAACTTTCTTAGCCCATCCAGGATCAGCGTTTAAAACCAAAGATATGATACCATGTTGTAACATCCCCGACCACCCAGGCTAGGCCATGCTACTCTAGAAAACTCTTTTATTCTCTTCTCAACATATTGTAACATACCCAACATCCAACTGAGCTATGCCACATAATTTTTTTTAACTACATGTAATTAAAACATATACACATAGAACTCTTGCGAAACTTTATATATAAAACGTAAACAGAAAAACACATTCTGTAAATGCACGGATTGATAATGAAAAAACAATAAACATATACATGCATCATATATAGGAAATACCCATAAGTATAAAAACAATTATAAACCATACATAGGATAAACCCATAAAAATAAACCCATAAATAATAATGCAGCATGTAAATTTATCACATAGTTGACACTTATCTTGGTAAGAATATCACCAGCTATGTGCAGACCTTCCACGAACCTCCTAGCCTTAGACCACACTGCTCATCACTCTCAGCAGTGGGTCACCCCTGAGATGGGACTAAAATCCACCCGGGTAAAGGGATTCCTAACCAGGCTGACTATCTCAGACAAAAGGAAAGACTTTGTCACAGGTTCCACCTCAAACTAACAGCCTACAATTCCTCATTCCCCACATGCTTGTTAGACCACAGTAAGTGTGCCCTTTCTCTGTTCAATAGTTCTTCAGCTTCCCCACTTCCTTTTCATTCTTCAACAACATGCCAGACAGGAAGTCTCAGAGCTCTGTAGTTGCAGTTTAGCAGCTTCAGGAAATCAAATTCCCAACATTTCTCTCACCCAAAGATAAATTGATCACGGGTCTGCCAAGCTACCTCTTCAATATCCCATGAGCCTAACAACTCGCTTCTTCAGTCCAACTCCCAAGCTAACCATCTACACAAAGAGGTATGGGTACAAATACAGGTTTAGGTACAATGATAGGACGATACAGAGGTTAGCTCAATGAGTGTGTGAAGGCTCCCTGGAATGATCGACTCAATGACTGAATGAATGGAAGGAATGATGGGAAATGAACTAAGTCCAAACTATATGTATGCATGTCACCAACTTGACACTTTTCATGTTGGGGGCTACTTTGGCTCACTTGTCCCCATTCTTAGAACTTAGGATAAAACAATTTCCCATAATTTACGATTTAAGGAATATTAATATAATATTCCTTTTTCTCTTAAGCTCCCTAGCTTAACCCTTTTTGTTAACTTTTATCCCCCGCTTTCCCTAACTAGTGGTGTTTAGTCCCTCGTACTCTTTTATCGTGGTCGTTTTGCATGCAACGATGTATTTTATATTAATGATAAGGAATATACAAAAATAGGCTCACTAGACTTTAACATCTAACCTCTCCAACCTAATCATCATAAAACTGGATTACCAACCAATAAAACCCAACATATACACAAAGGCTCCTTGACCTCAAAATCGAGTGCACTTAAGTTGCTACGCGTGGTACCTAGAATGTGCACACTTCATCATTTTATTGCGCAATACATGTGCGCACAATACCATGGAAGGTGAAAACAAAAATGATATCAAACAACTCACCAGCTGAAGTATATTTTAATTTTAAATTTACAATTGGGTTCAGTCTAGGGGTATTACAATCCCCTCCCCTTATTTATGCACTGTCCTTAGTGCATTATGTACACATATTCCACAAAATTTTCAAAAATCCTCATACAAATGTGGGTATTCTTCCCGCATTGCATCCTCATGCTCGCAAGTAGTGTCCTCGGGACTGTACCAGGTCCATCAAACATTTACAATCCCTATGGATCGATTCTAGAGTTGTTTGATATTCCGATCAAAAATGTGTACTAGATTCACTTAGAAAGTGCCTTCTTGCTCCACTTGAATCACATTCCAATCAATAATATCATTAGCATTAGGTATATATTTATTTAGCAATGATACATGGAATACATTATGAGCATACATAGATGTAGGCGATGCAATCATATAAGCTACTAAACCAATCCTCTCTAGTATTTCAAACTACCCATAATAGCGAGCTGCCAACTTTGAACAATTTCCTAACTTCGGGGAACTTCTGTTAGCTTTTAGTTTTAGGAATACATGGTCCCCAACTTTAAATTCCTTGTGAGTTCTGACCTTATCAACATAGTTTTTCTACCTGTCTTGGGAAACCTTTAAATTTTGTTTTATTTTAAACATTTTCTCCTCCATTTCCCTGAGAAAATCTGGCCCAACCACTGCTCTATCTGATGCGTTATCCTAGCTTACTAGTGTGTTGCACTTTCTACCATAAAGTGCCTCAAATGGGCTCATCTTTAGCGATGTTTGGTACCCATTGTTATAAGTAAACTCTACTAAGTGTAGGTAGTGTTCCCATTTTGATGGTTTATCCATAACATACATCCTCAACATATCCTCAATCACTTGATTCACCCTCTCTATTTTTCCATCTGATTCTGAATGATAAGCTATGCTAAAATTCAAATTTGTTTCAAATCCATTAAATAATTCCTTCCAAAAATTTGAGGTAAATTTTAGATCTTTGTCAGACACAATTGTCTTGGGTATGCCATGTAATCGGGCAATTTCTCTCATATAAATATCAACAATGTTGGCTTATTTGTCAGTGATCTTTACTGGAATAAAATGGGCAACTTTAGTAAGCATATCCACCACTATCATGATTTAATCATGTTGCTTGTTTGTTCTAGGTAGTTTGGTGATGAAATCCATTGTTACAAATTTCCATTTCCACTCAGGAATGGTTAATGGCTATAGAAAACCAATTGAGTGTCTATGCTAATCTTTTACCTTTTGACATTCCAAATATTTGGCAATAAAATCAACAACTTCTTTCTTCATCCCTGGCCAATAATATTGTCTCTTGACAGTTGCCATAGTTTTTTGATAACCCGGGTGTCCAACATAAGGTACATTATTCATTTCTCTCAATATCATATTTTTCAATTCCTGGGAATTTGATACATAAATTATGCTCCTGTACTTCAAAATTTCATCATTACCTAGCTGGTATCTTCAATTTTCTGCTGCAAATTACCTTGTTGTAGTTTTGCCACTAATTCCTTGTATTGCAAATCTAATTTTGCAACCTCTAAAATTCTGTGTTTCAAATCTGATTGGTACATGCTAATGGTTGTAGCATGCAATTCATGCACTCTTTTGCTGAGTGCATCAACCACTTTGTTCTCTTTCCCCTTGATATGATTTATATCAAAGTCATATTCACTGAGAAATTCTAACCATCTACTTTTCCTAGCATTTAGAGTTGGTTGATCAAATAAATATTTTAGACCATTATGGTCTGTCCTTAGCTCAAACCTTTTCCCCATGAGTTTGTGTCTCCATTTCCTCAAGACATGCACTATGGATTCCAACTCCAAACCATGAGTGGCATAGTGTATTTTATTTTCCTTCAACTTCCTTGATTTATAACATATAACAAACTCATTTTGAACGAGAACTCCACCAAGTCCTTAGTATTGGAGAACTTGTTAACAATTGTTTCAAGTGTTGGAAACTCTTTTCACAATCCAATGTCCATTGAAACTTCACACCCTTCTTTTGTAAGGAAGTGATTGTGTGTGAAATATTTAAGAATCCTTTAATAAATCTAATATAGTAGCCTACAAGGCCCATGAATGATATGACCTCTGTCAAATTATTTGGCGCTGATCATTCTCTAATCGCTTCTATCTTCTCAGGATCCACTGTTATCCCATCCTTTGAAATGATATGTACCAAATAATGAATTTGTTTCTGATAAAATGAACACTTGCTCAATTTGGCATACAATTGATGCTCATTTAATACTTGTAACACCATCCTCAAATTATGCTCATGCTCTTCTTCTGACTTGGAATATACAAGGATGTCATCCAAAAAGACAATGACAAACTTGTCTAAATATTCTTAGAAAACACAATTTATTAAGCACATAAAAACAACTAGTGCATTTGACAACCCAAATGGCACCACTGTGAATTCATAATGACCATACCTTGTCCTAAAGGCGGTCTTGTTGATATCTTCCTCCTTAATCCTTACCTGATGGTATCCTGACCTGAGATCTATCTTTGAAAATATCTTTGCATCCTTCAATTGATCAAAGAGATCATCAATCCTTGGTAGATGATACTTGTTCTTTATAGTCACTTTATTCAACTGTCTGAAATCAATGCACAATCTTAATGTCACATCTTTTGTATTCACAAACAAAACTGGGGCACCCCAAGGTGACACACTTGGGCATATATACCCCTTCTTTAGAAGTTCTTCAAGCTGCATTTGCAACTCCTTCAGCTTTGGTGTACTCATTCTGTAAGGAGTCTTTAACATTGGAGCTGCTCCAGGAATTAAATTTATAGAGAAATCAATATCTCTCTTTGGGGGTAGTCCTGGTACCTCCTTGAACACATCCTCAAAATCTTCCAGGACTGCATAATCTTCCAAATTTGGCACCTTATCTTTAGGTGTCTCTTCCATATGAGCTGCAAATATTTGACACCCTTTTCTGTAACATTTCTTCAGCCACAACGTTGCAATTTATCTGATGGTCACTGCCATGGGAGTTCCTTGCACTTTCCTTAGGCTCCCTTCCTCATCAAAGCAAGTAAATGTCTTGTTATGACAATCTAGGATGGCATGATGCTAGTCCAACAAGTCCATCCCAATTAGACAGTCATAGGAACCTAATGTCAATATGTTCAAATCTTCCCTGGTGTTTAGTCCATTCATGTCAATAAGACATGGCTTAACCATTTCATTAAATTTTCTTTTGGATCTGGTAGCCAGCTGCACCAACCAAGATTTTCCATGCTTGCTTCTTGGCAAATCAAAAATTTCCACCATCTTAGGATCTATATAACTATGAATAGCTCCTGAATCAATTAAAATAGCAATGGTTTGGTTGCTGATCATACCTTCCACTTGAATAATATGTGATTGATACTTTTCTTGCTCGTTGTCCATGGTTGCATAGATCCTTTGTACATTTCTTCCCACGTCCTCCAGTGTTTCAGCTTGTTGTACATTTTGAATAGTCCTCACTTTTTCACCTCTGTGAGGACAATATCTGAACATATGATATACTTTACAACCCCAACATTGAATAGGTGGTTTCCTTATCCTTTGACACCCTGTCTCAATCGTTCTGGGTTATATAGAAGTTGGCTATCTTTGAGTATTATTTCTTAAGAATGGTGGCTTAGTTCCCTTCTTCCTCTGATCCATGTTGAATTTCTTTTTGTCTTCCCAAGATTTTGGAAAGTTGGCCTTGATTTTTGCTGATCATATAGGCATTTAACTCGCATTATGGTGTCATCCAATGTCTTGGGATCATCATACTGTATTTTTTCACTGATGAATGATGGAAATCCACTCAAAAACCTCTGAATCTTAACTGTTGCATCCTTGATGAAAGAAACATGCTTCAACATTTATGAAAACCTTCTTTCATATTCATCTATGGTCATACTCCCAAGCTTGAGTTCAAATAACTCTTTCATTTTCTTATCATAGTATCTCTTAGTCAAGTATTTATTCTCAAAATACTTCTTGAATTCCCTCCAAGTAACACTTTTCTCTTTAATGTGTTGCACCTGCACAAGCTGATCCCACCACCTAGATGCCTTTCTCTTGAGTTGATAGATGGAAATTATTCCTTCTTCATTAGAAGAATAATTATGCAATTGAAAATACTTCCTCATGCCCAACAACCATGTCATTGCATCTTCATCCTTCTTATGCTCACCATCAAATGTAGGAGGTTTGATTTTGTTCATTTCTCCTCATAACTCATCCACCCTAGACCTCTTATGCTTCCTAAAAGGGGATGGAATTGAGTTTTTGTTTTCTCTATTATTGAAATTCCTCGGGGAGTGCTGACAATGTCTTCTAATACTTCTTGTTCTTCTTTCCTCATCAGGAGATCCGTGACTTCCTGATTTTCTTGAGACACTCTCCTTATCCAATTTATTTTCTATTCAGGTCAATCTCTGCATTAACTTCATGTTGAATTCCTGTTATTTATCCTTGTCTCTCATAAGCCTCTCATTATCGGCTTGATGGCTTTGGACATCCTTCTGCAAATTTTTAATTGTATCTACCATATTCATGTTTTCATCCCTTCGTTCTCCATGTCCATTTGAGGTTGTTCCTTCAAAGCCCAAATGGACATCCATTCCTCTGATCTCATCTTCCTGGATGTAAGTCCCATTTTCCTTTTCCATTCCTCTAGAATCTGTGCAAATCCTAATCTGATCTATTTTTTATTAACTTTGCAAAAATGTGCAGCCAACAAAACTTTGTCAGGCTAACTGTTTCAACAATCTCATGAAAAATATGAACCATTCTGGTTCAATTATATATCAGAACTATTTCTTCTGATTTCCCCAAAAATTAAATGCTTAGATCAATTTTTTGGATCAATAAATATATTCTATTGGCTGACACCTTTCCAATGGCTTCTTCTATGCTCAATTCCGAGTCTTGAGCAAAAAGTTATGGTTAATTGAAAATTGTCCATTAATTTTTCTGTTCACACTTCAACTTGGTGCAACTCTGTGCTATAATTATGCCTTTTTACACCTACTCCATTGGATTTTTCATAGGATCTCAGTTGGGTTTCTTCATAAACATATTTTGGACAATCTGGCCAAGTTTCACCTCTTTCTGGGTTCTGGGCTGCTAGTTACAGCCTGCTGAAGTTCTAGGCCAATTCGTGTTTTTGGTATGGAATGTTATAGGTACCTTCTTTTTCATTTTATACATTTTTAACTTGCCCATAAATTTAATTAAGCTCTAGGAATGTCTTCTATGGTTCAATATATTTCCATTCACTACTCATGCGCCTCAATCTAATTCCAGAGCAGAAAGTTATGGCTCTTTGAAGTTAGTTGGGTCTTAAAATTTACCCTCCACAGTTTATGTTGTAACTTTCTCATAAAAGCTCTATTTGATGAATGGTTTACACCATTAGAAATCTCTCTTCGACCTATTTTATTTGAGCTACAAAGTTAAAGTGTGAAAAGGTTTAATCACTTCTGATGATTTTTGAGTTGCTAATGTTGTTAAGGGCCTAAAAAACGCACTGCAAAAAGATGACGTTCAAACATTATAAAATGTCGTGGAAATTCGTTGGTTTTTCATTGTTGTTCACCCTCCAAATGACTTCTCGCACACAAATTTCAATCTGTACACCCATATTTAGCATGCACAACAACACCAAAAGGTAAATCGTGCTCTGCGCAGCTATAACCATTGTGCATCACTTTGTTTTCGCGCCAATAACTGGTGCACACTACTTTTGTGTCACGCGCCAATATCCACCATGCACAATTTTGGTTCTTTCATTATTTCCTGTTGCGTACAATTTTTGTATCACACGCTAATATTCTGCGTTCATTTCACTGATCCGTCGGATCTTTTAATGACTTATGGTTGAGTTTTAATTTTGCATGCGTTAATTAACCATTTGAGAAACTTAGTGAAAGAATGAGGAAAGAAGAGGAATTATAACAGCCATATACATATGTGCAGATCTGAAATGCAATAAAAAACAACAAACCATAACACGCAGATTGATAACGGAGTTCGACACAACTTTGCCTACGTCTCTGGGCCTTTTCTCTGTGGGGGAGGCTTCTTTATTTCTGTTCAAATGCTCAAAATTACATCGATGCAATGCCAAATGGCTACAAGACTGATCTCATCATGTTCTTCCAGATCTATAGAACCATGCAAAGAAAACGGCACGCAAAACGGACATCCAGAGCTCCCAGAAATGGTCTGAAAGCGTCTCCTCCTCAAAATCTTCTCTGCCTCAAAATGGCTTTGGCTTGGCTTCTCCTCAGCAAAACTCTGCTCTGAATGCCCCCAAAGCTATCCCCTGGCCTCAAACAGGCCTTGGTTATATAGCTGGGAAGTTGGTTGCTCATCTCCAACTTCCTCCCAAAATTTAGGCTCCAAAACTGCCCAATAACTCCCAAAAATGGAGTAAATACATTTAAAAATGGGCTTAATTAATAACTAAAACTCAAAATTGGTTATAAAAACCCACTTATAGTTATAAATTGGTTAAATTTCGGGCTTAGCCCCCTTTCCTGAGCGCGTGCCCCCTTGACAGGGTCATATGGGTTCATATGGCCAAGCTCTAGCCCAAAGGGCTAAGCGCTGGCCCCTCTCCATACAATACTTTGCAATATATTTAATAATGTGGGTTTTACAACATAAGAAATAATTTGGTGTATTGGAAAATACCATTTCTTAAGGTGTTGGGCTTGGTGGTGGTCATGGGTTCAAAACCCATGGACCCCAAAACATGTTTTTTTGAAAAATTCCACTTCAACTGATGAATGGGTGCCATGTGGCTGCCCATGACTGGGCCACGTGGCATCTCCCCATTCGACGGATTAATGCCACTTGTCAACCATTGACTAGTCCAGTTGCCTGCCACATGTCTGCCCTGTCAGTGAACCTGCCCAATCATGATCAGCTAGAGAGTGCCACGTCATCTCTTGCATAATCATCATGCTGATGTCATCAGCGTTGACTTTTTGACCAGTTGACCTTTGACTTTTTACCTGTTTGGGCTTCCGATCAGAACGCGATAACTTTCGCATACAGAACCCGTTTGATAAAGTAAATATATCGCCGGAATCGGGAAGACGAGATGGACGCAATGGCGTTGGTTTCGTTGGATTCTGAGCACTTTCATTTTTGAGCATTTTTCAAGCCCTGTTAGGCTTCTGGATCCGATTTCGGATCATTCACTCTACATGCTGCACCATGCCAAACGTTAGTATGCTCCCACCGCACACCAATACTTTGCATGCACCATTAACTAAACTGTCGCATGACAACATATACCCACATTGCGCGCGCACCAACCGCAATCCTCTGTGCTCTACCAATACTGTGCACACCACGTGCTCCATTATTATTTGTGTGCACACTGCGCACACCTTAATATGTGTATGCACACAACACAACACTAAATTTAGCGCGTGTACCCGCACACCAACATTTTTTCACGCGACGCCAAATTTTAGCATGCGCATTTGCACACCAACATTTTTCTGCGGGTTGCCAAATTTTAGCATGTGCACACCAATATTTTTTTGCATGGTGCCAAAATTTAGTGCACGCATCCGCACAACAAAATTTTTCCGTGCGGCGCCAAAATTTAGCGCTCGCACCAGTAGCCCAATATTTTTCCGCGCAGTGCCAAAATTTAGTACGCGCACCAACACACCAATATTTTTTATATCATAATCCTTTTACTACGCATCATGCATTTTTAGTGTACCCACTTGTGCACATTCATTTTATGCGCATCAATTCCTCGTGAATTCCGTTGTAGAAATTAAGGCTTTTGCTTAACGTTTTCCCAATTTCTAACATAAACATTCCGCAACTATGAAATTTGTTCAATTTCACCCTGATAACACCAGTTCAACCTCTGCAATAATAAATCGTTGTGGTTTGACATTTCTGGAACAAATTTTTTCCCAAACTCAAGTCACGAATTGAGAATTTTAATTACTAATCTCGCTCCAACTGTCATGGCTTCACTGTAACTTCAAATTCGACCAATTCCAGCTTTGAATTTGCTAGAACAGATATTAAATCAAGAATATCTCACCACGTGGCCAAATTTCTAAATTTTCCCATGAATTTAACAACATAAATTGGGGTTTTTTTCCAATTCCGCACAATTGGTGTTACTTTTTTGCATGGACGCTCTGCAACTCGAAATTTGGCCACTTTAAAATAAATCCTCTGTGAAATTTCGCTTCAACTCAAACTTGCTCGGCCCATCCAGGCTCAGTGTTGAAAACTGAAGCTCTAATACCATATTATAATATCCCCGGCTACCCAGGCTGGGCCATGCTACTCCAGAAAACACATTTATTCTCCGCTCAACATATTGTAACATACCCAACATTCAACTGAGCTATGTTACATAAATTTTTCGAACTTCATGTAACTAAAACATATACACACAGAACTCTTGCAGAACTTTATATATATAATGTAAACAAACAAAAACGTTCTATAAATGCACAGATTCATACTGAAATAATGATAAACATATACATGCAGCATATACAGGCAATACCCATAAATATAAAGACAGTTATAAACCATACATAAGATAAACCCATAAAAATAAACACATAATAATAATGCAGAATGTAAATTTATCACACAGTTGACACTTATCTTGGTAAAAATATCACCAAATGCATGCAGAACTTCCATGAACAACCCAACCTTAGACCACATTGCTCATCACTCTCAGTAGTGGGTCACCCCTGAGATAGGACTAAACTCCACTTGGGTAAAGGGATTCCTAACCATGATGACTGTCTCAGAATAAAGGAAAGACGTTGTCACAGGTGCCAACTCAAACTAACAACCTACAGTCCCTCATTCCCCACATTTCTGTCCCACCCCAGGAAGGGTGCCTCTTCTTTTCTCAATAGTCCTTCAGCTACCCCACTTCCTTTGTGGGCTTCAGCAACAGGTCGGACAGGATGTCTCAGAGCCCCGTATCTGCAGTTTAGCACCTTGAGGAAATCAATTCCCAACAATTCTATCACCCAGAGAGAAATTACTCATGGTACTGACAACTCACCTCTTCAATATCCCATGGGCCTGACAACCCACTTCTTTAGTCAAGCTCCCAGGCGAACCAGCTACACAAACAAGTATGGGTACATATACAGGTTCAGGTACAGTGATAGGAAGGTACGGAGGATAGCTCAATGAGTGTGTGAAGGATCCCTGGAATAATTGAATCAATGACTGAATGATGGAAGGAATGATGGGAAATGAACTAAGTCCAAACTATATGTATGCATGTCCCCAACTTGACACCTTTCATGTTGGGATCTACTTTCGCCCACTTGTCCCCATCTTTAGAACTTAGGATAAAATAATTTCCCATACTTTATGATTTAAGGAATATTAATATAATATTCCTTTTAGCCTTAATCTCCCTAGCTTGGACCTTTTTCTTAACTTTTATCCCCCGCTTTCCCTAGCTAGTAGAGTTTAGTCACACATATGCTTTTATCGTGGTTGTTCTGTGCACACCGATGTATTTTATATTAATTATAAGACATATACAAAAATAGTCTCACTGGCTTTTAACATCTAGGCTCTCTAGCCTAATCATCAAAAAACTAGCTCACCAGCCTATAAAACCCAACATATACACAAAGGCTCCCTGGCCTTAAAATCGTGCGCACTTAAGTTGCTGTGCACAGTAGCTGGAATGTGCACACTCCATTCTTTTATTGTGCAATACATGTGTGCACTATACCATGGAAGGTGCAAACAAAAATGATATCAAACAAATCACTAGCTTAAGTACATTTAAATTTTACATTTACAACTAGGTTTGGATTAGGGGTATTACAATCCCCTCCCCTTATTTATGCACTGTCCTCAGTGCATTATGTATAGATATACCACAAAATTTTCAAAAATCCTCAAAAAGATGCGGGTATTCTGCCTGCAATGCATCCTCATGCTCCCAAGTAGAGTCCTCGGGACTGTACCAGGTCCATTGGAGTTTTACAAGACCTATGGCTCGATTCTAGAGCTGTTTGATTTTCTGATCCAGAATGCGTACCAGATGCACTTAGAAATCGCCTTCTTGCTCCACCTGAATCACATTCCAATCAATAACATGATTAGCATCACGTATATATTTATTTAGCAATGATACATAGAATACATTATGAACAGACATATATGCAGGAAATGTAATCATATAAGCTACTGGACCAATCCTCTCTAGTATTTCAAATGGCCCACAATAGCGAGATTCCAACTTTGTAAAATTTCCCAACTTCATGGAACTTCTGTTGGCTTTCACTTTCAAGAATACATGGTCCCCAACTTTAAATTCCCTGTGAGTTCTACCCTTATCAACATAACTTTTCTGCCTGTCTTGGGCAACCTTTAAATTTTGTTTTATTTTCAACATGTGCTCCTCCATTTCCCTAAGTAAATCTAGCCCAACCACTACTCTATCTGCTGGGTTATCCCAACTTACCAGTGTGTTGCACTTTCTGCCATAAAGTGCCTCAAATGGGCTCATGTTTAGAGATGTTTGGTGCTCATTGTTATAAGAAAACTCTACTAAGTGTACGTAGTCATCCCATTTTGATGGTTTATCCATCACATACATCCTCAACATATCCTCAATCACTTGATTCACCCTCTATGTGTGTCCATCTGATTCTGGATGATAAGTTGTGCTAAAACTCAAATTTGTTCCAAATCCATTAAATAATCAGTTCCAAAAATTTGAGGTAAATTTTGGATCTCTGTCAAACACATTTGTCTTGGGTATGCCATGTAATCAAGAAATTTCACTAATATAAATATCAGTAATGTTGGCTTCCTTGTGAGTGAGCTTTACTGGAATAAAATGGGCATCTTTAGTAAGATTATCCGCCACTACCATGATAGAATCATGTTGCTTGTTTGTTCTGGGTAGTTTGGTGATGAAATCCATTCTTACAACTTCCCATTTCCACTCAGGAATGGGTAATGGATGTAGCAAACCAGTTGGGTGTCTATGCTCAGCTTTTATCTTTTGACATTCCAAACATTTGGCAATAAAATCAACAACTTCTTTCTTCATCCCTCGCCAATAATATTGGCTCTTAACAACTGCAATAGTTTTCTGTTAACTTGGGTGCCCAACAAAAGGTACATTATGCATTGCTCTCAATATCAGTTTTTTCAATTCTTGGGAATTTGGTACATAAACTCTTCCCTTGTACTTCATAATTTCATCATAATCTAGCTTCTATTCTTCAATTTTTTGCTGCAAATTACCTTGTTGTAATTTTCCCACTAATTCCTTGTATTGCAAATGTAATTTTGCAGCTTCTAAAATTCTTTGTTTCAAATCTGATTGGTACATGCCAATGGGTGTATCATGTAATTCATGCACTCTTATGTTGAGTGCATCAACCACTTTGTTCTCTTTCCCCTTGATGTGCTTTATATGAAAGTCATATTCACAGAGAAATTCTAACCATCTGCTTTTCCTAGGATTTAGAGGTGGTTGATCAAATAATGAATTTGTTTCTGATAAAATGAACACTTGCTCAATTTGGCATACAATTGATGCTCCCTTAATACTTCCAGCACCATCCTCAAATGATTCTCATTCTCTTCTTCTGACATGGAATACACAAGGATGTCATCCAAAAAGACAATGACAAACTTGTCTAAATATTCTCGGAAAACACCATTCATTAAGCACATAAAAACAACCGGTGCATTTGACAACCCAAATGGCACCACTATGAACTCATAATGATCATACCTTGTCCTAAAGGTGGTCTTGTTGATATCTTCCTCCTTAATCCTTACCTGATGGTATCCTGACCCGAGATCTATCTTTGAGAATATGTTTTCATCCTTCAATTGATCAAAGAGATCATCAATCCTTGGCAGAGGATACTTGTTCTTTACAGTCACTTTATTCAACCATCTGAAATCAATGTACAATCTTAATGTCCCATCTTTCTTCTTCACGAACAAGACTGGGGAACCCCAAGGTGACACACTTGGGCGTATATACCCCTTCTTTAGACGTTCTTCAAGCTGCATTTGCAACTCCTTCAACTCTAGTGTACTCATTCTGTAAGGAGTCTTTGACACTGGAGCTGCTCCAAGAATTAAATTTATAGAGATATCAATATCTCTCTTTGGGGGTAGTCCTGGTACCTCCTTGAACACATCTTCAAATTATTCTAGGACTACATGATCTTCCAAATTTGACACCCTTTCTTTAGGTGTCTCTTCCATATGAGCTGCGAATATTAGACACCTTTTTCTGTAACATTTCTTTAGCTGCAATGTTGGAATTTATCTGATGGTCACTGCCCTGAGAATTCCATGCACTTTCCTTAAGATCCCTTCCTCATCCAACCAAGTAATTTCCTTGTTATGATAGTCTAGGATGGCATGATGTTGGTCCAACCAATCCATACCAATTAGACAGTCATAGGAACCTAAGGGAAAGATGTTCAAATCTTCCCTGCGGTTCAGTTCATTCATGTCCATAAGACATGACTTAACCATTTCTTTAAATTTTCTTTTGGCTCTGGTAGCCAGCTGCACCAAACAAGATTTTCCATGCTTTCTTCTTCGAAAATGAAAAATTTCCACCATCTTATGATCTATATAACTATGAATAGCTCCTGAATCAATTAAAATAGCAATGGATTGGTTGTTGATCATACCTTCCACTTCAATCATATGTGATTGATACTATGTTTTATGGTTGTCCAGGACTGCATAGATCCTTGGTACATTTCTTCCCACATCCTCCACTGTTTCATCTTGCTGTACATTGTGAAGAGTCCTCACTTTTTCACCTCAGTGAGGACAATCTCTGAACATTTGATCTCCTTTACAACCCCAACATTAAATAGGTGGTTTCCTTGGCCTTTGACCCCCTGTTTCAATCGTTCTCGGTTCTCTAGAATTTGGTTGTCCCTGAGTATTATTTCTGAAGAATGGCGGCTTAGTTCCCTTCTTCCTATGATCCATCTTGAATTTCTTTTTGTCTTCCCAAGATTTTTGGAAAGTTGGACTTGATTTTTGCCGATCATATAGGCATTTATCTCTCCTTATGGTCTCCTCCAATGTCTTGCGATCATCATACTGTATTTTGTCACTGATGAATGATGGAAATCCACTCAAATATGTATGAATCTTGATTATCTCATCCTTGATGAAAGAAACATTCTTAAAGAATTCTAAAAACCTTCTTTCATATTCATATATGGTCATACTCTCAAGCTTGAGTTCAAAGAACTCTTTCATTTTCTTGTCATAGTATCTCTTATTCAAGTATTTCTTCTCAAAATACCTCTTGAATTCCCTCCAAGTAACACTTTTCTCTTTAATGTGCTACACCTGCACAAGCTAATCCCACCACATGGTGCCTTTCCCTTGAGTTGATAGATGAAAATTCTTCCTTCTACATGAGAAGAATAATTATTCAATTGAAAATGCTTCCTCATTCCCAGTAGCCATGTCTCTGCATCTTCATCCTTCTTGTTTTCACCATCAAATGTAGGAGGTTTGATTTTCTTTATTTCTCCTTGTAGATCATCCACCCCAGATCTCTTATGCTTCCTGATATGGGATGGAATTGATATGATGTGTTTTATCTTATTAGAATTCCTCAGGGAGTGATGGCGATGTATGCTAACACTTCTTGTTCTTATTTTCTCATCAGGAGACCTCCGACTTCCTGATTTGCTTGAGCCACTCTCCTTGTCCAATTTTTTTTCTATTTTGTTAAAGATCTGCATTAACTTCATCTTGAAGTCCTCTTGCTTATCCTTGGCTCTCATAATCCTTTCATTATCATATTTATGGCTTTGGACATCGTTCTGCAATTTTTTAATGGTCTCTACCATATTCATGTTTTCATCACTTCCTTCTCCATGTCCATTGGAGTTTGTTCCTTCAATGCACAAATGGACATCCATCAATCTGAATGCATCTTCCTGGCTGTAAGTCCCATGTGCCTCTTCCATTCCTATGGACTCTATGCAGATCATGACCTGATCTAGTTGTTGTTAACTATGCAAAAATGTGCAGCCAACAAAACTTTGTCAGGCTAACTATTTCAACAATCTCATGAACAATATGAATCATTTTGGTTCAATAATATATTATAACTCTTTCTTCTGATTTATCAAAAAATTGAATGCCAATATCAATTTTATAGGTGAATAAATATATTCTACTGTCCAGGACCTTTCCAACTCCTACTTCCATGCTCAATTCCGATTCTTGAGCAGAAAGTTATGGTTATTTTAAAATTGCCCATCAAGTTTTTTGTTAACACTTCAACTTAGCGCAACTCTGTGTTGTAATTATGAATTTTTTCACCTACTCGATTGGATTTTTTATAGGATCTCAATTGGGTTTCTTCATATACATATTTTGGGCAGTCTTTCCAAGTGTCACCTCTTTTTGGGTTTTGGGCTACTAGTTACAGCCCGCTAAAGTTCTAGGCCAATTCATGTTTTTTGGTCTGGAATGCTACATGTACCTTCTTTTCCATTTTAAACATTTTTAACATCCCCAAAAATTTAATTCATCTCTAGGAATGTGTTCTATGGTTCAATAGCTTTCCATTGATTACTCTTGTGCCTTAATATGATTCCAGAGCAGAAAGTCATGGCTCTTTGCAGTTAGTTGGGTCGTAAAATTTACCCTCCACTGTTTGTGTTGTAACTTTTTCATAAAAGCTTCGTTTGACGAATGGTTTACACCATTAGAAATCTCTCTCCGAGATATTTTATTTGAGCTACAAAGACAGAGTGTACAAAGATGCAATGTATTCTCGTGGTTTTTGAGTCGATAAAAACGTTGTTAAGGGCCTCAAAAGCGAGCTGCAAAAAGATGGCGTTCAAACAATATAAAATGGCATGGAAATTCACTAGTTTTCTGTTGTTATTCACCCTCCAAATGACTTCACATGCACAAATTTCAATCCTCACACCCATATTTAGCATGCACTGCAACACCACTAGGTAAATCATGCTCCACGCACCTATAACCACTGTGCATCACTTCTCTGTCGCGCTAATAACTGGTGCAGACTACTTTTGTGCCACTCGCCAATATCTATCGCGCACAGTTTTGGTTCTTGCACTATTACCTGTTGCACACAACTTTTATATTGTGTGTTTATATTCCGCGCGCATTTCACTCTAGGTGATGCACCATGCCAAATTTTAGTATGCCCCCACCGTGCACCAATACTCTACATGTATCATTAACTAAACTGTCACACGACAACATATACCCACATTGCACATGCACTGACCAAACTCCTCTGCTCTCTACCAATATGCGTATGCACACCACACAATGCTAAATTTAGCGCGCGCACCCACACACCAACATTTTTTCGTGTGGTGATAAATTTTAGCGGGCGTACCAGCACACCAACATTTTTCTGCACGATGTCAAATTTTAGCGCTCGCACCCGCACACCAATATTTTTCCCCAAGGCACTAAAATTTAGTGCGTGCACCTGCACACCAAATTTTTTTCGCGTGGTGCCAAAATTTAGCGCGCGCACCAGCACACCGATATTTTTTCTCGCTGCGCCAAAATTTAGCGTGCACACCAACACACCAATATTTTTCATATCATAAGTTTTTTACTGCTCATCATGCATTTTTAGTGCGCCCACTTTCACACATTCATTTTTATGTGCATCAATTCCTTGTGAATTTCACTGTAGAAATTGGGGCTTTTGCTTAACTTTTTCCCAATTTCTACCATATACATTCCGCAACTAAGAAATTTGATTAATTTCACCCCGATAACACCAGTTCAACCTCTACAACAACAAATCGTTGTGGTTTGACATTTCTGGAACAAATTTTTTCCAAAACTCAAGCCATGAATTGAGAATTTTAATTGCTAATATCACTCCAACTGTCATGACTTCACTGTAAATTCAAATTCGACAAATTCCAGGTCTGAATTTGCTAGAACAGATGTTAAATCAAGAATATCTCACCACATGGCCAAATTTCTCAATTTTCCATGAATTTAACAATAGAAATTGGGGCTTTTTTCCAATTCCACACAATTTTTGTTACCTATTTCCATGGACGCTCTGCAACTCAAAATTTATCCACTTCGAAATAAATCCTCTGTGAAATTTTTCTTCAACTCAAACTTTCTCGGCCCATCCAGGCTTAGTGTTGAAAACTGAAGCTCTGATACCATGTTGTAACATCCCCGACCACCCAAGACAGGCCATGCTAATCCATACATTTTTTTATTCTCTAATAAACATATTGTAACATACCCAACATCCAACTGAGCTATGCCACATAAATTTTTCGCACTACATGCAATTAAAACATATACACACATAAATCTTGTGGATATATATAATGTAAACAAACAAATACATTCTGTAAATGCATGGATTCATACATAAATAACAATAAACATATACTTGTAGCATATATAGGAAATACCCATAAATATAAAGACAATTATAAACCATACATAGGATAAACCCATAAAAATAAACACATAAATAATAATGCAGCATGTAAATTTGTCACATAGTTAACACTTATCTTGGTAATAATATCACCAACTGTGTACAGACCTTCCACGAACCTCCCAGCCTTATACCACACTGCTCATCACTCTCAGCAGTGGGTCACCCTCAAGATGGGACTAAACTCCACCCGGGTAAAGGGATTCCTAACCAGGCTGACTATCTCAGACAAAAGGAAAGACTCTGTCACAGGTGCCAACTCAAACTAACAACCTACAGTCCCTCATTCCCCACATGCTTGTCCCACCCCAGGAAGTGTGCCCCTTCTTTGCTCAACAGTCCTTCGGCTACCTCACCTTGTTTCCGGGCTTCAACAACACGTCAGACTAGAAGTCTCAGAGCTCTATAGTTGCAGTTTAGCACCTTTAGGAAATCAACTCCCAACAATTCTCTCACCCAGAGAGTAATTTCTCATGGGCCTGACAACCCGCCTCATCAATATCCTACGGTCCTAACAACCTGCTTCTTCAGTCCAGCTCCCAAGCTAACCAACTACACAAACAAGTATTTGTACAGATACAGGTTCAGGTACAGTGATAGGAAGGTATGGAGGATAGCTCAATGATTGTGTGAAGGCTCCCTTGAATGATCGACTCAATGACTGAATGAATGGAAGGAATGATGGGAAATGAACTAAGTCCAAACTATATGTATGTATGTCCCCAACTTGACACTTGTCATGTTGGGAGTTACTTTGGCCCATTTGTCCCCACCCTTAGAACTTAGGATAAAATAATTTCCCATACTTTATGATTTAAGGAATATTAATATAATATTCCTTCCTAGCTTAGCCCTTTTTCTTAACTTTTAGCCCCCGCTTTCCCTAACTAGTGGAGTTTAGTCCCCCGTACTCTTTTATCATGGTTGGTCTGCGCGCAATGATGTATTTGATATTAATGATAAGACATATAAAAAAATAGGCTCATTGGCCTTTAACATCTAAGCTCTCTGGCCTACTCATCACAAAATTGGCTCACTAGCCTATAAAACCCAACATATACACAAAGGCTCCCTAGCCTCAAAATCTCACACACTTAAGTTGTTGTGTGCAGTACTTAGAATGTGCACACTTCATCATTTTACTGTGCAGTACATGTGCACACTATACCATGGAAGGTGCAAACAAAAATGATATCGAACAACTCACCATCTTAAGTGCATTTTCATTTTACATTTACAATTGGGTTCGATCGAGTGGTATTACAATCCCCTCCCCTTATTTATGCAGTATCCTCAGTGCATTATGTACACATATGCCACAAAATTTTCAAAAATCCTCAAAAAGATGTGGGTATTTTTCCCGCATTACATCCTCATGCTCCCAAGTAGCGTCCTCAGGACCGTACTAGGTCCATTGGACCTTTACAATCCCTGTCGACTGATTCCGAAGCTGTTTGATTTTTCGGTCCAGAATGTGTACCAGATGCACTTGTAAAGCGCCTTCTTACTCCACCTGAATCACATTTCAATCAATAACATGATTAGCATCAGGTATATATTTCTTTAGCAATGATACATGTAATACATTATGAACATACATAGATGTAGGAAATGCAATCATATAAGATACTGGACCAATCCTCTCTAGTATTTCAAATGGCCCACAATAGTGACCTGCCAACTTTGAACAATTTCCCAACTTTAGGGAACTTCTGTTGGCTTTCACTTTCAAGAATACATGGTCCCCAACTTTAAATTCCCTGTGAGTTTTTCCCTTGTCAACATAGATTTTCTGTGTGTCTTTGGCAACATCTAAATTTTGTTTTATTTTCAACATTTTTCCTCCATTTCCCTAAGTAAATCCGGCCCAATCACTACTCTATCTGTTGGGTTATCCCAACTTACCGGTGTGTTGCACTTTCTGCCATAAAGTGCCTCAAATGGGCTCATCTTTAGAACTATTTGGTACCATTTGTCATAAGAAAACTCTACTAAGTGTAGGTAGTCTTCCCATTTTGATGGTTTATCCATCACATACATCCTCAACATATCCTCAATCGCTTGATTCACCTTCTTTGTTTGTCCAATTGATTCTGGATGATAAGTTGTGTTAAAATTCAAATTTGTTCCAAATCCATTAAGTAATCCCTTCCAAAAATTTGAGGTAAATTTTGGATCTCTGATAAACACAATTGTCTTGGGTATGCCATGTAATCGGGCAATTTCTCTCATAAAAATATCAACAATGTTGGTTGCCTTGTGAGTAAGCTTTATTGGAATAAAATGGGTAGCTTTAGTAAGCTGATACACTACTACCATGATAGAATCATGTTGTTTGTTCTGGGCAGTTTAGTGATGAAATCCATTGTTACAACTTCCCATTTCCACTCAGGAATGGGTAATGGCTGTACAAAACCAACTGGGTGCCTATGCTCATCTTTTAACTTTTGAAATTCCAAACATTTGGTAATAAAATCAACAACTTCTTTCTTCATCCCTAGCCAATAATATTGGCTCTTGACAACTACAATAGTTTTAAGATAACCTAGGTTCCCAACATAAGGTACATTATGCATTTCTCTGAATATCAGATTTTTCAATTCCTGGGAATTTGGTACATAAATTCTGCCCCTGTACTTCAGAATTTCATCATTATCTAGCTTGTATTCTTCATTTTTCTGTTGCAAATTACCTTGCTGTAACTTTGCCACTAATTCATTGTATTGCAAATCTAATTTTGCAGCCTCTAAAATTCTTTGTTTCAAATCTGATTGGTACATGCTAATGGTTGTAGCATGCAATTCATGCACTCTTCTGCTGAGTGCATCAACCACTTTGTTCTTTTTCCCCTTGATATGCTTTATATCAAAGTCATATTCACTGAGAAATTATAACCATATGTTTTGCCTAGCATTTAGAGTTGGTTGATCAAATAAATACTTCAGACCATTATGGCCTGTCCTCAACTCAAACCTTTTCCCCATGAGGTAGTGTCTCCATTTCCTCAAGGCATTCACTATGGCTGCCAACTCCAAATCATGAGTGACATAGTGTCTTTCATGTTCCTTCAACTTCCTTGATTCATAACATATAACAAACCCATTTTGATTGAGGACTCCACCAAGTCCTTGTTAGTTTTTAGCTCGGGAGGTACTCCACATGTTTTGTCTTGTTTGCGGATGTTAC
>ML795360.1:196807-208424 GCA_009831015.1 Picea engelmannii
ATAAAAGAATGCATTGGGTAGTGTGCAAGACATGTTGAGAGGACATCGGGAGGATGTTGTGAAGACATCGAGAGGAGATTGAGAGAGATTTCTAAGTATGCTAGAGAGAGGAAAGTGAGCAACAAGGAGGGCACACTTTCCAAGGAAGGAGGGCATGAATCCCGAGAAAATATTTATGTGAGTTTTGGGCCGAAATATTTTTCTGTTGTGGGAGGCCATATTGTATGGATCTGTAGAGTCTGTACGATTCTGTACAGTCGTACGCATTTGGCACAGAAATCGAGGCAACTTCGGGCACAGATTTCGAGGTGGATTTCAGTTTTTTGTTTGTTGTTTCTGGGCCAAATGGAACAGTCCATACAACTAACTGTGGGCACAGAAAATGAGGTACAGAGGTGACCGTACAATAGTATGGTTTTGGCATGGAAAATGAGGCAGATTTATGTGGGACAGATTTGGTGTTGTGAGGTATTTTCCTTGGCTGCAAATGTGGTTTTGTTGTTGTTTTGTACTTTCCTGAAGCATAATAATAAGATCTCTCTCTCTCTCTCTCTCTCTCTCTCTCTCTCTCTCATTGGGTTTCCCCACATTGGGGTTTTCCCTGGCATTTGCCTAAATTTTTGAGTGTTATTGGGTTGTTGTTCACTGTGTTTTTTCTGTTGCATATTTTACTTAGGAATGTGTATTTTTGCTTATGGAAATTTCTGAATGTGGGTTTTTTCATTTATGAAGTTTACGAAGATAGTTATCTCTAGGTTGCTAAGTGTTTGACAAAATTTCAGTTTGTTGATTTTAGTCATTACAAATCTACATGGTATCAGAGCTTGTGCTCTGAAGTTTAGTGGGAAGCATTTGGCACTTGGAACAACAAGTGATTTGTTGTTGTATTTGCTTGAAGAAGGTAGAAAAGGTTCTTTGTCAGGTGGACAAAGATGACTTCTATCATTAGGTTTGAAGATAGATTGGAGGGGATCTCCAACTACCTGCAGTGGAAGGTTAGAATCAACAGTGTTCTCAAGGAGAACAAATTGTGGTCGTTTGCAAACACCATTGTGCCTGTACCTTATTCAGATCCCATAGCTCTTGATGTTCATGAGGTGAGGGAAGCCAAGACTCAGAGAATCATCTTGTACAGGTTCAGAGACCACCTTATTCCACATTTGGATGAGAAGAAGACATCCAATGAAATGTGGGTTGCATTGAAAGGCTTGTATGAGGTTAAGAATGAGAACCAGAAAATGTCTCTCTGTGACAAGCTCCATGGAGCTAGGATGGTCAAAGGAGAGAGTGTGGCCACCTAACACACCCGAGTTGCACAGGTGAAGGACGAGTTGGCAACTGTTGGAGAAGTCATTCCTGACTCAGATTTGGTGCAGATAGCCCTCAAAGGCTTCACAGAGGAGTGGGAAGTTTTTGTCAAGTGCATGGTGGGGAGACAGAAGATCCCTGACTGGAGTAGATTATGGGATGATTTTATGCAAGAGGAGATCCGGGAGAGGTGTCGGGAAAAGGCATCGGATGGTGCAGATGATAAGAATGTTTCTCTTGTGGTAGAGGGAAATAAGAAGGACATGAGCAAGGTGAAATGCTTTGCATGTCACAAGACTAGCCACTATGCTAGTCAATGTTCGAACAAGAAGAAGAAGAAACCATAACCAGAGGTGTCAGCGTCAGCAGAAGTTGCAGAGTTTGCTCATAGATTTCAGAAGGAGTTATCTCTCATGGTTGGTTCCATGGGCAGTGGATGCCTAGTGTTATAGGACATTGAATCTTGGTTTGTGGACTGTGGTGCTTCTCGACACATGACCAGGTTGAGGTCAGTTTTCCTTGATCTTACAGAGATAGACTCAAACTATAGTGTGAATTGTGGATCCGACCCACAACATGCAGTAAAGGGGGTTGGAAGGATGAGATTCCAACTAGAGTCAGGAGGTCTTCTGGAAATTGGTGAGGTCCTATATGTTCCAGAGTTGACAGTTAATTTTCTCTCAGTGTCAGCTTTGGATGAAAGTGGATTTAGAGTTGTTTTCAATAGTGGACATGTGTTTTTGTATCCTATGGGAGAAACTACTGACACAAAAGTAATGCTTGGTGTCAAGAATGGGGGCTTGTATAGGTTGTTGGGTATACCTATGCTGGGGTACAGTGGATTTCTAGACTCAGATTCTATGTCTGAGAGTTGGCAGGTAGCACGGGAGAGAGAGTTGATACATGGCACTCAATCTTCTTCTGGGACTCTCAAGGGACTCAGCAGGCATGAGTCAACATAATTGGATGCTCAAGAGAGTGTGCAGTCTCCTAGGAGCATGTCTTCAGTTCATGGTACAATAAAGGTAGTAGCAGAGGCTTACAGTGTAGTGGAAGTAGTGGCTTCGTGTTTAGAGGGAGCAGAGACTTCTGGTACAGAGGGAGCAGCTATGGCAGCTGATGAGATGGAGACAGATTTTGGCGGGGATACCAAAAGTATCTCCCTCGCTAAGAGGGAGTGAAAGTTTATAGCTCGACATGTTTTTTCTTGTATGCAGATGTTCCCTTAATGTTTACACTACTAGACACTTAACTTTGTAATAGTTTTTATAAAGTTGTTTTAAGTGCTTATTTTATTAAAGTGACTTTTTAAATAAAGTGTACCTTCTATTTTTAAAGTGACTTTATTTTCATAAAGCACTTATGTAATAAAGTGAAATCACTTTAATATTTCAAGTGATTCATTTTGGAGGGAATGGATCATGACCCTTGATCTTGAAAAAGGCAAGATCTAATCTTGTCCTTTGCATCTAGGGTTGGGAAAGTGAAAAGACACTTTGGGGGGGGAAATGTCATTTTCAGATTATAAAATAATGCATTGGGTAGTCTGCAAGACATGTTGAGAGGACATCGGGAGGAGATTGAGAGAGATTTATGAGTATGCTAGAGAGAGGAAAGTGAGCAACAAAGAGGGCACGTTTTCCAAGGAAGGAAGGCACAAATCCCAAGAAAATTGTTCTGTGAGTTTTGGGCCAAAATATTTTTCTCTTGTGGGAGGCCATACTGTATGGATCCGTATAGTCCGCATGGATTTGGCACACAAATCGAGGTCACTTCGAGCATAGATTTTGAGGTGGATTTTAGTTTTATGTTCGTTGTTTCTGGGCCATATAGAACAGTCCGTACAACTAACTATGGGCACGGAAAACGAGATACAGAGGTGGTCGTACAGTGGTACGATTTTGGCATGGAAAACGAGGCAGATTTCTGTGTGATAGATTTGGTGTTGTGAGGTATTTTCCTTGGCTGGAAATGTGCTTTTGTTGTTGTTTTGTACTTTCCTGAAGCATACTAATAAGATCTCTTTCTCTCTCTCTCATTGGGTTTCCCCACATTGGGGTTTTCCCTGGCATTTGCCTAAATTTCTGAGTGTTATTTCGTTGTTGTCCACTGTGTTTTTTTCGCTGCATATTTTTCTTAGCAATGTGTATTTCTGCTTATGGAAATTTCTGAATGTGGGTTTTTGCATTTATGAAGTTTATGAAGACAATTATCTCTAGGTTTCTAAGTGTTTGAAAGAATTTCAGTTTTCTGATTTTAGTCATTAAAAATCTACAATCATTCTTTACATGCATTTTTGCATACAATGAAGTCTTCATTTGGGTCTGCAATCCTTAGTATTGGAGCAATTGTTAATAATTGTTTCAAGTGTTGAAAAATCTTTTCACAATCCAATGTCCACTGAAACTTCACACCGTTCTTTTGTAAGGAAGTGATTGGGTGTGCAATCTTTGAAAATCCTTCAATAAATCTCTTATAGTAGCCTGTAAGGCCCATGAATGATCTGACCTCTGTCACATTCTTTGGCGCTGACCATTCTCTAATGGATTCTATCTTCTCAAGATCCACTGTTATCCCATCCTTTGAAATGATATGTCCCAAATAATTAATTTGTTTCTAATAAAATGAGCACTTTCTCAATTTGGCATACAACTAATGCTCCCTTAATACTTGCAGCACCATCCTCAAATGATGCTCATGCTCTTCATCTGACTTGGAATATACAAGGATTTCATCCAAAAATACAATGACAAACTTGTCTAAATATTATCGGAAAACACCATTCATTAAGCACATTAAAACAATTGGTGCATTTGACAACCCAAATGGCACCATTGTGAACTCATCATGACCATACCTTATCTTGAAGGTGGTCTTCCTGATATCTTCCTCCTTAATCCTTACTTGATGGTATCCTGGCCGGGGATCTATATTTCAAAATATCTTTGCATCCTTCAATTGACCAATGAGATCATCAATCCTTGGCAGAGGATACTTGTTCTTTAGATTCACTTTATTCCACTGTCTGAAATCAATGCAAAATATTAATGTCCCATCTCTCTTCTTCATGAACAAGATTGGGGCACCCCAAGGTGACACACTTGGGCGTATATACCCCTTCTTCAAAATTTCTTCAAGCTACATTTGCAACTCCTTCAGTGCTGGTGTACTCATTCTGTAAGGAGTCTTTGTCAATGGAGCTACTCCAGGAATTAAATTTATAGAGAAATCAATATCTCTCTTTGGGGGTAGTCCCAGAACCTCCTTGAACACATATTCAAAATCTTCCAGGACAGCATGATCTTCCAAATTTGGCACCTTATATTTAGGTGTCTCTTCGATATGAGTTGAAAATATTTGACACCCTTTTTTATAACATTTCTTCAGTGCAATGCTGAAATTTCTCTGATGGTCACTACCCTAGGAATTCCATGCACTTTCCTTATCCTCCCTTCCTCATCCAAGCAAGTAAATGTCTTTTTATGACAATCTAAGATGGCATGATGTTGGTCAACCAATCTATCCCAATTAGACAGTCATAGGAGCCTAATGGAAAGATGTTTAAATCTGCCCTGATGTTCAGTCCATTCATGTCCATAAGACATGACTCAACCATTTCATCAAATTTTATTTTGGCTATGGTAGCCAGTTGCACGAAACAAGATTTTTCATGCTTGCTTCTTGGAAAATGCAAACTTTCCACCATCTTAGGATCTATATAACTATGACTAGCTCCTGAATCAATTAAAATAGCAATGGTTTGGTTGTTGATCATACCTTCCAATTCAATCATATGTGATTGATACTCTTCTTTCTTGTTTTCCAGGGCTACATAGATCCTTGGTACATTTATGCCCACGTCCTCCACTGTTTCAACTTGCTATACATTGCGAGTAGTCCTCACTTTTTCAGCTCTGCGAGGACAATCTCTGAACATATGATCTCCTTTACAACCCTAACATTGAATAGGTGGTTTCCTTGGCCTTTGACCCCCTGTCTCAATCGTTCTGAACTCTCTAGAAGTTGATTGTCCCTGAGTATTATTTCTGAAGAATGGTGGCTTAGTTCCCTTCTTCCTCTGATCCATATTGAATTTATTTTTGTCTTCCCAAGATTTTCGAAAAGTTGGCCTTGATTTTTGCTAATCATATAGGCATTTATCTCGCCTTATGGTCTCCTCCAATGTCTTGGGATCATCATACTGTATTTTTTCAGTGATGAATGATGGAAATCCACTCAAATACCTCTGAATCCTAACTGTCTCATCCTTGATGAAAGAAACATGCTTCAACAATTCTAAAAACCTTCTTTCATATTCATCTATGGTCATACTCCCAAGCTTGAGTTCAAAGAACTCTTTCATTTTCTTGTCATAGTATCTATTATTCAAGTATTTCTTCTCAAAATATTTCTTGAATTCTCTCCAAGTAGCGCTTTTCTCTTTAATGTGTTGCACCTGCACAATCTAATCCCACCACATGGATGCATTTCCCTTGAGTTGATAGATGGAAATTATCCCTTCTGCATGAGAAGAATAATTATGCAATTGAAAATACTTCCTCATTCCCAGTAGCCATGTCTCTGCATCTTCATCCTTCTTGTGCTCACCATAAAATGTAGGAGGTTTGAGTTTTTTTATTTCTCCTCGTAGCTCCTCCACCCCAGACCTCTTATGCTTCCTGACAGGGGATGGAATTGAGCTACTGTGTGCTATCTTATTGGAATTCCTCGAGGAGTGATGGAGATGTTTTATAACACTTATTATTCTTCTTTTCTCATTAGGAGACCTGTGACTTCCTCATTTGCTTGAGCCACTCTCCTTATCCAATTTATTTTCTATTTTGTTCAAGCTCTACATTAAATTCATACTGAATTCCTCTTGCTACTCCTTAGATCTCATAAGCCTTTAATTATCATCTTTATGGCTTTGGACATCCTTCTGCAATTTTTTAATTGTCTCTACCATATTCATGTTTTCATCCCTTCCTTCTGCATGCCCATTGGAGTTTGTTCCTTCAATGCCCAAATGGACATCCATCCCTCTGATCTCATCTTCCTGGCTGTAAGTCCCCTGTGACTCTTCCATTCATCTTGAATTTGTTTGAATCTTGATATGATCTAGTTGTTGTTAACTCTACAAAAATGTGCAGGCAACAAAACTTTGTCAGCCTAACTGTTTCAACAATCTCATGAAAAATATAAATCATTTTGGTTCAATAATATATCAAAACTCTTTTTGTTGATTTCCTAAAATATTGAATGCCCATATCAATTTTTCAGGTGAATACATGTATTCTACTGTCTGATAACTTTTCAACGCATGCTTCCATGCTCAATTCCAAGTCTTGAGCAGAAAGTTATGGTTATTTGAAAATTGCCCATTAATTTTTCTGTTCACACTTCAACTTGGCGCAACTCTGCACTGTAATAATTCCTTTTTGCACCTAATCCATTGGAGTTTTTGTAGGATCTCGATTGAGTTTCTTCATATACATATTTTGGACAGTATGTCCAAGTTTCACCTTGTTGAAGGTGAATCCCCTTGCATACAAGTGGATTCCCTCTTGGTCTCTAGACTTCTAAGGCCAAGACATAAAGTGCTTAACATGGACACTGACTTCCTTTTAGATCCTATCAAGCTAACGAATGAAAGAGAAGGAGAAAGATATGTACCTTATTAGCGACATTTGTCCTTTCAAAGTACTGGTTGAGCTTCGATCTTGAGCTCCTTGATAGATCCTGTAAGATAAACAAAGATACAATAGACTTCCTACTCTACTGAGATTAGCTCAATCATAGATCCATCTACTGCAGACAAACTCATATGGAACAAGCACAAGTTTGAAAGAAATAGGCCAATCATTGATTATATTAATGAGAACAAGTAAAGTACTTACAATCCTTTGAATGAAGGTGCAACAACCTCTTCCAGTTCTCCTTGTCCAACCCCCTTGCTCAAATAATCTCCACTGATTGCTTTGATGGCATCTCCCTCATGAGATCATAAGTTTGATGTAATTCCCAATCTCCATTGTACCTTTCACCATGAGAAGGCCTCCTTATATGACCTTGGAGAGGTCCAACCACTTGAGAGATCTTTGGGATAAGTTGAGGATTCCTCTCCTTCAGTTGAGGATCTCCCCTAAGATCATGCTTTGACCATCTATTTGAATCCAACTGCCTTCAGGAATTGAGGGATTCCTCCCTTATTTGCCTCAACAAACCCAAAATTTTCTAAAAAGAGGGTAGCGCTTCCCCAAAAGCGTGCACAGGGCACTCAAACACTCCCCAAAGAGGCTCAGGGAGCGCCAACACTCCCTGACAGTGGGTACGAGAGCGCTCCTCTCCAAAATTCATTTTTTTTGTGGTTTTCTCAATGTCAAAAGGCTTGTACTTCCTGTCAAATGATTTCCCTTCTTCCAAACTAACCTTTGAGGTGTCTTAAGTGTCTTTATGATGTCGTTAGATGCATGACATATGCAAGATGGCAGTATAGTGCTTGTTACACTTGCAACACTTGTGGTCAATATGCAACACTTACGACACTCATAATGATGACACTTGTGACACTATCGGAGTGAGTAATTTTTAGGTGTAACACACCTCTTTCTGGGTTCTGGACTACTAGTTACAACCTACTGAAGTTCTAGGCCAATTCGTGTTTTTGGTCTGGAATTCTATAGGTACCTTATTTTCCATTTTAAACATTTTTAACATACCCATAAATTTAATTCAACTATGGGACTGTCTTCTATGGTTCAATGTCTTTCCATTGATTTCTCCTGTGACTCAATCTGATTCTGGAGAAGAAAGTTATGGCTCTTTGAAGTTAGTTGGGTCTTAAAATTTACCCTCCACTGTTTGTGCTATAACTTTCTCATAAAGGCTTCGTTTGACAAACGGTTTACACCATTAGAAATCTCTCTCCGAGATCTTTTATTTGAGTTGCAAAGACAAATAGTACTTTTGTACTTTATGTTCTCGTGGTTTTTGAGTCGCTAAAAACACTGTTAAGGGCCTCAAAAACGCGTTGCAAAAAGATGACGTTCAAACAGTATAAAATGTCACGAAAATTCATTGGATTTCCTTTGTTGTTCACCCTCCAAATGACTTAGCGCGCACAAGTTTCAATCTATACACCCATATTTAGCAAGTGCAACACCACCACAAGGTAAATCGTGCTCCGCGCACCTATAAACACTATGCATTACTTCTCTGTCGCGCCAATAACTAGTGTGCACTACTTTTGTGTCGTGCGCCAATATCAAATGTGCAAAGTTTTGGTTCTTGCACTATTACCTGTTGCGCGCAATTTTTGTATCGCGTGCTGATATTTTGCGTGCATTTCACTCTACGCGCTACACCATGCCAACGTTTAGTAATCACCCATCGCGCACCAATACTCTGTGTGCACCATTAACTAAACTGTTGCACGACAACATATACTCACATTGCATGCGCACCAACCAAACTCCTCTATGCTCTGCCAATACTGCGCACACCATGCACGCCATTATTTTGTGTGTGCACACCACACACACCTTAATATGTGTATGCACACTGTGCAATGTTAAATTTAGTGCGCGCACCCACACACCAACATTTTTCCACATGACGCCAAATTTTAGCGCGCACACTCGCACACCAACATTTTTCCACGTGGCGCCAAATTTTAGCATACACACCCGCACACCAATATTTTTCCACACAGTGCCAAAATTTAGTGTGCGCACCCGCACACCAATATTTTTCTGCGCAATGCCAAAATTTAGCACGCGCACTAGTACGCCAATATTTTTCCACGCGACACCAAAATATATTGCGCGCACTAGAACGCCAATATTTTTCATATCACAAGATTTTTACTGTGCATCATGCATTTTTGGTGTGCCCACCTATGGACATTCATTTTTATGCGCATCAATTCCTCATGAAGTCCGCTGTAGAAATTGGCTTTTGCTTAAATTTTTCCCAATTTCTACCATAGACATTCAACAACTATGTAATTTTTTCAATTTCACCTCGATAACACCAGTTCACCCTCTGCAACAACAAATCCTTGTGGTTTGACATTTATGGATCGAATTTTTTCCCAAACTCAAGTTATGAATTGAGAATTTTAATTACTAATCTCGCTCCAACTGTCATGGCTTCATTGTAACTTCAAATTCGACCAATTCCAGGTCTGAATTTGCTAGAACAGATATTAAATCAAGAGTATCTCACCACATGGCCAAACTTCTCAATTTCCCCATGAATGTAACAACATAAATTGGGGATTTTTTCCAATTCTTCACAATTGTTGTTACTTTTTTCCATGGACGCTCTGCAACTCAAAATTTGGCCACTTCGAAATAAATCCTATGTGAAATTTCACTTCAACTCAAACTTTTTCGGCCCATCCAGGCTCAGTGTTGAAAACTGAAGCTCTCATATTGTAACATCCCCAGCCACCCAGGTCGAGCCTTTCTACTCTAGAAAACCCTTGTATTATTTGCTCGACATACTGTAACATACCCAACATCCAACTGAGCTATGCCACATAAATTTTTCGAACTGCATGCAATTAAAACATATACACACATAACTCTTCAAAACTTTATATATAAAACATAAACAAACAAATACATTCTGTAAATGCACAGTTTCATACTGAAATAATAGTAAACATATACATGTAACATATACAGGAAATACCCATAAATATAAAGACATTTATAAACCATACATAGGATAAACCCATAAAAATAAACACATAAATAATAATGCAGCATGTAAATTTATCACATAGTTGACACTTATCTTTGTAAGAATATCACCAACTTCTTGGAGATCTTCCATAAACCTCCCAGCCTTATACCACACTGCTAATCACTCTCAACAGTGGGTCACCCCCGATCTGGAACTAAACTCCACCCGGGTAAAGGGATTCCAAAGCAGGATGACTATCTCAGACAAAAGGAAAGATTTCGTCACAGGTGCCAACTCAAACTAACAACCTACAATCCCTCATTCCCCACATGCATGTCCCACCCCAGGAAGTGTGCTTCTTCTCTGCTCAACAGTCCTTCAGATGCCCCACTTCCTTTTTGGGCTTCAGCAATAGGCCGGACAGGAAGTCTCAGAGCCCTGTAGCTGCATTTTAACACCTTCAAGAAATCAATTCCCAACAATTCTCTCACCTAGAGAGAAATTTCTCACGATCCTGACAACTCGCCTCTTCAATATCCCACAGGCCCGACAACCTTCTTCTTTAGTCCATCTCCCAGGCTAACCATCTACACTAACAGGTATGCGTACAGATACAGGTTCAGGTACAGTGATAGGAAGCTACGAAGGATAGCTCAATGAGTTTGTGAAGGCTTCCTGGAATGATCGACTCAATGACTGAATGAATGGAAGGAATGATGAGAAATGAACTAAGTACAAACTATATGTATGCATGTCCCCAACTTAACACTTGTCATGTTGGGAGCTACTTTGGCCCACTTGTCCCCAGCCTTAGAACATAGGATAAAATAATTTCTCATACTTTATGATTTAAGGAATATTAATATAATACTCATTTTTGGATTAAGCTCTCTAGCTTATCCCTTTTTCTTAAATTTTAGCCCCCACTTTCCCTAACTAGTGGAGTTTAGTCCCACGTACTCTTTTATCGTGGTCGGCCTATGTGTATTGATGTATTTTATATTAATGATAAGACATATACAAAAATAGGCTCATTGGCCTTTAACATCTAGGTTCTCCTTGCTAATCATCACAAAACTCGCTCACCATCGTATATAACCCATCATATACACAAAGGCTCGATGTCCTCAAAATCATGTGCACTTAAGTTGTTTCGCACGGTACCTAGAATGTGCACACTTCATCATTTTAGTACGTAGTACATGTGCGCATTATACCATGGAAGGTGCAAACAAAAATGATATCAAACAACTCACCAGCTTAAGTACATTTTCATTTTACATTTACAATTGGGTTTGGCATAGGTGTAGTACATCATAACTAGGGGTGGCAGGTGTAGTGCATGGTGTATAATTAATATCCCTAAGGAAACGAAGTAGTAAATTACACTCAGGGCCTAGGGAACATGTCAAATAACCTGGTTGAAGTCAATGCATTATGGTGTGGTCTCAGCATGACTAAGGAGGAAGGAATACGGATGATTTTAAGGATGGAAATTTATTTTAAAATGTAGAAACCTTGGCGAATCTTACTTATCCTTCATATGCCAACTATAAATGTTTGGCGATATTTTTGTAAAAATATTCAAATTTCTAAGGATTTATATAGTTTTTATAAA
>ML795361.1:17793-62100 GCA_009831015.1 Picea engelmannii
AGGGACACGTGGCGTGAGATCCCTGAGGATCGGGGTTCGGGGTTTGGTGTTTCCCGGAGACAAGGGTTCAAGCTCTTTGAACTCGCGACCGGCGATTTCCCGAATTAACAGGAACTGTCGATCAGAAAGGGACACGTGGCGTGAGATCCCTGAGGATCGGGGTTCGGGGTTTGGTGTTTCCCGGAGACAAGGGTTCAATCTCTTTGAACTCGCGACCGACGATTTCCCGAATTAACAGGAACCGTCGATCAGAAAGGGACACGTGGCGTGAGATCCCTGAGGATCAGGGTTCGGGGTTTGGTGTTTCTCGGAGACAAGGGTTCAAGCTCTTTGAACTCGTGACCGGCGATTTCCCGAATTAACAGGAGTCGTCGATCATCGGAGGGACACGTGGCCTCAGATCCCAGACGTCGGGGTTCGGCGTTCGGCGTTCCCGGAAGTGCGAGTTCAAGATCTTTGAAAATCGCGATCGGCGATTTCCCGAGTCCACTGGGGCCGTTGATCAAAAAGGGGCACGTGGCGAAGGATCCTGAGGAGTCGGGATTCGGGGTTTGGCAAGGTCTGTGACCTTGTGCACCAGGAACCGCGATTTACCGAATCGCGATTTCCCCACAGCCGAGTGGAGTACAGGTGGAAGCGTATCGGAGTTCGGCGTTCGGGGGTTCATCGTGTAAGTGAATTTCGGCATTTCATACGCCGATTTCCCGATAGGGAATTCTCCGATAGAGGGAAGTATTGACCCGTTGACCATCGGGGTTCGGGGTTTCGTTGTGTATGTGATTTGTGTTCGCGTGAATCGCGAACTCCCGAGTCGCGATATCCCGATATAGAACTGGGGATTGGCATTTCGCTAATGCGAAGTTATGGAGACTTCTCATGAAAGGGAGATTAATCCCAATTTTTTTTTTTTAAATTATGGTAGTGGTTTTGTTACAAATGGTGGGTGTGTTACACCCATGCATAGTTTAGAGATCGACTCCACCAAAAAATAAACACAGATGGATCCTTTGTAAACCTATAAAATGTTATTTCTCATTTAATAATGGATAAACAATATGTTCTAATCTCTTTCTTTCTTTAGTTTCTTCTTTGAATTCTAGCTTTTGTTGAAAGATCCAAGAGTGGGATTCATCATATTGGGTTGTCATTTCTTTTTCTTTTTAAAAATATTATATTGGGTCAATGTATACCATGATGTTAGGGACATATATTACACATTTCCCTCATATTGGGTTGTAAATTGCAAATTAAGCTAATCCTATAGTAAATGGACCCTCTTTCTGGTTGCAAATTTGATAAGAATATGACACAAATTTCAAGCATGAGAAAAGTTCTACCATGATCTAGACTCCTATATGGTGGAAAAATTCCCTTAGGGGATTTTGCCAATATTGAATCGACCCAAATCATCAAAAGTTCTATTAGAGTATCAGGTCAATGAGGACTCTACCTTTATGTATGGTCGAATTACGAGCATTGGAGTGAATTTTTCTACAAGATTGGATAGCTTCCTAAAATGCACATCACTTATCTCGATGCAATGAGAGGCAAGTCAGATTGGTGAAACTATGGAGCTTCCCCATCAGGATTTGAATCCTCAAAAAATTGATATGTTTTCCCATCATGGGTCGACAGTTCCCCACAAGGAATTTGTTGATTCATAGACAACACAATTATCATTTAGGTTGAATGATTGTGCACTCCATAAAATGTAGAAGCGCTCATCTCTTAATAAGTGATTAATGCTCAACACTTAATTAAAAGAAGCTTATTCAAGTTTCCATCCACCCTATTAGAGTGGCATGACATTTATAAGTCTCGGTAATAAATTGTGATGCTCACCATTAAGAATGACATTATAGAATTCCAAAAGTTCCTCTCAAATTTACCCTTGCTAGTTTATAAAAAATTACAAGATTAATAACCAATTTAAATTAACACCAAATTTTTGCACCAAATACAACACATTTAGACAACTACCTCCAAAATCTTCTTACTTAACCTCTATCTTAACCTCTAACACAATGGGAATCATTACTCATTAGATGAGAATACCTAATCCACATATACTGTAACACATATTACTCGACATTTACACATTCAAATGATCCAAGAATTTGACCACTTACCTCTCTACAAATGTTACCTCATAAATAATGCTTTAAATTCATCATCCATGTTAAATGTATAGACCTTGACCTTGCTTGAGTCTTCATGTAAAATATATTCAATAATGTGAACACTCATAAAGATTTTAATGTCAACAAAAGTGTTAAATAATTACATTAGGTAAGGAATATAAGGCACAATGTTGCACTGCACAAAATGAAGCATCTAAGATGCTCACTATGTTAATATAATTAGCATTCCATCATGATAATAGGAAATTTGAAGTCAAATTTATAGGGAAGGTGATGGTACAAATATTGTATTTGTAATACTATTCATAATTCATAGTCTCCTTTTTCCGTGTTATAAACAAATTCATAAATTTTTATTTTAATAAAATAATGAAGCAATTTCTACTTTTGTATTTGAAATATGTGTGAACTAAATATGTTATACTCATGTTATGGCAACGAAAAAACAATGCTTCTAGCTTCTAGCTTTAGGTCAAAGTAGATGAAAAAGGTACATGCAATATAGTGTATTAATACCATGCTAACATAGGGGAAAATTATTAAAGCTAACACGTTATAAACCATGCATTTCTTTATATTAAAGTCAACACGTTAACGTTAAAAACCTGCTGTAGTCAACGCGTTAAACCTACCATATTTGTTTATCTTTGGCTTTTTAAATGATAATACAAATACCATAGTTTACACTATCTACTTTAATAATATTATTATAAATAAAAATTATAATAATGTGTAGCGTTTAAGTCATTGAAAAATTTATTTTATTGTCATGTATTTAATATCATAGTTTACACTATGTACTTTGATCATATTATTATAAATAAAAATTATAATAATCTGTAGCGTTTAAGTCATCGAAAAATTTATTTTATTGTCATGTATTTAAGTGAGTTAGTCACTTTATAATATCTTAAATCTTCGGATTTTTTCCACATGAACCGAAATATTTAGCTAAAATGAAATTAGAAAATCAAATTTGACTTTCATCGTGATATCAATTTTTATTGCGTTTTCAATTTCTATGATACATAAAGTAAATTAAAAAAATAAGCTATTAAATATAGTTTCATTCATTTAACTTTGTGGTTCTAACATCTTCTTGTTTGGAAACATGTAAGATAAGCTGACTTATTTCATCAACATTTTAACTCGAAAACTTCCACCTCTACTATATATATATATTATTTTTATTTTTTCTCTATTATATATATATAAACTTCCACCTCTACTATATATATATTATTTTTATTTAAAAAAAAAAAAAACGTAAATTTTATTTCATTCGAAGAGAAAAGAAATTTACATTATGTATAAAACATGGTGTAGTCATGTTTTTGTTATGATTTGTAGGTTCAATAGGAGTGCCCAATGATGCCTTGAACAATATTTCACAACATAAAAACATTAAAAAAAAAGGGCTTATGCCCCCACCAAATTTACAGAGGTTGGTATATATTAAATACAGAAAAGAAAAGATAAGTGTAGCTCTAGAAGCCTTTTTAGTCTTGCATTGATCCTCATTTACAGCTTGATAGTAGTTTATATATATGAGAAAAAAATAATGTTCATTATAGATCTATAAAGTTGTAGTGCCTATGTGGTCCTGGAGATATCTCCAAATGAAGCTCGATATAAATTTGTTATGGAGAGGGATGATCTTCTTCAATAAAAGGTCTGTGAAAGTATACAAATTTTTTAGCCGTGCTGACTTCATTTCTCTACCATTGCCCATTATCCAACCGAAGGCCCGCTTCAGATAGAGAATTTGCTTCACTGTTGTTTTCCATATATACATGCTAGACACAACCAAATCAAAAGAGTCCATAATTATGTGCACTTCTTCAAGAAGGGAAAGAAGCTATAAATTGTGGCACTGTTGGGATTTTCTTTCCCAATTAATAACAATCATTGAGTCACCAAAGACCTGTAAAAATTTCACCCCCTTTTTGAAATAAAAAAGAAGCACAAGCTTAAAAGTCATTAATTCAGCAAAATTATTTGTTCCACTTCCAAACCCCATTGATATTTTGAAAAAATGAGACTTAGTGAGGTATAGAATAGTTCCCCCCCCCCACACACACATAAGAGATTATTGTTTTGGGAAGCCCCATCGAAAAAATCCTTAAGGCTTTGATTTTTCTATATGTATCTCAACCAAAACTCTTGGAGGGAGAATAGTTTTTTCTTGAAGAAAAAAGGATAGTATACTTAATCCTTGTGCTACAACACGATCATGTGTGGTAGTTTTATCTTTGAAGATAACATTATTCCTGGCTAGCCAGGTGCCCCAACAAAGGATTAACGACAAATATTTGATGTTTCGATTGGAGGGGTTGGAAACCCATGATTTCAATGCCTGTTCCACATAAGGACCAACTGGGACCACACTTGATGCAATACTGACGAGGCCTCCTTCTAGATTTGATTTACAAATGGGTAGTTCAGAAAGAGATGGAGAGTCATCTCGCTGCTGGATTTGCATGAGGGGCACCAACCTGACCCTTCTATTTGTCTGTTCTTCATTTTATCCCACGTTGGGACTTTATTCACAATTAAAAACCACATAAATATTCTTGCTTTTAGCGGGAAACATACCTTCCACAACCCCTTCCACCACTAAAGGGGCTCTCTAAAGTGTTGGGCCACATTTAATTAGATATAGCCAAGCTTTGGGGTATAGATTCCCAAGGGTGCATGTTTCCATATCAACTTGTCTTCATGATCAATAATTCTGATATGAGTTGATTTTAAGGCACAGGTGTAGTATGTTTGAGAAGCCTCCCCAATTAGTCCTAAGTGTGCTGGGACAAGCCACTCTTGACTCCAAATGGTGGTTCAATTTTGATCAACAATCTGATTTAGGTGGATTATACCCTGAGAGTGTAGATCTTGAATCAGATCTGGAGATAGTAAGTGAGATCTACCACTCCTAGGCCAAGGGTCAGAACCAAGCTTACCTTCAGACCATTTCCAACCCACCAAGCAAGGCCTTCACTCACTACTTCAAAGGATTTTATTAGGTCCTTCCAAATTATGGAGCATACCGAGCACCGCTTATGAGGAGCCCTGATCCAATCCATAACTAAAATTGGATGAATATATTTTTGAGTAACAACATTGGTCCAAATATTAGTAGAGGAAATCAGTCTCCATACTGACTTTGCCGCAAGTGCCTTTGAGAAGAAAAATATGTTTTTGAAGCCCCATCCTCCCAAGGCCTTTTGGATTGCCAAAACCTCCCATTTAATCCAAGGCAAAACAAATTTCTCTTGCGATCTTGCCCACAAAAATTTAAAGCATAAACACCGAATCTTTTCCAAAACCCCTTTTGGGATCCAAGCTAAAGACATCCAATACACCTGTATCGCCTCCAAAACCAATTTGACTAGCACCAGTTGGCCCACTCTAGAAAGCCAACATAAGCTCCATACCATTAACCTCTTTTACATATTTGCTAGTAACCAATGCCAATCAGAGTTTCGGTAACAATTAGGCTTTAGTTGAAATCCCAAGTATTTCAGACCTGAGTCGAGTTATTTTATGTCAAAGGGAAAGAGAGATTTGTAAAAATATATCTCATCATCCTCCATCATGTTAACTAATAAGGTGATTTTACCTTCATTTATTTGCATGCACGTCGCCCTGGAATTTTTTTTTCATTAAATTGAACAAAGCCTTTGTATCATCCCATTGGCCATCACAAAAAATTAATATATCATCTACAAAAAGAAGATGTGAGAGATACAAGATAGGAGAAATTTGGACACCTCGAAAAATACCATGGGATTTTTCATTTTCTAGAGAGCGAATTAGTCCTTTGGACACTAGGAGGAAAATTAAAAGGGAAAGAGGGAATCCCTTTCTTAGGCCTTTGCCTACCTGGGAGAAAGGGGAGGATGCGCCATTTATGAGAACCGAAAAGGATGTAGATGTGATACAAATCATAATCCAATTTATAAATGGAACCTCAAATCCAACATGTGTGAGGAGCATACATATATAAATCCAGCTCACTCTATCATAAGCCTTCGACAAATCAATATTCACCACTGCCCCATTAATTTTCTCATCTTAATGTTGTGCATTCCTTCTTTGGCCACCCCAATGGCTTCATGGATATTCCTACCTTCCAAGAAACCAAACTGCTCTCTTGATATAGAAGAGGAGAGAATGGGCTTCAACCTTCTCGCAATGATTTTTTCCACTACTTTGTAGATACAATTGTAAAGAGAGACATGGCGAAACTCCTCAAAGGATTATGGGGTGTCCGATTTTGGGATAAGATAAATGAAGGTTGTGTTTAGAGGAGCATGAATGAACCCCTCCCTCCTTGATTCCTCCACCACCTATAAAATATCAGTGCCTATAAGATCATAAAAGACAAGAAAAAATTCAACTGACCATCCATCTGGCCCGAGGTGTTTGTCTTTTTGAAAGCTGTAGAGAACCTCCTTAATTTCCTCTTTTGTGACCTCTTCCATTAGATTCCTACTTTCCTCCTTATCAACGAATCGAGGGAAGTAACCCACCACTCTAACTATTTCAGCCAAAGAAGCCCTACTATCATCTCGGAAAAGAGTTTGGAAGTATTGTGTGCCCAAATTTGCCAAACCTTCAAAAGACGTCACATCCCTCCCTTGATTGTCTTTTAAGCTCTGTATAGTATTTGATAATTTTCTTCCTTTTATGAAATCTTGGAAGAATTTGGTGTTTCAATCTCCTTTCTCCAGCCAGATAACCCGACTCTTTAATCTCCAAGATACTTATTTTTCCTCTAGAAGTTTTCTCTTTTTTGTTCATGCTGTAACAAAGCCTCTTTTGTTGTTGGAGTAGAGCAACCTCTATGTTTTGACTCATATTTGGATTTTAGGGCTTCCTTTGTATCCAACAAATCCTGCTCATCATGTTTTCTTCTTTGGGAGGCCCATTCTACCGTTTATTTCTTCACTCATTTGAATTTTTCTACAAGTTGTACAATTGTTGCTTACCCTGATCTTGAGTCATAAGGGACCTAATGAAATTTAACCAAATCAGTATAACTCTCCTCCTTTTAGCCATTTTGAATTAAATTTAAAGGGACTAGTTGGTTTCCTCATCACCTTTGCCACCTCCAGGAATATGGGATGGTGATCCGAAGCCCCTCCCGATCCAAGCCATTTCCTAAGCTCTAGATGACCATCCAAAAGTTTCTCAGAGACCAAGAAATGGTCTAATCTATTTGCTATTCTTTCCTCCCCCACTCTCTTATTCTCAAGGTAGGAGAGAGTCTGATAGGGGAAACATCCATTAGCCCTTTTCCCTCCAAGAGATTATGGAAAAAACCTGATAATGAGTCTGGTCTGGCTCTGCCCCCCCATACTTTTGTAGAACCCAAAGAGAAGTTAAAATACCCACCCAAAATCAACACCTCCAAATTAAATATGGATTTAGAAAACAAGGCTTCCCAGAACTGTACCCGATCAGTATAAGGACCATATATGTTGATCACTGTAAAATGCATCCCCAAGTATGATGACAGTATATCAACCCCTAACCTAGACTCGAAGCCTCATAAGTTTTGTATCTTCACTCTTTTAGGGTTCCATCCCATCACCAATCCCCTAGAATGAACTTTTTGCGTCCATACAGGTGAAGATATAGTATTTTAAGATTGCTTCAAGGAGTGTAGAAACATCAAAGATCATCCCCATAGTCTCTTGAAAAAAAAATAATGGCTGGTTGGTTGGAGAAGACCAACCTCTTAAAAGAAAATTATTTGGATGGGCTTGCCACACCCTTGCAGTTGAAGGATATAAATTTCATGAGGACACCCCATTAGAGGCCTATGATGCTCTAAGCACCCCTTTGATGGTTAGTTGTTTACCTGCCGCCAAATCAATTAGATCCAGTTTCTCGACGATAGAGAAAAGAGACTTTCTTCCCCTCCTAGATCCAACGGGAGGAGGAGAAGGGTTTAGTACAAGGTCCTCTATATATTTGGGAATGATGGAGGATGAGGAAGAGGGAACTGACCAATATCATAGATGGTAGGCTATTTCATACTCCTCAGAATCCAACGAAGATCTTGTGGACTCAAAATGCCTCACAAAGGAGTGTAGGGGCAAGGGATCGATTAGGGAGTAGAGGGATAGGGGGGATTCGTTCACTGGAATAATAGGAAGAATATCCTTTGAAATAAATGAAATGTTTTTTAATGGACCCACCCAATATTTACCTAGAAGAGATAAATAATTTTTAAGAATATTAATAGTGGGATGAGGAATAGGATGCATACCCAAGTTGGTCACTGATCCCCATTTTCGAGCCAGTATATCCAAATGATCAATGTGTGAAGGAGGACCGATCTCTTCCATTGCATTTGGTCCCAAAGAGTTTTCCTCTACATTAATATTTTCTCCAGATGAACTCTAAGGCATGACTGATGTTGGATTTTCTCTCCTCCCCACAAAGTGATCAAAGGTTTCTTCCCTTTGAGAAATTGTCCTCTTTTTCAAAGAGGTCGCATGTGACCCACTCAAGCTTCCTTGAAGAGGTAGTCAACATTGATTCACAATATGCCCATATTGATGACACCTCCAACACCTAAAAGGGACTCCTTCATAGTCCAAAATTAATTCAAGTTCACCAAGCATCCCTTCCCGAATGTTCAAAGAAACCAAAATCGTTGCCACTTCCATCTCGCCAGATTCAAGAAAGGACATATCCAAATAAGTCCCCAGAAAGTTCCCAAGTTCCGTGAAACTTTTCTTTGTCCAAAATTCCATAGGAAACCTAGGAATCACTACCCATATTGGGGCTACATCCACACGTTCGTTGTTTGCATCAAACAAAGGTGACCATTTTTTGAGAATAATGGGAGTCGAGTCTATACTCCAGCTTTTCCTTAGTACCCAGTCCACATCTATTGATGATATAAATTTGAAACAAAACCAACCCCAAGATAGGGTCTGTATTGATGGAACATACCTTAGAGTCGTGGACCAAGAGAGGCCCACCTAGTCTTTGATGAATTCTGAACTGAAATGACATCCTCATGCCAACCCTACCAGAGCCATGTCTGTCATATCCACAACTTCGGGCATCGATATATCCACCCTGAGAACTAATTTGTCTTCACCTATGTACTTCACACTTTTATTTATTCGTCTCCTTGGGGAATATTTTTGAGGTGAGGAGGGATTCCTTAGCAATCCGGAAAACATTGCGAGGAGATGATTTACGACCACCGAGGCTTCATGAGCTATGGATATTTTTGGTTGAGAGATGCACACTAGAGAAACTAACACATAATCCATGGAAGTGACTGGGTCATTCAAACCCCCACTACCCAGAGACAAGGGTGCAGACAAAATAGTTGGGAGAAAGATACTGAGTGAATCACCACCAAAAAGCTCCACTGCCGGAGCCACCCCCAGATAACCTATGTTTGACCTCCCTACTTCACCAGCATGGTAATATCCAAACCCTAAGATATATTTCAGACAGACAAGGTGTGGCGAGGAGGATAAACCCCAAATCGAACAATTTTTTTTTGGAATAGGGATGCTTCTATCATCCTGAGACAAAAACCTACTTGGGAAGCCCCAACTTGTCTTCAGCCCCGAAGCAATAGGGTTTGTTTGCAGAGATTAGAAGCACCTCGCAACAGAGAGAAAACCAACGACCTTGGAACACCAGCTGGAAATCATTCCCAAGCCACTTTCCTAACCTCCAACATTGGATCGGGAGAGACATGTTCCATGCAAGGCGATCACATCCTGCCAACTAGAAATCTCCAGATTCTTTGACCCACCATTGGGTCAAGAGAATAGACCAAGAGGTCTCCTCCTTCCTCCAATGACCACCATGGGGAAGTGCTAGTAGGTTCTACTAGATCCCATGACATTTATAAATTAACCTCTGTAGAAGATGCCAAAAAATCTACAGTAACTAACAAGGGGAGGAGGGGGCGACTGAATAGGGTTTCCGTAGAGCATACCCATCACAATTACCCTTCTCTCTCTATATATCAATTATTGGGATATATATAATTGTTGATAGTATAATACTTTATTGTAGTAACCTTGTTTTAAAAAAGTTATGATAGGGAAAAAAAGTATTTATGTATTATTTGAATATCATTTTTTGGACAATATAACTCTGCAATGAATATTAATGTTTTATGTGGTGAAGAAAATTGAATAACATTGAAATCTGCATGAATATTAAGGTTTTTTGCAGTGAAGAATATAATATAACATTGTGGTGAATAATTTACGATTAGTCACGTTCAATATATGCGGGGATTCTTTGTGGTGATTACCTTTTTATTCACCCTCAAAGGAATTTTTGTGATGTCCAATAGACCAATTTGGTGATTATGCGATGATTTTGAACAATGATTCTATGGTGACTCTAAACGGTGACTCTAAACGGTGACTCTGAATGATGATTCTACAATTATTCATCCTCATCTTGAACGACGATTATGAACGTGAATAATATTGAATGATGATTCTAAATGGTGATTTTGCGATGAGCCCTAACATGATCTATGAACAATGACTTCTGTATTTAATAATATTGAACCAATGAATGTTAAACATTTGGACACTGTTTTTCTTTCGCACACTCGCTTGAACTTATGCAGTAAATACTAAAGCATCCAAACCCTACGTGTAACACCATTTTCCCCCCTAAATTGTAAATATTATTATTATTGCGAACACAACTATAGATAGATATGCCATATGAATGTTGGACAAACAATGAACCTTGCCATATAAATTAATGTATATATTTTTGTTATTAAATGAAAGGAAATTATTGGCATGAATGTTGAAAGAGGATTTCCAGATATATCATGATGCATGAGAAGGGATGGTAGGGGAACCAATAATGGTGAGATGACCCCTGCTAGGTTGGTACCCTACTGGATATAAATGCACAGCTCTAGAAGAATATTTTGGCCCAGAAAAATATTAATTACTAGTCAGACTGGTAGTTGGGAAGTACTCCCTCGAGAGTCAATGAGGGAGATGGAAAGAGTACCATATGAAACTTCCTAACCTGAACCACAAAATATTTCTGGGCATGGAAAGAAAAGAGAGGAAAACTCATGGGTAGAGGGTAGAAAGAATAGAGAGATGACACACAAATGGTCTGGGGGGACCAATAGAAAAGTAAAAGAGAGCACAAGGCTCTCTAGTTCTTAGGAAGAGATATGTGAATAAACTATTCTGGTTACAAGAGTGCTTGGACAATGTTTTCTAATCAAGATGATAAACATAGTGGCAATGATATAGTAAGCAATCACAACAGACTACCTTGCTTGGTGGATAGAAATCTGGACTACCAGGTTCTTGTGGGAAAAGGAGAGTAACCTTTGTCCCTTGTTGTTGCTGAGATCAAGCAGAATCCCTCTCATGGCATCATGATCTAGCTAGGGGGTGTCCAATTGAGGAATACTCCAAGAAAAACTATGACTATGGTGGGTGGAAAAGGGAACCACTTTCAACAGTTTCCCACTAAATTCCAAAGCTATAGATAAGTGTGACTATGAGTTTTATTTTACCTTGATTTTTTTTTTGTAATATGTAATTCCCGATTTAAATGATGGTATGATTGTTTATCTCGTTGAATGGTAGAGTTTGTGGTTCTGATGGCCTAGCGGTCTGGGAAGTTTGAAGTACAAGTTAAATCTCATGTTCTGTCAATAACTTCTTGTTTAATCATATTTAGCAAAGGAACCTATGAATAATGGGTTCAAAAGGAATTGGGGTAGAAGGAGAGATGGCCTTTGTTTGAACCTATATATGTGCTAATATCCCTAATGGACATAACCAAGGATCAAATTCACAAATCCAGAGTCGGGGCAGACTCTACAAGATGGTCCTGAACTTGTCAATCCCTCAATATTTTCTTCCCTGCTATAGATTTTGAGTTCTGTAGATGAAAGACTTTTCCTTCAAACTATTCTTCTGAGTGACCATGAGCTCAAGTCCATGGGATTGACCAAATCTCAGACATGATTCAAGAGCGTCACTCTCAGGGCTTGTTGATTCCCATATGATTAGGACCTGGAACCTCTTGCTATGCCCAAAAGGAGCTAAGCCTCCAGGATTCAGGACATTGAAGGTTTGAGACTTTGGGACATTGGAACCTTACAACATCCACTTTTTCCAAAGGTAACCTGTTGGAATGGTGACCGAAAGGTTTGACCGACAACTGGCGGTCCCGTAACCATTATCATTAAAAACCTACCAGATTTTGACCACGAGTATTCCTTTCATCATTGATCGTGATCATAGATCAATGGCATGATCCTCGTCCTTTTCCTCCTATGGGTTCAACGGTGAGGATGCTACCCGAAAATACCACTTGATCGGATGACTGGCGGGAATTCACGACTCTGTGACTTTGCAACTCTTGCAAGCTCCCAACCTTTCAACTTTCCGAAATGTTATTGACCGAAGGGGTCACGAGAGAGTGGCTACCTTTTTCTCTTGGTTATTACATTTTCTTATTCTATCCTTCAACTACCCTCGATCAAGAGGTCGAGAAGGATCCCGAAGGATCTCAGATTGACGGTCCACGGAACTTCAAGGATTCTGGGACTTCGGGACTTTGCGATAGAACGTAACCTAAGATTTAGACCGAAGACTGGAGATTAATTACTCAATGGGATTAAATAAATCTCGTGATAAACCTTAATTTAAGTAAGGGTGTGGGACCCTCTTCGGGAGTCCGAAACTTCGAAACTTCAGGACTCCGAGGTTCCGAGAGATTGAGGATAGGAAGGTGTGGTGAACACTGAAGCACCGAAGTGTCGAAACTCCCTCGCTAAAGTGTCGAGCCATGATTGAGTGGGCCCACATACGTCATGGTGGTGTGACATGATCATGCAGGTTCGCGTGGTGTCGTGGCATGGTACGCGAGTCAAGGTGGGACCCACTTTCCCCTTGCCAACTTTAGGCTATGGGTAAAGTGTAGGTGGATTCTGACTGTTAAACCTAACAGTTGAGAAGAATCCACCATAGATCCTGGAGTGGTGAAAGACTTCATGTCTTCAGGAAGTTTTATACCTACGTATGAATGTTGAAGGGTTGAAGGCTCGATATCCATGAAGACCGGGAGGTACTCCCTACAACCAACGACCATGTTATTGCCAGGGGTGGTGACCCAGGTCACGACAGTGCCATTTTAGATGGTACAGGGGGAAGTAAAGCCATGTGGAAAATAGGATGGCCACTAGTTAATGACATCTCGAAAAATTCGGAGGACCATAAATTTTAAACCATAGCTCGAGTTCATACAAGGTTATAGTTGTTGGAAATATCTCGGTGAGCATAAGGCGATACCAACCTTATTCGAAGGATTTAAGGAGATGTAGGAAAGATAAAATTGATGCCCCATCCCTTAAAAGGATACTTAGGGGTTGAGTGTGTGACAGATTGGTATCGGAGCAGGAAACAACACTTGGCCTGCTTGGGCTCATGAAAGAGCGGAGCACACTTTAATAGAAAAAAAATTTAAGGGGAAAGGCACTCTACCATACCCACCTGTAAGATATTATTTAAGATTTACTACTGAAAAGAGTGAGACCTTCCGCTGTTTACAGGTTTTGAATCTGAACTGCATATTGTTGTTATATGTGGAATAATGAAGCTAATTTTTCCTTACAAAAATTGCATGTGTTGTTCTTAAATTGGTAGATAATTAACTAATAGGAAATGTTGTTATCAAAACTCAAATAGTCATTTGAAAGCAAGGAAAAATACAATGTAAATAATGGTGACCTACCATGAGTTGGGGGAAATCTCCCACAATAGAGAAGAAGAATCTGATGAGAGGAGGGTGGTGGAAACCCCTCCCGACTTACTTGAAATGGCAAGAAGCCTCATGGTATAATTACAAAGTTGTAAGGCAGACAATGAAAGGCTGATAAAATAACATGAATTTTTTTTTGAAATTAATGCAGTCCTACTACAAATCCTATCAAATATACAAAGGCAGTTGCAACATGGGCCAATAACTAGTAATGTGGATAGATATCATACAAAGAAAACCCAAAGTCCACCTAAGATACAAAAGCATGGTCCTGAAAGTAGCCACACAAGGAGAAGCACCTTAAACAGGGCCCAACATGGAACCAAGAGGCATGTTGATGTCAAGGGCTCAACTAAAGAATCCTCTAGTGAGGGAACCAACAACCCCAAGGAATTGTCTAGCAGTGAGACTAGTTTACCCTCTCATAGGAGAATAAAGAGGAGGAAACATTCCAAAATCAATGAACCTAAAGATTTTTAAAAGGCCAAACCACCCACTTTCGATGGAGAGATTAAGAAGGGGGAAGAAGTAGAATCTTGGCTACTCGACGTAAAGAAATACTTTAGAGTCCATGACTACTCTAAGAACTTAAAGTCTTGAATAACCATCTTTAACTTGAATGGAAAGGACTCCATCTGGTGGGAGGAACTTAGAAATGTGAAAGTAATTTGTTAGAAGGAATTTTCATGGAAGCAACTTGAAAAATATTTTAAGAAAAAGTATCTATATGAAAGGTACTATGATGAAATGACTAAGGAGTTATATGAACTCAAATTGGGACATCTCACCATTGATGAATATATCAAAAAATTCCTCGAGTTGTTGAGGTATGTGCCTTACATAAAGGATGAAAAGGTGAAGATGCAATGATTCGTTAGCGGGTTGCCTCAATCCTATCGAGACACAATTAATTTTGATGAACCCAAGACCTTAGAAGACACCATTAGGAAGGAAAGGTACTGCTATGAGCAATTCAAGCACAAGGAAAAACCTCCTAAGGATTGGAAAAATAAGAGAAAATTGGGATTCAAGAAGAAGGGTTTTAAACCCTCAATATTTAATAACCATGGGAAAGGATCTGAGATGAGCCTTCCTACTAAAAGTGTGTATCAGTAGAATTTTCCATCTCCAAGTGGAAACAAACCCTTTGGACCCGTCCCAGGAAATACTAACCATAAAAAGAGAGAAACTTTGAAATGTCGAGGATGCAAAGACGAACATTTGCTGAGGGAATTCCTCCATAGAAAACAAGACAATAGGAGTTTCTATAACACCCGTGAAGCTACCACATTCAATGATGTGGCTAGGATCATGCCACATATTTATCCAGCCCCAGATAATCGACAAGCGGATCACCAAGCTTTAGTGGTAGAGATGGAAGGTATGATTTCCAATCATCCTGTTTCTATTTTGATTGAATCCGGTTCTAATCTGAGTTATGTGGCCCCTCAAACTGTTGATAAATGTAAATTGCAACCAATGAAACATGCTAAATCATGGCTGGTGCAACTAGCTACTGGAACAAAAATAAAGATAAAAGAGGTCTTACCAACATGCCAACTTATTGTGAATGGGCTAGACACTCAAACAACTCTAAACATACTCCCTTTAGGATCTTATGACATGCTACTTGGCATGGAGTGGTTGGATTCCCATAAAGACAAGTTACATTGTTACAATAAAACATTGGAGTGTGAAGATGAGGAAGGGAGGAAAAGAACCCTACAAGGAATTCAAAATCCTGCCTCAGTGAGACAAACATCAACACTTCAAGTGAAGAAGTATTGTGGAAAAGGATGTCCTTTGTATGCAATACAAGTGTTGAAATATTTCGAGGACAATAAACCAATCCTAGAGGACCATCCTATATTAAGAGAATATAAATATGTATTTCCAGAAGAGGTACCAGGTCTAACTCCAATAAAAGATATTGATTTTTCAATATAACTTGTACCTAAAGTGTTGTTGATGTATAGACCACCCTATAGAATGAGTACACTAGAGCTACTTGAGCTCAAACTACAACTGAAGGATATGATGGGAAAATGTTATATTTGGCTTAGTGTGTCTCCTTGGGGAGCACCAACTTTGTTTGTAAAGAATAAGGATGACACCCTCAAGTTGTGCATAGACTATAGACAACTCAAAAAGATGAATGTTAAGAATAAGTATCCCCTGTCGAGAAATGATGACTTGTTTGACCAACTGAGGGGTGATACAATATTTTCTGAGATAGATTTAAGGTCGAGGTACCATCAAGTACAAATTAAGGATGATTACATACATAAAAAAACATTTAGAAAAAGATATGGGAACTATGAATTTGTGGTGGTGCCATTTGGGATTACCAATGCACCAACCACCTTTATGTGCCTAATGAATAATGTACTCAACAAATTCTTGGAAAGATTTGTGTTGGTCGTCATAGATGACATTCTGATATATTCTAAGCATAGAGAAGAACATGAAGAACACCTCAAGTCAGTGCCTCAAGTGCTGAGAGAACACAAGATCTATGCAAAGTTTAGTAAGTGTGACTTCTTCCAAAAACAAGTCCACTACTTAGGCCATGTCATCACCGAGGAAGGAGTGGAAGTTGATCAAAACAAGATCAAAGCCATCATGCATTGGCCTACACCAAAGGATGTCTATGATATCAAATCCTTTATGGGCCTAGCATGGTACTATAGGAGGTTCATAAAGGGGTTTTCCAAGTTTGGTTATCCAATCATATCCCTTTAAAAAAAGGGAGTTAGATTCATTTGGACAACAAAGTGTGAAGACAGTTTTTAGCAACTAAAACACCTTCTATCCAATGTACATGTGCTGAAGATTGCAGACCCAAACAATGATTTCCTTGTGTGTATAGATGTATACAAGGAAGGACTCAGAGGAGTCCTCATGCAATAAGGTCATGTGATTTGATACGAGTCCAGAAAATTGAATGAGTATGAAATCAATTATGTGACACATGATTTGGAATTGGCTGCCATAGTACATGCTTTACAAATGTGGAGGCGTTACCTCCTAGGAAGAAGATTTGTACTTATGATAGAGCATAGTGGACTGAGATATTTGTTTGACCAACACAAACTCAATGCTAGATAGGCTAGGTGGATGGCCCTCTTTAGTGCCCTTAGTAGAAGTATTAAAATGATTCACTTGGCAGCTGTAAGCACCTTTGAACCAAACATCAAGGAAAGAGTTAGAAGTGCACAAGAACCAGATGCATTTTTCAAAATTGTGAAATCATACTTAGAGCAAGAGCCCACATGGATGAAGTATGAGGGATATCAATTGTTGAATGATGGCCTGCTAACTTATAAAGGCAGGTTGTATATTCCAAATTGTGATGACTTGAAGAGGTTGATAATGGATGAACTACATAAGACACCATAAATTGGTCACCCTGGTTATCAGAAAATGATCACAACCACCAAGAAACTATTTTATTGGCCAAGGATGAAAAGGAACATAGACAACTACTTGGATAAATTCTTAGAATGTTAGTTGGTTAAGGTCGAGCACTTGCATCCCCTACCAATTCTAGAGTGGAAATGGGAAACCATCTCCATGGATTTTATCAACGGATTGCCTAAATCAACCAAGCATAATGATGCCATTATGGTAGTTGTGGATAAGTTGAGAAAGGATGCCCATTTTATCCATGTAAAATAAACTTGTAAGGAAATATATATTGCCAACATCTTCATGAAATAAATATTTAGACTGCATGGCATGCCTAAGGAAATCATATCGGACAAAGATACCAAATTTACTTCAACTTTTTGGAAATATTTGTTTGTTGATTTTGAAACTAAATTTCTATTTAGTACAACATATCACCCTCAAACTGATGGACAAAGAGATAGGGTAAATCAAGTATTAGAGGACATGTTAAGGATGCATGTTATGCATCAGCCCAGGAAGTTGGAAGACTACCTACCACTAATAGAATTTGCTTATAACAATGGCTATCATGATTCATTGAAGATGAGCCCTTTTGAGGATCTCTATGGTAGACAATGTAACATTCCAATCAACTGGAATAACCTAGTAGAAAAATTAACCCTTGGGCCAGAACTATTAAAATAAATGGAACAACAAGTAGTTCGAATAACATAGACTCTGAAGATAGCTCAGGACAGGAAGAAGATCTATGCATAAAAAAATAGGACTCCTAGAGAGAGCTCAATGTAGGGTATCATGTGTATCTTCTGTTAGCACTCTGTAATTTGCCTAAGGCTGCGGAGGCAATCACAGAGGTAACCTCGAACCACTTCGAGTCTTGGATCTAGCCCTCCAAGACTCAGAGAGGGATCTCTCTTTTCGATTTAACTTGGTTTGTATGGGATGGATTTTAGGCTAGCTATGAAAGTATGGGGTTTTTTATTTTTAAATGGTTAGTTTGGGACAACAAGGAAGGCCATTGGGCAAATGGGGTATATTCTTAACAGTGTGATTCACTCTCAGATCTGGACAAAGCTCTTACACAGGGAAAGGTAGCGGAAATGTTGGATCGAAATAAGTTTTGATGGTGTCGATTTGAGGAAGAACTAGGGGAGGAAAAAGCCAATCAAAGGAGAAACTAAGAATTCCTAAGCTGGGCTCTTTAGATGAATAACATAAAGATTATCAAAAGGACAAATGTAGAGCATTTGCCAATAAATTCTGCTCTGTTTATTATCTTCTGATAATAAGAATTGAAAAACAAGTGGAAAGAGGACAGGAAAATACTTTAACAGAGGAAAAACGCCACCAATATATCCACACAAGAATCCTATAAAAGAAATCATGCCCATTACTGATTGATCATCTTAAAGATTACAAAAATACTCCTGAAAAGCCAGGATCCCAGTCCAGCAAAGAAAAAAAAAAACAAAAAAACTTCAGGTCGAACCCTCTCACACAGGTCGAACCCTCTCCTACTCTGCCCAGTCGAACCCTCTTTCTGCCTTTTACATGTGTATAAATAATAAAAAACTCTCAGTCCTCCCACACTCGAGCTCATAACTCTGCTTTCTAAAAATAGAAAAGCAGTTACAATCATGCATGACATCTGTAAATCGTCTCCTAAAACAAACCAACAGTAATTTAAATGGAAACTAAATTTGGTAACTGTTTGCTTTGGTTGTCCCGAATTTGCTGAAGGTTGTTAGGATTTGCTAGCAGCTGGAGAATCGATGCTCCAACTACTGCCTGAAATATAGGAAACTATGCCACTTGTGATCTAACTGCCAGGTGTTCTCTGTAAATGAACTCCCTGTTTGCCATATGTTTCAGTCAATGACTAAAGCTGGGATATTTAGCAGGGATCCTTCAAAATGACACTATGACACTTGTATAACAACTTTTAAATGTACCCTCCATGGTATTATAGGAGTACAGAACTCGCCAAACCATACCCTGCAACAATAAATTTTGACAGTCATTTACGAATAAACATTGATGTTCATCCCCTTCAGCCATCCTACTTGATTTCATTTCCTCCAGTCTCCTCCTGCATGCCTGAAGTCCATAATGTGAGGTTATAACGAAGCAGCTGCATAATCAGAGTGCTATCCTTGTAAGATTCTTCACCTAATGTATCAAGCTCTGCAATTGCCTCATCAAATGCCTGCTTGGCAAATGTACAGGCACGATCTGGTGAGTTCAAAATTTCATAATAGAATACGGAAAAGTTAAGGGCCAATCCCAATCTGATAGGGTGAGTTGGAGCCAACTCTGCAATTGCAATGTCCTGGGTTGCCTTGTATGCAAGCAATGTGCTTTCAGCAGCTTCCTTCCTCTGCCTTGGTTGCATCTGCCTCTATGTTAGCACCTGTATTGCCTTCAACAACATTTCCCTTTGTAGTGTAATAATTTTGAGATTGAGTCCAGCCCTGAGTAAAAGGATCATACCCTGCTTCAACTGCCTCAGAGGACCCAACCTTGCAGACACTTTCATAACCTGTTAAAGTGTCATTAACCTGAGTATTTAAAACAGAGAAGCCAACCTTGCAGACATTCAAATCAACTCTCACAGGGGTGTCAACAGCAGAAACACTCTCGTCAATAACCATGGGTTTTTCAAACATGTCGATGCTTTCATCTCTTGATCCAGGTTCATCATCATCACAGACACTACCATTAATAGCCATAGTAGCCTCAACACTGGGGAAGCCTTCATCAACTGCCTGATTACAATCTAAATTGCATACACTCTTATCAATTGTAATGGTGTGAAAACAATGTCCTTGTTCGACCCAAATTCCTCCCAAACAACCATGGCATCTTGATTAATCCCTTTTCTACCTTGCTAAGTAAACATACAAGCAATATTAGTCTTCTCTGGACCAAGATCGAGATTGATTTAATCCCCATGTGAAATCTGCTGCACAAAATAGCGTCTAGCTATCTTCTCCTTCACCATTTCTTCAAAGATTTCATATTTGTCTTGAAGTTCTTTCAAACGGTTGATTAGATGAGCACCCACAATAGCATAATGTTCTTGTCATTTTTTCTTTGTCTAAAAATTTTAGCACTGCATGGCCACTAGTAGTGCAGACTAGATTTCCACCAAAAATAACACAGTGAGATCGTTGTGTTAACACTTGGGCAATTTCTGGAGTTGTTACAACATCACCAAGAGGAAAACCATTCCCAATACCCTTGACCATAGTTACAATGTCAGGGATAACGCCTTGTGTTTCAAAGCCCCAGTAATGACTTCCCATACGACCAGATCCTGTCTGAACCCCATCAGATATACAAACACCTCCAGCCTTCCGTATACTATCATCCAGTTCTACTGCTCCACCAACACCCTGCATAGTTTCTGTAATAAACCCAACAACACGCCCAGTGGTTCCAAACTCGATAATATCTTGAACATCTTTAGCATATTGTGGCCCATCAGAGCCAAAAACCCCTCAATATGGGTCAGGGTTGACTGCGTGATGCACTCCACTCGGGCAGTGCCAGAAAGATTCTTGTTCTCTCTGTAAGGAATGTGTTGGAAGCTGACTATATCTCTATGCTTCTTTACGAGTCCAAAAGCAATGATATAAACCTGACTTGCTCGCCTACCAGGACCCATGAGAAAGTTATCGGGTTTGATATCCCTGTGTAGACGTAGAGACACACTACCAGATTCGTTTGCAACATTATCACCATCAAACACATCAAAATCTGCTGTCGATTTGAGCAAGAATAACAATCAAGGGTGTCTGAGTAGTTCCCTTTGACCTGATACATGTTGTTGGACACCTGTACAGTAACCTTGGGGCACGATCTCCACTACATATGGCGTATCAGAATCTGGACTTGCACACGTCGACTGTCATCACCTAGCCAATACTTGACACATAAAATCTGGTCGACACCTGGGCGCACAAAGTAACTCTGTGTTTTATTTTTAAAGTTTTGGGAATCAATCCCACATTCAAGAGAAGAGAACACAAATGGGTATTGATATATGCCAATAGTTTCCAAGTAGTTCGATGAAGTGAGCCCAAGTCTGGCTTTGGAGTTTGGTGTTGGCGCTAGCGCTGGCTTGTGTGTTTGTTGTTGGTGCATTAAATAGCGCTTACCCTCGGTGTTGATTATTCGGGGGGTTGGCCCTAGGGCAATATAATTTTTTTGCTAAAAATATTGTCAAATTTTTGCATAAAACTCTGCATAAAGGCCGAGGGGCCACTTTTTGCTCAATTCACCAAAAATAGATTATAAAAGAAAACCCAAATTTGGCTAATAAACCCAATTTTGCATTTACCCACAAGAGTCAAATTTTTCCATTTCAAACCACTTCACAATTTTTTGCTAAAAATGCACCGGAACTCGCTTTGAAGCTCGCGCGCAAGTACTCATTTTATGCTTGGTCAGTGTCGAGCACTTTCTGCCGCCTCCGCCATGCGTCATGAGCAAACACATAATGCCTGAAATAGATAGATAGAGTCAGAAAACTGATTCCCCTATTATATAGGGTTCTAACATCTCCGAATCAAACTAAGAAGAAGTTCCTTGAGAATGGGAACTTGTGCCAAGATGAAACCTTGGTTTTTTGGACCCTTTGAAATTATGGACAAAGTGGGACCTGTAGCATATAGATTAGCACTTCCTCCTACAATGAAAGCACATACTATTTTCCATGTTTCATTATTGAAGAAATATGTACATGATTCCAATCATATAATTGACTGGTATGTGATCTAGGTGGAACTAGGGGGAGAATTCCTACCGGAACCACACTGCATACTAGATAGGAAGGAGACTTCACTCGGAAACAGAACCATTTCCCAGGTCAAGGTGCAATAGAACCAATTTGGCCCAGATGAAACTACATAGGAATTGAAGGATGCCTGAAATAGGCATACCCATTTTTGTTCATTGATATGCATAAAAACCACAATGACAGGTAGAAAACCAAGGAAATCTTCCTTTTAAGGGGGAGGGGATTGTAAAACCCTAGTTTCCTCCAAATTGTAAATATTAATATTACTGTGAACACAACTATAGACAAATCTGCCATATGAATGTTGGACAAAAAATGAATCCTTCCATAGAAATTATTGTATATATTTTTATTATTAAATGAAAGGAAATTAGTGGCATGACTTATGAAATAGGGTTTCTAGATAGATCATGATGCATGAGAAGGGATGGTAGGGGAATTGATAATGGTGAGATGACCCCTTCCAGGTCGGTACCCTGCTGGATATAAATGCGCAGCTCCAGAACAATATTTTGTCCCAAAAAAACTTAATCACCAGTCAGAATGGTAGTTGGGAAGTACTCCCTCAAGATTCAATGATGGAGATGGCCAGAGTACCATCTACAACTTCCTAACCCGACCCACAAAATATTGCTGGGCAAGGAAAGAAAAGAGAGGAAAACTTGTGGGCAGAGGGAAGAAATCATAGAGAGAAGACACACAAATGGTCCAGGGGGACCAATAGAGAATAAAAAGAGCACACATGGCTCTTTGGTTCTGAGAAATAGATCTATGAATAAACTATTCTGGTTATAGGAGTGCTTGGACAATGTTTTCTAATCAAAATGATAAACATAGTGGCAATGATTTAGTAAGCAATCACAACAAACTCACTTACTTGGTGGATAGAAAACTGGACTGCCAGGTTCCCATGGGAAAAGGAGAGTAACCTTTGTCCCTTTCTATTGATGAGATCAAGCATAATCCCTCTCATGGCATCATTATCTAGCTAGGGGGTGGTCAGTTGAGGAATAATCCAAGAAACGTTGTGCCTATGGTTGGGTGGAAAAAGGAACCCCTTTCAACAATTTCCCACTAAATTCCAAAGCTTCAGATAAGTGTGACTCTAAGTTTTATTTTACCTTGATTGTTTTGTTATATTATGCAATTATTGAGTTAAATGATGGCATGCTTGTTTATCTCGTTGAATGGTAGAGTTTGTGGTTATGATGGCCTAGTGGTCTGGGAAGTTTGAAGTAGAATTTAAATCTCTCTTTCAATAGCTTCTTGTTTAATCATATTTAATAAATGAACCTGGGAATAATGGGTTTAAAAGGAATTGGGGTAGAAGGCGATATGGCCTTTGTTTGAACCTGTATATCCACTAATATCCTGAATGGAATGACCCAGGGATCGAATTCACAAAGCCAAAGTCAGGACTGACTCTACAGGACAGTCCCGAACTCATCAATCCCTCACGATTTCCTTCCCTGCTATAGATTCTGAGTTCTGTAGGAGAAAGACGTTTCCTTCAAACTATTCTTCCAAGTGACCATGGGCTCAAATCCGTGGGCTTGACGAAAACTCAAACACGATTCGAGAGATTCACTCTTGGGGCTTGTCGAGTCCCATATGATCTGGACCTGGAACCTCTCGCTATGCCCAAAAGGAGCTAAGCCTCTAGGCTTCAAGACTTCGGAGGTCTGGGAATTTAGAGGTCTGGGACTTCGGGACATTGGAACCTCACAACATCCACTTTTACCAAAGGCAACCTATTGGAACGGTGATCGAACAGTTGGACAGACAACTGGTGGTCCCGTAACTGTTATCATGGTGTCCACCTTATCGTTAAACACTTACCAGATTTTGACCACGAGTATTCCCTTCATTGTTGATCATGATCACAAATCAATGGCGTGATCCTCATCCTTGTCCTCCTATGGGTTCAACGGTGAGGATGCTACCTGAAAATGCCACTTGATCGAACGAGTGGCAGTAGTTCACGGATCTGTGACTTCACAACTATTACATGCCGAAGTGGTCACGAGAGAGTGGCTACCTTTTTCTACCAGTTATTACATCCATTTATTCTATCCTTCCACTACCCTCGATCAAACGGTCAAGAAGGATCTTGAAGGATCTCAGATTGACAATCCATGAAACTTTAGGGATTCTGGGACCTTGGGACTTTAGGAGTTTGCGATAGAACGCAACCTAAGATTTGGCATGAAGAATGAAGATTAATTACTCAACGAGATTAAATAAATCCCTTGATAAACCTCTTGATAATTACAAGTGTGGGACCCTCTCTGAGAGTCCTAAACTTCGCAGCTTCAGGACTTCGGGAGATTGAGGATAGGAGGGTGTGGTGAACACCGAAGCGCCAAAGTGCCAAAACTCCCTCGCTGAAGTGTCGAGCCCTGATTAAGTGGACCTACGTACATCATGGTGGTGCGACATGATCTGGCAGGTCCACATGGCATCATGGCATGGGGCGCGAGTCAAGGTGGGACCCACTTTACCCTTGCCATTAGACCTAACTATTGATAGGACTCCACCATAGATCCTGGAGTGGTGAGAGACTTCGAACAATATTACCAACTTAACGAGAACTTTGTTGACTTCTCTTTTTTCAAGGGTCTCATTTTTTACCACGTTTTGAAAAATGGTGCTACCGGTAGCACCCCTTTTCATTTTGAGGTGGTTTTTTGATATTTTAAATCTTCTTATCTATAACAGATCCACATTTTGTTTCTATAATGCTTGTTTTTGAACTATTTTCAAATTTTCCTAAATCAATTTTTTTGTTTTGTTTTTTAAATGCTTGTTTTTCCAACTATTTTTGAAATTTTTCTAAATCATTTTTATTTTATTTTTTTATCAATGTTTTTTTTTTATGATTTTTAATGATACTAAAAATGTTATATATCATTTACGTTTTCGAAATTAAATTTTTTCATACAATTATGTCTCATTATTTAATTCATGGTGCCATAGTTTTTAAATATAGTGTAAAATTGTATTTTCAACACACTTTTTATTTTTTCTTCAATACATAACAAATAATTGTAGCTAAATAGCACTATTTTTAAATATTTAGCAAAAAACATACATTTCAGAGCAATTTATAAAAAAAAACCTATACATTTTGGAAGCTTTCCACTACAAATAACGTGTCAAATGAAGCAATTTTTATAGGCAAAATTGAACAATTTTTTTTTTTTTTTTTTTTTTGATATTTTAATAGATTTACAGTGAAAAATAAATGCCATTTGCTCTAGAATATTAAATCACATAAAAATAAAAGTAAAAGAAAAAAATATTCATCATAAAACAACAATATATGCATATTTATTCTGATTTTAAAATCTAAAAGTCAAAACATTACAATTATAACTCATAAAAAAATTTCAAAATTCAGCATTGTCTTCAAGGGCATCCTAAAACTAATCGACAATGTCATGTATCTCAAATTCATCATTCTCAACAGACACATCATCATTTTCTTGGACATCATTCCGTGCTTACATTAGCTCATTTGGCTCATGTTGTTCTTCCATTGAGTTATTAATATCCACAAGTTCTCCAAAGTGATCTTTTCCAAATAGACCTCCTAATGGTACTTGAGGTTCCTGTGATATTTTTTCCACCTTTGATTCATTAAAAACTCCTTTCCTCAAGCTAACTTCCTTCATTTCATTTGGAAGAGCTCAAATAACATTAATTCTTTGTTGAATAAAACCAGATTGTAGTGCGTCACTTTCAATGGCTATGCAATTCCTTCATTTTTGTAAGCATCATGCTAATGTTGTACCTAATCACTAAATACAAAATAAATAATTAAAGTAAATAATGTAAAACAACATAAATTAAAAATAATAAAGAGTGAAGTATGATTTCATGAATGTTATATCATAAATCTTTCCTGAACTTGAGAACAAATCCAAAACCCAATCTCCTTCATTTGAAAATGTATCTATAAGATAATTAATTAACATTTGTGGCTTTTGATAAATGTCAGCGATCTCTCCTTTGAAATCCTTTTCCTCATATGTTATCTTTCTAGCCACAACATTGTAAACCAATAAACTACTAGGCTTCTTTCCATCCTTTACATTGTAAAGAATAAAATCATAAGTATCATCTTTTGTCCCGCTTGCAAGATGTATACTTTCAATATCACGTGTAAATGGTTCACTATTGGAGCTATGAATGTAATATCCCACGGTAGTGCCCCAGTTATATTATGAATTTTAAATCATGTTTTGTAGGCTGGTGAGCCGAGTATTGATAAGCTGGTGGGCTTATGTGATTATTAGGCCAGAGAGCCTAAGTGTTAAAGGCGAGGAGCCTATTTTTGTATATGTAATTATGCAGAACATTAATAAAGATTAAAAATCACTAGGTGCAAATCGTCCACGAAGAAAGAGTGATGGGGGACTGAGCTTCCAAAAGGTGGGTAAGGGAAAGGGGGCTGAAAGGTTGGAAAAAGGGGCTTAAGTCCTTGGGATTAATAATTTATTATTATTCCAAAGCTGTGTGACAAACATGTTTTTATCCTAAGTTATGGGAGAGGCAATGCATGAAGCTCCAACGTGTGCAAAAAAGGGAACACATACTTGATGGAGGGCATGGAGCTTCATGGGCGACATGTGTCGGACCAGGCACATGCAATTTAACCCAAGAATTGAGTCCTGATGGGGGTTCGTCCTCCATTCTTATGTTCGCTGTCTAAACAATGTTACTTCTATGTCTGATCTTTGCATGCATACCCTCACGCAACTCTAAAACCCAAAGCATGTGATGTTTTCTTGAGAAGCCAATACACCCTATGTCTGAACCATTGAGTCTTTGTTCGACCTCTGCGTGGCTTGCTTGTCACGCATCCTAAAACTAGTGTTACCTGAACCGTGTTGTGTCTTAGTGGCTTGTTGCTGTTTTTTGAACGTCCACACCCAATTTTCCTGTTGTTGCTGTCACCCATGAGTTAACCGAAAGATGATGTTGTTGCTGTTATATTGAACTTGCGGGAATTGAGTTGAAAACTGTATGAATAACCAGGTTTTCAGGCCCATGGTAGAAGAGGCAGGTTATCAATCCTGTGAGCATCTCTCTCTAGGTGAGAGAGTCTGATGGGAAGTGGTTTTCTCCCAGAGAGAGTCCAACACTAGCTACGGAGCTCTAAGAATTCCTGATCCATCATGTTGCTGAGACCCAGAGAGGGAGGTGAAGCACCGATGGATTGTGCTTGTCAAGGTGTATACTCCCGGGTGGAACATGCATGTGGGGAATGAGAGTCTGTGAGTAGTGGGCGTAAGAAGGCTCCTGGAGAGAATCCTTCCAGTTGCTTTGTACAGTTTTCTTGTAACCTCAGCCTAGTCTAGGATTCCCTTGCCTTGGGTGGAGCTTAGTCCCAGCTTGGGGGTGACCCACTACTAAGCGTGATGAGCAACGTGGTCTAAGGCTGGGAGGTTCGTGGAAGGTCTGCATGTAGTTGGTGGAGTTACTATAGTTTCAAAGATAAGTATCAATATGTGTTTAATTTCAATTAAAATGCATGTCTGTGATGCTTGCAATATTATCATGTATTCTGATGCAATTATGAATTACTGTTAATTCCATTATTTCTGTATGTTAGCATTAATCCTATGATTACTGTGTATTGTTTAATTAAATGTGTTAATTTGATTTAATGCATGTTATATATATAAGTATGAGAATGTTTCCGCGTAGTAGCGTTGCCCGACAGTGGGGTTGATGGATGTGGACGTTACAATATGGTATCAGAGCCCATGGTTTCAATGATGCGCCTAGATGGGCCGGATAGGTGGTCTTTGGACCCAAGGTTTCGAGTGGAAATGGTGTTTAGATGGAACCGATTTCGAACCTTAGAATGTTTCTGAGTTCCAATGGGTTACTTGGCCGTGTTACGAAGCTCAGGAGGAGTAGCGGTAGAATAAAACTGCAACCGGCGTGGTATTTGACCACACAGAGAGAGAGATCAATAGTTGGGATGTTGGAGCCATAGGATCTGTTTGGGAAAAAGGAGAGTCCTTTACGACCGTCAGATCCGGAGAAGGTGCGGGAAGGTTATCTTGGAAGGCTTTCGGAGTTCGGAAATTGGGCGAAGTGGAATGCGCTGAGGCACAAACTTTCGAAGGAGATCTACACCGTAGATCGTAGGAAAGGAGTCTGGACCATTAGATATGTGTCTAGGAAAGAAAAGGAAATTCACTTCGGAGGATTTCAAGTGTGGAGTGTGACAAACTCCCTAAGTCCCGAAGTAGATCGCAACCATCTGATTGCGAAGGACACGTGTCGGTAGATCGTGAACTCCGGGAGAAAGTGCTCTAGGAAAAAGCAAGCGTAGAGGAGTTGAAACTCCTGAAGCTCGAAGAGATGAAGTGGTGAGTCATGATGACGTCACCTAGAGGTGACGTGGACACATGGGTTGTGTTCCAAGTGTAAGTGGATTCTGAACCGTGGAATATTGAAATGGCATTTGGAATGTGACGAGTGTCACCCATTTGAATGGGCCACATATCAGTCGCTAGTATTCCTCCATGTGGCATCCCGTGTGAGCAAGGTTAGTGGGGCCCGAGGTTATGTAATGTAGTTAAAGTTTGGAGGATCCACAGTGGTGTTGATCATGATACATCAAGATCAATGGCCCAGAGACATTGCAGGGACCCAAGTTGCATAGAATCTAATTGTTGATTAAGGTTGGTTGTCATTGATGTCAACCCTTGAGGAAAGCCCCGTAGCACAAAGGTTGGGTAATGGACCCAATATTGTTTGATGTAAAGATGACTCGTCATTGTCTTGTCATGGTTGATAATAAGTAGAAATGGATGAACTCCAAAGTGGTCCCCTTATGGTGAAAGCCCTCATGGGAAGCCGCTTTGTGGATTGAGTTATCCTAGAAGTATGGTTAGAGAAACCATGCTTATTTGTGGAATAATGAGATGAAAGCCAATGAATTTATTAATGAAACTATCTTATATGGATATTTCTTGTCATTCGATTTCCGGTGGTATGTGGAATGTCACATAACTCCTCACGGTTAGAGAGTTACGACCATGAGAAGTTGGAGAACTCAGGTTTGGGTAATGGACCCAAGTTTGTTTGATGGATAACAGTATGAGTTTTGATACATTTTCAGGTAATACTATTCTATATGGATATTACATTTCATTCCATTTCTGGTGGTATGTGGAACGTCACATAACTCCTCACGGTTTGAGATTTATGGCCTTACGAAGTTGGAGGACCTCATATGTCATCTAGAAGCCCCAAAAGGTCAAAGTAGTCAAAGTGGTTTAAGAGATTTTAAAAGGTAAATAATAAATTGAAGTTATGAGTGTACTATAATTCAAAATGAATACAAAATAAATTAATTCAATAATAAATTTAATGGAGAAATTAGAAGTGGGTTAACCCTAAAATAAGGAAAGTGGGCAAAGTGACCTAGAAGATGTTTTTAAGGAAGCTACTTGGAGAGTATAAATAAGAGGGAAGACTCTCTCATTTAAGACACACTTGAGAATATTGAATACCTATAGGTGTCTGAGGTAACCAAAGGATATATAAGCTTAATTTATGAGGAAAGTGAAGAAAAGAAGGTCGAAATTCAAGGAAGGATAAATTATTTTGATGATGCTTTCTAAGGTATGTTTTTTTCAGGTCATCTCACCATTTTCACAATATTTTTTTTTCTAGAATGATTCAGACAGTGAAATTGATATTCCACTGAGGAAAAATATCCAAGTATCTATGGTAAAAAATTCCTCTTGTGTGTCTTTATATTTTTGGAGTTACACTCCGTGGAAAATAGGGTTTGTGTTTAGTCCTAAAGCTAGTCAAAAAGAGGTGTTTCGGGTAAAAACGTCATAACTTATTCATAACAGATCCAAATTCAGTAATACCAAATGTGTTGATTAGAATACAATCTTTAGTATTCTATGTAACAGTTTCATATCAATTCAACAAATATTCTGTGTGGGTCACGCTCTACAAGGTCGCTCTCTAGAATAAGCCAGAAGTCAGCAAGGTGTGCCATTTTTGCCATAAATCCTTTTCTGAGAGGTTCCAAGTAGTGAAACCTGGAGGAATTTCATAAAACACACTGAAGAACATTGTGTATCAATTTCATATCTTTATTCATTACATGTAAAAATTTATTATTATTTCAAGTTAGGGTTGTTGATTAATCCAAAACTAGTCTTGTGAGACTAAAGAAACGTTTGATGAAAATGATAGTCTCTTGTTGTTAAAGTTAATGAAGGTTTGAAGGTATGTGATCATATACAACAGGTCTATTAAAGAGTTACAAATCGTATTTGGATGATGAAATTGATGAGGGCTTTTGGTTGAGGTACAAGTTGGGTACATGCTTGAGACAAGTAGTTGATGAGTTGGCACATACATGAGGTGTATAATTGATGATGTTGGTACATATTGATGAGTCATAGTTGATGATTAATTGACACATGATTGGTACATACTTGGTACATGGTTGGTTGCACTTGTTTATGGTACAGGTTGATTACAAATTATTTGGTACAGGTTGAGGTACAGGTTGATGCATGGTTCAGGTTTATTGCTACATGTTTATAGAAGTATATCTCACAGTGATAGTGTGACAGTGGTTCCATCATTCTACTTTTACTTCAGGGTGGTTGGATGGGGCAAGGATAGGTGGTTGTAGCCACCTTCAGGTTGTATCCATAAAACATAGGGGGTTCTAGCCTCCTTCTGGTTGTAGCCAGAGAATTGGGGAGTTGGAGCTTCCCTCAGGTTGTAGCCTCAGAAAATAGGGGGTTGGAGCCTCCTTCCAGTTGCGGCTCGAAAACAAAGGAAGTTGGTGCTTCCAATGAATGTAATTCTTCAAGACATATAAGATAAAGCAATCCGTGGTTTTCTCCCGATTTGGGTTTCCACGTAAAGCACTAGTGTACTGTGTATGTGTGTGATTGTTCATTTCTTATTGTTCATTATTGGATAATAATTCTGCATTGATATAACACTTGGATTATTTGGAGAAAAAGGATTATAATTATGCTATTACTGATTCACCCCCCCGCTCAGTAATCCAACACTAATTCTCCAAGGCGGTCCCGCAATCCAAACCGCAGTTTCACTGAGGGGTTATTTGTCAGCGTCAGAAGAATTGCGAGATGAAATGTGGGTTACTCCAAATCACCGTTGCATGCCCTCGCAATTGGAAAAATGTTAAGTAATGTGACGTAATAACGTCACCTAAGGTGACGTGGGAGTGTTCGGAGATTAATGGTTCGGGGTGTGCGGATGTGAAATCTTTCGAAGTCCCGAAAATCAGATGCTTGAGGTTCCAAAGCGAGTGTCAGCCGTTGGATGTTGGGTAGATGTGGACTTTTGATCCAATCTAGTTCATGATTTCATTAATTTGAAACTCTGAGAGTCCGTTGTGAGGTATTATGAAGACTTCAAAACCCGAAATCTTGGTTAAGCACCTATCGATCTAGCGCCTGGTTGCAGCCTGTGGTCGCAGGGGTTGGGGCTAAGAGAAAGGGGCTAGTGCTCGAAAACTTACCAGAGCAGAGCTCCAAAAGAAGAAATCTGCGGGGATTCTTGATTGAACGAGAATCACAAAGAATAAAAAATGAACGTTTTCTTGAATCAGATTTGTTAAGGAATAATGGCCTGACAAATTATGATTGTCTGTACATTGTGTTTGTAGAAGTTTAACGAGTTCCAAAACCGAATAGAGTTTCCACTGAATGCAAAGAAATGGAAGAGACACATAATTCTTCTAGTTCAGAGAATGAAATAAAAGGGATGGACGTCCATTTGGGAGTTGAAGGGTCGAACTCAAATGGGCATGTAGAAGAGATAGATAAGGAAGGGAATATGATGAAAATCATTGAAAGATTGTAGAAAGATGCCCAAACTCACCGAGCAGATAGTAGAAAGCTCATGCAAGCTAAGGAACAAAAAGGAAAATTCAACTTAAAGTTGATGAAGAGTCTGGAAAGAATAGAAAAGAAGTTGGACAAGGAGAGATACTCGAGCAAACCAGGGAGTCACTAGACTTCTGAGGGAAGAAGATCAAGGAGTATTGGTAGACACCATCATCACTCCCAAGGTCGCTCCAAGAGGAGGGAACACAATAGTTCAAGTCCATATCCTACCAGAAAGCACAGGAGATCTGGAGTGGATGAACTGAAGGGAGAAATGAACAAGATTAAGCCTCCTACGTTTGATGGAGAACATAAGAAGGAGGAAGATGCCGAAACATGGTTGCTTGGCATGAGGAAATATTTTGAACTACAGAATTATTCCTCTCATGCAAAAGGAAGAATTGCAATGTATCAACTGAAAGGAAAGACATCCATGTGGTGGGATCATCTTGTGCAGGTGCAACACATTAGAGAGAAGGATATCTCTTGGAAAGAATTCAAGAAGTATTTCGAGAAGAAATTCTTGACTAAAAGATATTATGACATAAAGATGAAAGATTTCTTTGAACTCAAGCTCAGTAGCATGACCATTGATGAGTATGAACAAAGGTTTTTGGAATTACTGAAGTATGTCTCGTTCATCAAGGATGAAACTATCAAGATTCAAAGGTATCTAAGTGGACTGCCACCTTCCATCAGTGAAAAGATTCAATATGATGATCCTAAGACTATGGAAGAAACTACAAGAAGAGAGAAAAACTTATATGAACAACAAAGAGAAAATATTACTTTTCAGAAGGCTTGGGATGACCAGAAGAAGTTCAAGAAAGAGCAGAGGCAGAAGGGAAACAAACCTCCCTTTTTCAGAAACCATCCTCAAGGACAAAAATCATTTAGAGAGCCAAGAATGGCTAACGTAGGGGAACAAAGGCCAAGAAAGACGCCCATTCAGTCTTGGGGTTGTCAGGGGAACCACAAGTACAGATATTGTCCCCATAAAAATGGTAAAGTGAGAGATGTCCATAATGTTCAGCAAGTTGAAATAGTGGAAGACATCGAAAGTAGAATTCTAAGGATCTACACAACCCTGGACAACAAGCAAGCTGGATATCAGTCGCACATGATTGAAGTAGAAGGTATGATCAATAACCATCCCTTCACTATTTTAATTGATTCAGTGGCTAGCCATAGTTATATAGATCCTAGAGTGGTGGAAAGTTTGCAATTGTCGAGAAGCAAACATGAAAATTCTTGGTTAGTGCAGCTGGCTATAGGAACCAAGACAAAAGTCATTGAGTTAGTTAAGTCATGTCCAGTGGACATGAATGGACTGAGCACAAAGGCTGAATTGAACATTCTGCCTTTAGGTTCTTATAAATGTCTAATTGGGATGGACTGGTTGGACCAACACCATGCCATCTTGGACTGTCGAAGCAAGGAATTCACTTGCCTGGATGAGGAAGGAAATTGGAAAATAGTCCAAGGAATTCCTAGAGCTGTTGCTATCAGATAAATCTCAGCAATGCAGCTGAAGAAGTGCTACAGAAAAGGCCGTCAATTATTTGCAACCCATGTGGAGGAAGAATCTAAGGACGTGGTTTCAAATATTGAAGATCATGTGGTACTAAAAGAGTTTGAGGATGTATTCCAGGATATCACCAAGATGTATTCCAGGATATCTAAGATTGAATATCTTAGATCAGGATATCACCAGGTAAGGTTAAAGGATGGAGACATCAACATGACCACCTTTAGAACAAGGTATGGTCATTACGAGTTCACAGTGGTGTTGTTTGGGATATTAAACACACCCATTGTTTTTATGTGCTTGATGAATGGTGTATTCAGGGACTATCTAGACAAGTTTTCCATAGTCTTCCTGGATGACATTCTAGTGTATTCCAAGTCGGAGGAAGAGCATGAACAATATCTGAGGATGGTGTTGCAAGTGCTAAGAGAGAACCAACTGTATGCCAAGTTGAGCAAGTGCTCATTTTCTCAGGAGAAGATCCATTACTTGGGGCATATCATTTCGAAGGATGGGATAACTATATATATTGAGAAGATTGAGGCCATTAGAGAATGGTCAATGCCAAATAATGTGACAGAAGTCAGATCCTTTATGGTTCTAGATGGTTATTACAGAAGGTTTATCATAGGGTTCTCAAGGATAGCTCACCCTATCACTTCCTTGCAAAGGAAGGAGAAGAAGTTTCAGTGGACAGAGGATTGTGAGAGAAGCTTCCAGCAATTGAAGAAACTGTTAACCAGTGCTCCAATTATGAGGATTGCAGACCCAAACGAAGATTTCGTGGTATGCACAGATGCATGCAAAGAAGGACTGGGAGGAGTCCTTAGTCATAATGGATTCATAATCTGTCATGAATCCAGAAATTTGAAAGAGCACAAAAGGAACTATGCAACTTATGATTTGGAGTTGGTAGCCATAGTAAATGCTCTAAAGAAAGGGAGGCATGACCTCATGGGAAGGAGGTTCGAACTAAGAACAGACCACAATGGTTTGAAATATTTGTTTGACCAGCCAACCTTGAATGCTAGGCAGAGTAGGTGGGTAGAGTTTCTCTATGAGTATGACTTTGATATCAGGCATATCAAAGGAAAGGAAAACAAAGTGGTTGATGCACTCAGTAGGAGAGTGCATGAATTGCATGCTACGACCATTAGCATGTATCAAACCAATATAAAGGGCAGAGTTTTGGAAGTTGCAAGCCCAGACTTGCAGTACAGGAAATTGGTAGCGAAGCTACAAAAAGGTAAGACGCTGGAAGGAGTGGAAGATTATAAATTGGAAACTGACAGAATACTTATGTACTAGAACATAATTTCTGTACCCAATGTATAGGATTTGAAACTTGCGATTTTGAAAGAAATGCATAATGTACCTTATAATGGGCACCCTGGATACCATAAGACTGTGGCAGCAGTCAAGAGCCATTACTTTTGGCCAGGTATGAAGAAAGAGATTGTTGAATACATCGCCAAATGTATGGAGTGTAAGAAGGTTAAAGTTGAACACAGGCACCCAGCAAGGTTGTTGCAGCCTTTACCCAATCCTGAGTGGAAGTGGGAAGTAGTGACAATGGATTTCATCATAGGATTGCCCAGAATAGTCAAGCAACATGATTCAATAATGGTGGTAGTGGATAAGCTTACGAAAGCTGCCCATTTTATTCCACTAAAGACTACTCACAAGGAAACGGATGTTGCTGATATTTTTATGAAGGGAGTGGCATGATTGCATGAATTTCCCAAGACAATTATGTTTGACAAAGACCCGAAATTTACCTCAAATTTATGGAAAGGGTTATTCAATTGGTTCAGAATGAATCTGAACTTCAGTACAACATATCATCCTGAGACGGATGGGAAGACAGAGCGGGTGAATCGAGTGATAGAAGACATACTAAGGATGTATGTGATGGAATTCACAAACAATAATGGGTATCAAGCATCGTTGAATATGAGCCCATTTGAAGCACTTTATGGAAGAAAGTGAAATAATCCAGTAAGCTGGGATAACCCAGCTGATACAATAGTAGTTGGGCCAGAGTTGATCAAGGAAATGGAAGAGCAAATGCTGAAAATTAAGTAGAATTTGAAAGCTGCCCAAGACAGGCAGAAAAGTTATGCTGATAAAAACAAAAACTATAGAGAGTTTAAAGTGGGAGAGCATGTTTTTGTGAAAGTGAAAGCTAATAGAAGTTCCCTAAAGCTGGGAAATTGTGCCAAGTTGGCAACCAGATTTTGTGGGCCATTCAAAATCCTAGAAAGGATTGGTCCAGTTGCATATATGCTTGCATTATCTGCATCCATGACTGTACATAATGTGTTTCATGTTTAATTGCTTAAGAAATATATACCTGATGCTAATCATGTAATCGATTGGAATGTGATTCAGGTGGAGCAAAAGGTGTCCCGCAAGTGCATCATGTGTGCATATTGGACTGGAAAAGAAAACAGCTTCGGAATCGAGCCATAGGGCTTGTAAAGGTCCAGTGGACCTGGTACAGTCCTGAGGATGCGACTTGGAAACATGAAGATGCTATGCAGGCAGAATACCCACATCTTTTTGAAGATTTTGAAAATATTGTTGATGTTGTGTAAAGTGTTGCACTGAGGACAATGCAAAAATAAGGGGAGGGGATTGTCATATCCCCCGGTAGTGCCCCATCTATATTATGAATTGTAAATCATGTTTATGAATTGTAAATTGTGTTTTGTAGGATGGTGAGCTGAGTATTGATAAGTTGGTGGGATTATGTATTTATTAGGTCGAAGAGCCTAAGTGTTAAAGGCTAGGAGCTTGCTTTTGTATATGTAATTATGCAGAACATCAATAAAGATTAAACATCGCTGTGTGTAGACCGACCATGAAGAAAGAGTGATGGGGGACTAAGCTTCCACAAGGTGGGTAAGGGAAAGGGGGCTGGAAGGTTGGAAAAAGGGGCTAATCTTAGGGGCTTAAGTCCTTGGGAATAATAATTTATTATTATTCCAAAGTTGTGTGACAAACATGTTTTTATCCTAAGTTTTGGGAGAGGAAATGCATGCAGCTCCAACGTGTGCAAAAAAGGGAACACATACTTGATGGAGGGCATGTAGCTTCATGGGAGACATGTGTCAGCCCAAACACATGCAATTTAACCCAAGAATTGAGCCGTCATGGGGGTTCATCCTCCAGTCTTGCGTTTGCTGTTTGAACAATGTTACTTTTGCGTCTGATCTCTGCATGCATACCCTCACACAACTATGAAATTCGAAGCCTGTGATGTTTTCTTGAGAAGCCGATAAATCCTCTGTCTGAAACGTTGAGTCTGTGTTCAACCTCTGCGTGGCTTGCTTGTCACGTATATTGAAACTGGTGTTACCTGAACCGTGTTGTGTCTTAGTGTCCTATTGCCATTTTTTGGACGTCCACACCCAATTTTCCTATTGTTTATGTCACCCACGAGTTAACCGAAAGATGATGTTGTTGCTGTTATCCTGAACTTGCAATAATTGAGTTGAAAACTGGTTGAAGAACTGGGTTTCTAGGCATGTCGTAGAAGAGGCGGGTTGTTAGGCTTGTGAGTAGCTCTCTCTAGGTGAGAGAGTTTGCTAGGAAGTGGTTTTATCCCAGAGAGAGTCCAACACTAGCTACAGAGCTCTGAGAATTCCTGATCCGGCCTGTTGCCGAGACCCAGAGAGGGAGGTGAAGCACCGATGGACTGTTCTTGTGAAGGTGTATACTCCTGGGTGGAACATGCATGCGGGGAATGAGAGTCTGTGAGTAGTGGGTGTAAGAAGGCTCCTGGAGAGAATCCTTCTGGTTGCTCTGTGAAATTTTCCTATAACCTCAGCCTAGTCTAGGATTCCCTTGCCTTGGGTGGAGCTTAGTCCCAGATCGGGGGTGACCCACTGCTGAGCGTGATGAGAAGCGTGGTCTAAGGTTGGGAGGCTCATGGAAGGTCTGGACGTAGTTTCTGGAGTTACTACAGTTTCAAAGATAAGTATCAATATGTGTTTAATTTCAATTAAAATGCATGTCTGTGATGCTTGCAATATTATCATGTATTCCGATGCAATTATGAATTACTGTTAATTCCATTATTTCTGTATGTTAGCAGTAATCTTGTGATTACTCTGTATTGTTTAGTTAAATGTGTTAATTTGATTTAATGCATGTTATATATATAATTATGAGAATGTTTCTACGTATTAGAGTTGCTTGGCAGTGGGGTTGATAGCTGGGGACGTTACAATGAATATTAGTTTTTTTCATGTAACATAAATAAGTACAAATTCAATTAACTTGTGAATTAATAAAATAGATTTCTAATCTTAATCGCTAAACGTACAATTTCAATATCTTACCAATAAAGCTGCATCCTTGTCTTTTCTTTTCCCTTGAAACTTGATTGTACTAATCCTTGTTTTGTGTTTGAATGAAAAACCATAAATCTCCAAAATGGTGATGTTGTGACTTCTAGAAATCCCATATTCACTTTATTGAAATCTTGGTAAGTATAATGCTCAGTATTATATTCAATGTTTTGGATATTATAACCATGAGGGATATCTGCAATAACTAGGGAGTATTCCTTTTTAGAAACAAGATTTGCAATTTTTTCACAATCCCCTAATATCACTTTATATTGAATAGTGTCAAACCCATTCCAAATGTAGTCATCAAGGGTGTCATTAAAATCAACATTTTGAAGACGTCGCCTTCTTTCTCTTTCAAACTTAACTTTTTGAATATAACTTTTAAAGGTTTCAGGTACTCCAACTAAACTAATATATATCTATAACTAATAAAATCAAAATGAATTAACCTACAAATGAATAAAATGAATGTAATAAATCAACATACCTTTTTGAATGCAAAAATGAATTGACTCAATTCTGTTGTAGAGCTTGCATCTAGATAGTTGAGTCTAACATCATCCCAGCTCTTCTCATTCAACATCTTAACCTTTTCCTATTGTATTCTCATATAAACCTTGTGACTAAACTAAAAAAAAAGTTGATTTTATAATAATTTATAGAATAAAACACATTTTTATGTTATATATAAACAATTAATTTTTTAATCATAACATAAATAAGAAATAACTCAATAGACCTACTTTTAAAATTCATCACACATTTCCTCCATTGATAATCCACCCAACCTTACACGTGATAATATAGCTATGACAAGTCTCTCATCCTTCACTCCTTGCATCGTTATCCAAGGTGTTATATTCATATCATCTGGCAGATTTTTTATTTCAAGACCTGTCTTACTTGTGCTACCTACTAAGGGTTTAGACTTCCTAACCTTCTGACTTTTAATACCAATATTTTCCCATAGGTTGAATATCTCATCTACCAAATCACGTATCTGTCCAGTTTTAAATCCCAATTGGAAATATCTATCCACAACTATGAATGCATCACTTCCTTTGCGATTTTTTACTCTTACACTTTCTTCATCAATTGGGAAGCCTATTTCCATACAACATTCCTTGTTAAAATTTGCATCAACATTTGATCTATCCCCACCACATATTACATAAAACTCATTATGGATAAATCTCACCCTCTGAATGAAATTCATGGACATTCTGTACTCGTTATCTGTGTTATGATCCCATGCTAATGAATTTTCTTCTCCATCTATTAAACCAACATACATTACACATCTGACTGTCTCAAAAAGACGGTTATCAGGTTACTCTTGCATCAATTCTCTTCTAGCCTCTGCATAATGATTTCCTCCAATCACATAATATTTATACTCAAAACATTTTGACCTATCAAATGCATCCTTGGTAGAAACTTCCATTGGGTCAACAAGAACTAAGTAATCGACCACATGTGCATATGGATTGTGCCTAATCGGTTCTTTCAAGTTGTGGATATGAAACTGATGTGGTTTTATAATTTGGTATTTTTCTTGGCCTTCTGTGGGTTTATAAATATGCTTCACATTGAACTGAAATGTATGGCCCTCATCAACCAAGTTGTTCCTCTTTAGTCTATCTCGAATGGTATTTTGCGAGTTTTTTTGATAATACCATCTTCTCGATCAACACCTGGTGTTATTATTTCTCTTCTACCTTTAGGACTTCCATCATGATATTCAGAGGTAACTATCAATTCTTCTTCATCAACAACCTTTGCTTTCCTCTTTTTACGATTTAAATGAGTTTTATCTAACTCAACAATCTCTTCATAGTCACTTGGAATGAAATCATCATTGGACATACCTCTTTTGAGATTATGTTGTTTAGAATTCTTTCGAGGAACAATGATAACCTCATTGGCATTAATCTCAGTGACATCTTCATTTGGAGTTTTCTTATATTCAAATGTAACCCTTTTTTCCTTTCTAGAATGATGCCTTTTATTTCTTCTTTTTTTTTCTTCTTTGTCTTCTCCTGCAACTTGAACTTCTGCTACTCTTTGCTTCTTTTTCCTTCCTTCCCATTCCTTATCGATATGAAAGGAACTGATGACTTCCACGATATTTCTCTCTGTAGAATAAATCCCCACTAACATCTCTAAAAGTCGCCTAGCAAAATCTCGTAAAAATAAAATACATCATTTCCATTGTTAAATAAGATTTAACCATTATCATGAAACTTATAATAATACATGCTACAAAAATAAGAATAATCAAACTTTCATTGCCCATATCAATGTCTGTCACGATCATTGCACATAATTCTGTGAAATTTTCTTCCCTTTTATAATTTCTCATTTTCAAACAATATCTAATCTTGAGATATGCCTTTGATTGTTTCACCAGTGCATAAAAACTATTTGTTCTTGGCACCAAACATATATCTCATAACATGCCAAGTGACTGATAAATTGCTTGGACATGTTCAAATTCAACACAATACAAAATTATTTGTTCTCCATTGGCGACTTGTTTGTCTTTAAGATACCACGAATGCTCCATTCTAGTCTCACCATTGACAATTTTCCACTCTATAACACTCTTCATTGATCTTGTGACCTCAGTTGTTGGGCTAGAATTTTGTTTCCTAACATTCATGGAGGTCCTAATTGGGATTTTAGATGCCATTACTGCACGTCTTGTGTTAAGTACCTATACTAGATCTGCAAATATACTTCAATAATACCAAGAATAAACCATAAACCATTCACGATAACATGAACACAAGAAATAGAGAAAACCCTTGAGGTAGGGTAACACCATATATTAATCCTTATGGAAGGATAAAATTCCTCAAGCAATCCTTGCTTGTACAATCACAATATTCTTCACTATGCTTCATTACATTGATTACACTTCTTTATATAGCTCTCTCTATCTCCTAGGAACCTTCTCACATTTATTACATTTAATTACCATAGTGGGTATTTATTAATGTAGTGGACCTAGTCCACCCTAGATTGAATGAACACATTCTCATATATTAAATGACTTCCATTAATAACACATAACTACATGCCCATTGGGTATCTCCCTAGGTACCCCATATTACCTTCCTAGGTATACTACATTCCATCCCCCTTCACATGTTTCGTCTTTGAAATATGAAAAGAAACCATACAATATGACCGGCTAAGAAATGTAGCCAAATGGTACCAAGTACGACCATCCATCCATCCCAATGGAAGTCGAACATGATGTCTATATGTTGCCTTGCCACCCTGATCTTGCTCTGCATCATGTTGGGGTTTCCATGAGATTTTTTCTATAGCTTGAGCTCTTCCCGTAGTGCTGGTAGTCCTCCATGCACCTCTTGATCGGTTTCCTATCTGGTGCCTTGCTGGTGCATAAATGTGTTTATGCACACGCCCTTGCCTTGATGATTGTTGTGTCTCTATATGATATGGATGGTGATATACAACAAATATAGGAATTTGTTCTTTTTTCTTCAAATCTGCAACATTTTGTGCCTTTGAGTCAATGACCTCCTTAGCTTCATGATTATGTCCTTCTTGTAGTTTTTCTTCATCTCTTTCTATAGACTCTGCCTCTGATTCATCTTCAGACTCGACAATAAATTCTTTGCTAGCTTCTATGGGCCCATCTTTCTTACTAAGAGACACATCCTGCAATGTGATTTTCTTTTTCTTGTACCACAACTTCAAAAACTTATTTTTCACATTAATATTAATGGTACCCACTGATTCTATCCAAGGATATCCCAAAACAATATCCATTTCATCCATATCCATAGCATAAAAATTTGAATGTAACACATATTTATCCATAGTAATCTTCAAATATTTAAAAATTTGAACATTTTCACCCTCAACCTGTGTGCTTTGAATATTCTTTACTGGAACTTGCAATCCATTAACCAACTAAACATTGATAATTGACCCCATTGGGTAGATCTCAAATTGCAAGGTGATGCTACCATTTGGTGGAAATCACTTGATTATAGCAGATGATGACACTCTCCAATGGAGAATTTGAAAAAATATAGTTAGACAAGTGGTCTCATGGAAAAAATAAGGATACAGAGAGAACCAAGGGTTTTCTCTATTTCTTGTGTTCATGTTATGGTGAATGGTTTATGGTTTATTCATGGTCTTATTGAAGTATATTTGCAGATCTGGTATAAGGGGGATGGAATGTTAGGTAGATAGAGAGGTAATGGTGGGGGCCTAGAGGGCCCAAGTGACAATAGTGGAGGACATTCAATGTAAGGTGGACTAGGTCCACTATATTATTAAATAAGGCACACTATGGTAGTTAGAAATAATAAATGGGTAGTTAGATATAATAAATGTAAGAGGACTTCTTAGAAGGTTATACGTCTAGAAAATTCCTCCTCTAGAATGTTCTTAGGTGATGGTAGCACTATATAAAGAGGTTCAAGCAATGTAATGGGACATGAAGAGAATTATTGTATTTGGAGTGGTATCTCAATAGGATGATTCCCCCTCTAAGAGTCAAGTGAACAGGAGAGGATCCCTTCCATGATATGATCCATTGTATGGTGTTTCCCTACCTCAAGGGTTTCTATAATAAAGTTGTGGTTTTCTATATTGTTCTCTGAATATTTGTGGTATTTTTTTATGCAAGTATTTGGTTCTTGACAAGTGGTATCAAAGAACTTTCCTTGGAAGCCATTGTGGGAAAATATTTTTTATTTTTGCATATTTATTTTTTCGGAGAAAAAGAAAAAGAAAAAAAAGGATCGCGACATTCCATAAATTTTCAGTATATTTCTGTGCAAAATTTGTAGAAAAATGTTGTATATATGAGTTCCTCTCAGAAAAACACCCAATTTGAAAAATAAAATCGTCTGAAACAGAGTCCGGGAAGTGAAGTTATGAGCATTTTAAATTCAACGGTTTTTTAGGGTTTTCCAGAAAAAGTTGTGATTTTCTGCTGCAACTTATTGGTCTATTTTTTGGGTTTTTTCATGACTGTTGCGGGACTAAAGAGTTCATAGGGTGCTCAGATGGCTATTTCCTCTCAAACACTCAAAGAAATTCTACAAATTACTGAAGCATTCAAATCCCAATTGTATGACACATTGGATGCTAGCTTGCATGTCCTTGCAGATGGCCTCAATGATAGTTTTTGTAGTATTCAAGATTCATTGGATAGCATGCAGGAGAGATTTCTTATGGAGGACATCATAGATGAATATAATCAAAAAATATATGCTTGGTATAATTTTGATGCCGATTGTGATGATTGATATATGGATAGTTGTCATTTCTGGGATGACAACCACTTTCATATTTTATTTGATGACTCTAATCCACCTTCTGTAGAGATAATCAATGTGAGAAATTGAGAGCCAATGATTATTACTAGTGTCCATCATGCATATTCTACTGTGGTATTATTCATTCCAGATTCTGCTATGACCCTTTTCCACTATGTGGATGGATCTTCTTATTTGGATCCACATGATAGGTGTCAGTATTTTGAGCATTATTTTGAGTTGGTTATTGGGTTACAAAATCTTCCACGGGGAGTTCACATGAGCACTTGGACATGTGACTCAAGCTTACAATGGTGGTTGGACTACTTCACCATGGTGGCTTTCCTTTCTACATGGGACATTGGTTCTCCAGTCTTCTTCAACATTATAGTCCACAATTATCCATGGGACATTGGTATATGGTTGTACATCAAGCGTTGAGGACAACGCTTTCATAAGGGGGATGGAATGTTAGGTAGCTAGAGAGGTAGTAGTGGGGGCCCAGAGGGCCCATAGTGATAATAGTGGAGGCCATTCAATGTAAGGTGGACTAGTTCCACTATATTATTAAATAAGGCCCACTATGGTAGTTAGATAAAATAAATGGGTAGTTAGATATAATAAATGTAAGAGGACTTCTTAGAAGGTTCTACTTCTAGAAGATTCCTCCTCTAGAATGTTCTTAGGTGATGGTATCACTATATAAAGAGGTTCAAGCAATGTTATGGGACATGAAGAGAATTATTGTATTTGGAGTGGTAACTCAATAGGAGGATGCCCCCTTGAAGAGGCAAGTGAACATGAGAGGATCCCTTCCATGATATGATCCATTGTATGGTGTTGCCCTACATCAAGGGTTTCTATAATAAAGTTGTGGTTTTCTATATTGTTCTCTGAATCTTTGTGGTATTTTTGTATGCAAGTACTTGGTTCATAACATCTTGTTCCGGATATATTCATAGAGATTTTCTTTCCTGCCATTTGTCTTATATAAAAAATAAAAAACAAAAATTATTTAAGGAAAAAATAAAATATAT
>ML795361.1:62401-74254 GCA_009831015.1 Picea engelmannii
AAAAAAAAAAAAACATTTTTATTTTTTTTAAATTTAATATTAAAATTAAAATTTGTTACGTTGTCTGTCGGTCAGTTAGGGGAGGGCGATTCCTGATATCGCCCTCCCTCAGCCAACCGACAAACAATGAGGTTGGACTTGGCCATCTGGGCGCCAGGGGCAATGCCCGACATCACCCTCCCTTGGTCAGCTGACAAACAACGCCGAGTATCTACCGACCGATCAGAGGAGGGAGATGCTAGGCATTTCCCCTGACACTTGCGCAACCAAGGCCCATCCGAGACTTGGCCATGCAAGTGCCGAGGGAGATGCCTGACATCACCCTCCCTCGGCAGGCAAAAAAAAAAAACTAATTTCCATTTAAAAAAAAAAAAATAATAAATTTTATTTTTTTATTTTGATTTATATCTTTTACTTTATAAAATTGAATTATTAAAATTAAAAAAAAATGTTATTATTTTTAATTTTGATTTTTCAATTTTGTTTGTATATGTGTGTGTGTGTGTGTGTTTTTGGGTTTTGTAGGTTTTGGTTTGTTGGTCAACCGAGCCTTGGTGCTCCCATGGCCAAGTCCGATCGCGAACTTGGTCCCAAGGTGCCGGGGGCGATGCCCCACATTGTCCTAGTGACCGAAAAGAAAAAAACACTTAAAAAGTTAAAAAAAAACCTAAAAAGAAACTTTTAAAAGTAGTAAAATGGTAATTTTAAAATTTTTAGGTTTGAAGTATACAAACTTAGGGGGTTTTTGTCATTTTTTAGACTTAAAATGTGATAATGTTTGCTAAAATTTCTTTACAAAATATATAAAAAATTGAAAATTTATGATCTATTTCCAAAAAATTATAAAAAATCACATGAAATTTAAGGTTTTCAATGTTTTGCATAGATAAAAAACTTAATTTATTTTTTCCCTATAACATATAAAATAAAATAAAAAAATTAACGTATGAAATGTGTAGTCTCTCCTTGTTGAATTCCCTTTATGCTTCAAAGTATTTAACGAACGTTGGCTGATTGCTCCAAAATATTTAACAAACTTTGCTCAATAGTTGATGTGATGTAAAAAACCAAAACAATAGTGTATATATATATATCAATTACTACACCACTTGTTAGTTTGTTTAGTGCATGTGTGATAAATAAAATAGAAGAAGATTATATATATATATATATATATCAAAGATTATATAAACCATCTCTACGTTTATTCAATGTGGGATAAAGTAAAAAAGATAAAACATAATGTAATTAATTAATTTATGATAAATTAATAGAGTAAGATTTATTTAATATTGAAGATAAAATATTAAAGAGGAAGCTTTAGGAAAAATGTTTTGGGGAAATTGGGAGGGAAAATCCCGGGGGGGGAGTGGGTGAGATTTTTGGGAAAATTTGAAGGGAAATTTTGGGAGGGAAAATTTGTGGGAAAAATTTGGAGGGAATATTTTGGAGGGAAATGTTCATTCCACAAGATATAAGAATGCCATTGGGAGGGTGAGAATTTGCACCATTCTATGTTTTTAGTGAGTTGTGATGGCTTCATCGGATAGAGATGATTTTATTTCTGGAGCATCAACATCTTATTCACATGCCTCCTCTTCTGAGACTGAAAAATGTGGTGGGAATAATTCTAATGTAAATAAGGAGTCATATGTTTCACCTAGTGAGCAGTTTGATCATAGTGCAAGCAATTATATTGACCATATTGATCAAGAAAGTCCTAATTCTGAAGACTTTTAAGGCACCAATGATGAAGGGGAGGAATATGGTGAAAATGACGATGAAGATTTTCCTCCAAGTGAGGATTTCCAAGGTACTACTGATGATGATGAATATTTTCCTCCAAGTGAGAATTTTGAAGGTACCGATGGGGATGATGAAGAGTTTCCTCCAAGTGAGGATTTCAAGGCAGTAAAGAAGATGATGAAGATTTTTCTCCAAGTGAGTATTTTCAAGGGAGTAAAGAGGATGATGGATATTTCCCTCCAAGTGAGGATTTTGCAGGTACTGATGAGGATAATGAGAATTTTCCTCCGAAAGAGGATTATCAAGGTAGTAGAGAGGATGATGAAGATTTTCCTCCTAGTGAGGATTTGCAAAGCACTAATAAGGATAATGGAGATTTTCCTCCAAGTGATGATTTTGAAGGTACAGATGAGGAGGAAAAAGATATTCCTCCAAGTGAGGATTTTGAAGGGACCAATGAGCATGATGAAGATTTTCCTCAAATTGCGGATTTTGAAGGGACTGATGAGGATGGTGAAGATTTTCCTCCAAGTGAAGATTTTCAAGGGACTAATGAGGATGATGAAAATTTTCCTCCAAGTGAGGATTTTGAAGGTACTGACATGGATGGTGAAGGTATTTTTTCAACAGGAGAAATTGAAGGTTGCAATGAAGAAGATGAAGAGTTTCCTCCAAGTGATGATTTACAAGGTATTAATGAGAATGTTGAAGATTGTCCTCTAGGTCAACATTTTGAGAGCAATCATGAGGATGATGTAGAATTTCCCTCAAGTGGGGATTTCAAAAGTAGTGAAGATGATTATGTTGTTGATGATGATCTTGATATTCTTCTTCTCAACGAGATTATCAATGAAGATGATGATGGACCTATCAATGGAGATCATGTTCTAAATCATTCAAGTGCAACAAATCAAGGTTATCAACAATCTCTTGTTCCATCTCCTCACAATGCTATGTATGGTTATAGTGAGAATGATATTCCTCGTAGTGATGATGTTGAAATAGTGGAGATATTGCAAATAAATATTGTGTCTAGGACGAGGAATAGACCTTTTAATATCAATCCAAATCATTATAGTTATACAAGGTCTAGGAAATAATTTCTCACTAAATCATTTTCCATCGATGATTTGATTTCTAGTGATTGTTGTCAAAATAATTGTTTGAAAAATATAGACTACATGTATGCCTTGGAGAAAAGGAAGAATTATTTGTCAATGAATAAGAGCATGCAAAATTCAAATTTAGTGGGGTGCATGATCTCTACGTAGATAGGATATGATTATCATATTGGCAATCTTTTACTTTGCAGAAAGGATTTCAAAAAAATCCACTCAATTGGTAATCTTTGTCTAGCAAGGATTGAAACAAGATTGGAAAAATATCCTACATTTTATTTAAAGGTACATCATGGATGAGAGATTTTCCCATTAACAAACACTGCATTGTCATGGATGCGAGCCCTCTTTTCCAAACATGGAGAGTCTATGCCAGATAGAGAGACAATACATATTCCATATAATTTCTCAAAGAATGAAATCTACAAGTTATATAAAGAATATGATGAAAGTGTTGAAGGAAATCGTAATTTTATTTCATATGCATATTTTACAAGAGTATGGAAGAGACAATTCAACAATTTTCGTATTCCTAAGAATTCAAGGATGGGGATTTGCAGTATATGTGCTTCTCTTAAAGCAAGAAGAGATAAATCTGAAGGGATAGAAAGAGGTATATATTTACAATTTTTTTGTTTGTTTAAATTCGGTTATCAACTATGAAAATATATTATCAATATTTTCATTTTGTGTCATGTGTAGATTCTATAGTCAAAGCACTTCAAGAACACAGGAATCAACAATCAAGTGAAAGGAAAAAGTTGCACAAACATAGAAAGAAGTGTTAGGATGCTCCAAATAAATATATGGGTATGATAATTGATGGCATGGAAAAAAAAAAAACACTTCTGCCACATTTATCCGTACACAAAAAAAATTATAGGAAGATAATTTCATTCATTTTCACTTGGTTGGTTGTATGGTTTTTAATGGAACAATGTGTCCAAGGGTTTACTTCACAGGTCCAAATATTCATAATGATGTAAATCTAACCATCACCATAATTCATCATGCGCTCAGTCACTGGTCTGGTAATCTTCCTCAAGTTCTGTATCTGCAGTTGGACAACACTAGTCATGAAAACAAAAATCAAATTGTGTTTGGATATCTCATCATGCTTGTTGAACCGAGAATATTTTAAAAGGTTAAAGTTGGTTTTCTTCTTGTGGACACACACATGATCATATTGATCAAATGTTCAGTCATTTTTCAGTAACATTGAAGAGGAAAAATGTTGGAAGCCTACCATCATTAATTAAATGTATTAAGAAATCATACATTCCAGAGCCCATTTTTCACATATTAGAAGAAATTGTTGACATGCAAATATTTATCTAGGGATCACATGGTGAAGAAAAGTGTATTTTGCAACTTAATGACATTATCTTCCAACATCAAATTTTCTTGAAAAATTTTGATGGGAAAACACTTATACGAGGCAAGAAGTATTCAACTACTATAGAATGGGGGCCTTCATCAGGTTTGGCATTTTTGAAGTTCATTCTAGATCATCCAATATTTGCATCAAAGTTAATTTTATTACAATCAATTGTTGAAATCCATAATGCACGAAGGCATAATAGAGATGTAGATTATTTTGAATGCTTGGAGGATTTAAAAAAGTCCATTAAAGATACACATGAGTAATTTGATGTTGTTGATTATGTTTGGTGGGAGTATTTTTTCAATGATCAAAGTGACATAATTTCAAACTCAACAAATGGAGATACACTTTTGAAGACTCCATTTATTTGGCCACAAAATAGGTCAAATGAATCTAAAGAAATACACATTGTTGAACAACAAGAATCTCAAGATGCTATTGAGTTTTCACAGGTAGAGGAAAGAGAAATGTATATTGGTTCTAGAAGATCACGTGCACAACATGAAGCCATGGAAGATATTTATGGGGGTTCAATACAATATATTAAGGAGGGTTGCATGATTGCAGTCTTAGCGACTGAAGATCCACATGGTTATCCATTCTGGATTACAAAGGTTATAAGGATCAATAAAGAAAATGAAGATGTTATAGAAGTTGAAGTGCATTGGTATGAAACAAGTACACATCCATTCAATGGTGTGTACAAGCAAGAGATGGTGGTTGAGAAACAAAACAACAGAAAGAGAAAAACAAAGGATCAAAATATAACTTGTCGTCGCACATACCTATTAAAATTAGAGAATGTTGACATACTTGTCTTAGGTCTATGACTTCAATTTGAAAAAGAGAGGAACTCTTCGATCCAGGACCATTGATATTATCAAGATGTTGTTTCCACAAGAAATAACGACAAGATAGGATTCTGATGAACCTAGTCATAGATCAAAGAGTCTTTTGACATCTGAAATGTTTGGCATACATGCAGACTCAGATGGTGTACTCATTGATAATAGAGAAGAATATGGATCATCTACATCTTTATCCAATCATTCATATGAAGGAAGTGTAGATTCTGATGGCGTGTCAGAATCCATGGATGAATTTGATTAAGTGTATGAAACATTTTATGTATTTTTTATCAATATGATGTTTGTATGGTAACTAGAAATGAGTGTTCTCAGTTACATATGATCTTACATGAAGTTATGAATCATTTCTATGTTTTATGAATTAAATGTTTTGATTGTGGACAATATATAACAAAATTTCTTACCTCTTCCGTTTTGAATAGGGACAATATAACAAAATAATTTATGTTTCATTAAATGTAATTTGTATAGACTTGTTTATTTAAAAAAAAATAAAAAAATTTTGAAGTTATGTTGAATGTCGACATCTAAAATGGTGATATTTTCATGCCATTATGTATTATTTTGTGGTTGGAGTGATAAAATAACCTTAAAAAAGTAAATATTTAAGGGTTGATTTTACGATTTGGTTTATACTAGTGATAATTTTTTACACCACTTTCAAAAATGTGTTAATTATTAGGTTTTGGTTGAAATGGTACTTGTCATACTAGGATAAGGTTTCAAATGAGGTATAATTTTAACGTTTAGAAAAAAACATTTTTCTGTCAGTAACACCATTCTTTGATTTAGGTGTTGATTTTAAGGTTTTTCTGAGCAACTATACGCATGTTTTAGGCCAGGTTTGAAAACAAATTATAATTTTAACCTTGAAAAAAAAGGGTGTTACCGGTAGCACTACTTTTTGATTTGAGGGTTAATTTTGTGGTTTCTTATGGAAAAATATGGGGTTTAAGGGCTAGAGTTCTCGTTTTGAGGTCACAGTTCTCGTTAAGTTGGTAATATTGTTTTCGGGTCTCCGGGAAGTTTTATACCTGCGCATGAATGCCAAAGGGATGAAGGCCCGATATCCATGAATACCGAGAGGTACTCCCTACAACTAGCAAAGCCACGTGGATTCCATGTGGAAAATAGGATGGCCACTACTTAATGATGTCCCAAAAACTTCGAAGGACCATAAATTTTAAACCAAAGCTCGATTTCAAACAAGGTTATAGTCATTGTAAATATCTCAGTGAGCACGAGGCAATGGAGGCCTTATTCGAAGGATTTAGGGATATGCAGGAAAGAGAAAATTGATGTCCCATATCTTAAAAGGATACTTAGGGTTCGGTTGTGTGACACTACGGTGAAGACCTTATGTATATAATATAGCATATATAAGCCAATGTATCTACGATGATTATATAGTGGTGAATACATGTTGGCATTTGGTGTCTATGGTGAAGTGCATGTGGTTGACTATTCAAACCCTACTATGAATCAAGTGCACACATTTCTTATTTATTTCCTTTTCTTTTCAATATGAGTAATTCATCGTTGATCCCAAAATCTATCAAAGGGAGGCCTAACAAAGTAACCCTAGAATTGTTTTATGAATATATAGAATCATTAGAAAAACATAGAGAAGAGAGAGAAGCCCAACTTCAAAGTGAGTTAGAATCAATTCTTGATAATAAATTTAGATCCTTAGAAGATAAGATTCAAACACATATAGATAATAAACTATTAGGGTTTGTGACTCAACTACAAAAAATGAAGGATAGAGTACAAGAAATAGAAAATTAAAACCATGAACAAAAACAATCAAGGAAATAAGAAGATGTTGAATAAAATAGTAATCTTAGGGACCAGATTAAAGAGCTAAAATAAAAACTAACTAACAATTTGGCCTTAAATAACATGGAACACAAATTGGATATGAAACCTATCAAAGAGGAAATGAGTAAGTTCATAGAGTTAGACCATGAGTGTAATAAAAGAGCCTTGAACCTCATAATTGTTGGTATAAAAGAACAAATAGATGAGGGCACACTAGAAATAGTCAAGGGGAAACTAAAAAATAAATTGCAAATTGAAACAACTAGCCTCATAGAAGCAAAAACATTGGGAAAAATAATTGAACATAGAGATAGGTTGAATAAGGTTATGGTAAGATTTGATACCCATAAATATGCCATAGTTAGTAAAACATTGAGCTTAAAAGGGTCAAGAATATTTATAAATGAATACTTAATTCAAAAATATCAAGATAAACCCCAGATGGGGTTCCATGTCGAGCGGATTGGCCATGCGGTGATTAGTCGGGTAGGGCCTTAAATACAGGCCACCGACTCCCATATCCTCACCATTAATATGGGAGCAAGCTTGAGCAGCCAAGGCATTGGGACGAGGCCTCTCGTGTGCATGAAGAGGATGGATGCTCAGGGAACTAAAGGATCAACCTTAATGGCCAAGCCTGTCACGATCACCGCCATGTTTATCAACAAATATGAGGGGGATACAATTTATTTTTAGGTTGATCAGCTGAAGTCTGAAATTTCGGGGACCTGGTGCATAGCTGGCCACCAATTCGACGTTCTGGTTACAGTCTTGATTATCCACATGCTGAGGGAAAGAGGTCGGCCTCGCCGAGACACAACGTGGTATGCATTTGACTCTTGAAGGAAGCAACAACATAAATTTGAGAAGGAGTTGTCCATAGCATGAAGGCAGAGAGCCTGGAAGACTAGGAAGCCTAGGACGCCTCCCATGGCCTGTGTGGAGGATATTGTTCTGGAAGAACCCATCTAGGTTCCTCCGAAACATCTCCTATTCATTGTGTTGGATAATTGGGATATGCCAACCTACTTTATGGACAACGTCAAGCCACGGGAAGCAACAATGATGCATAATCACAAGGAAGGCAACTCAAAATGGGAACCTACCACTTGATATGTTGAAGAATAATTTATGGTCGATGCGGAAGCAACTGTGAATTCAACAGCAGGCGAATTCTCAAAGGAAGTGGACTAGAAGGAAGCTCAACGAGGACAACACGATAGGCACAAGAGTGAAGAAATGAAGGATATCCAAGAAAAGGAGGGTGGAAGGGATCCAGAGCCACTTCCCCTCTCCTTCATTCAGGAAGAATGGCATGTCCAGCCTCCACACCTCCACCCAGACCACCTGGTGCTGATTTTTGAAACAAGGAGCCTGGTGGATGAACAAATCCATCGAGCTCTCCAAATCCACCAACGCCTCAACACGTTGTATGATTCCTATTCCAATACGTCGCCTAGACGATGATGCCCAACATGCGCACAACCCTTCATGCTTCCAGTCAGCTCGGGAAGGAATGATGAAGTTGATGAAGCCATCGAGTAACTGTTAATGTGAATGGTTATGGTTAGAAGTTTTGTTTTGTTTATAATTAGAGATTTATCCCTATTAGACTTTCATTATGCTGCCAGACGTAAGATTTGGAAACAATTTCAGACTCATGGCTTCCATACGTCCTGGTTTCCTTCGGGCAGGACAGATGGCAGATCGACTTTTTTGCAAACAAGTTGCATAAGAAGCTAGTTGTCCCGGTTTCCATATTTTAGGCAAGACAGTTGGCATTCCAAACATTATTGTAAGCCTGCACTTTAATACAAATAGGATCCTTCCTTTTTTACTTAAAAATAAATAAATATCAAGCTAAATTAAGGAAGGGGGTTCAAAAGGTAAAGCATGTCGAGAAATAAGGAAAATGGGAAATAATTAGGAATCGAAAAGTTATTATTAGGGATAGAGACCAACAAGATAACAATAAATAACAATTTGGGACACTTCAGATCCTATCTTGGAACTGTTGAGGCTTTCCTTGAAACAAAGGGCCTATATTAAGTTGGATCCCAAGTGAAATTAATATTATATTTCTCGTTGAAACTTAGGAGCATGAGGAATATTAGGTCCCTAACATAGACATATTTATATTGTGGTCAGTGTGGAACAAGAAATACTCACGTATAGGGATTGGAGGCATAACTTGTTACATAAGAACAAACATTTCTCCTCACAATCTGCTTCATACAAAAGACCCTCTCAATTAGTTTATTAAGATGGCTATTTCAAATATTATTTCTAAGAAGATGTATATAGCAATTTTTTTATTTCCCACCTATTAATTCTACCTTTTATAAGAAAAAAAATCTAGATACAAATTGTGCTTATAAGAGCTTAGAACAAGATATTTATAGTCTGAGAAATGAAGGTAGTATCCTCCTACTAGGATACTTTAATGCTAGAACTACAACTAATCAATCTATTATCTTAAGCAATGATTCCAACCCTAATAATTTAAGGATATATGAGGACCTTGTTTAATTAGCTAATAGATACAAAAGGAACTCTAAAGTCCTAGCTAATAATTTGTATGGTACCGAGTTAATCAATCTTTGTATCTCTCAAGATATAATCATTTGCAATGATCTAATGAAGTGGCCACAATCTAACCAAATGACTTGTATCCATGGGTTGGATAGCAATGTTGTGGATTATGTGATATCATATATCCCTATGTACAATCAAATAGTCATTTTTGACCTCTTAAATGACCATGAGCCTCACTCTTATCATAGAACTTTAACCCTAAATCTAAATTTTATCATGCACAAAAACCCCATAGAAGAGAACTTTAATAACCAAAGGGACTTGTTTTTTGACAAAAAAAAAAAGATAATCACTTCTTAAAGGACTTAACCACTAAATTGAATCTTCTATCATATAAGAACAATATTGAAGACCTTTATCATAATTTTATGACAACTCTCTCTACTTCCATAAAAAAATTATCTATCAAAGTGTTGTGTAAAAGGAAAAATAGAATTTCCAACCTTGGTATGATAATGAGTGAAAACTTGCTAGAAAAGCCATTATGGATGCCTCTAATGAGTATTTGAAATATGATAATATTAATAGATACAAGCCCTAATTAAAAGGAAAAAAAGGCACTACATAAATAGAAAGCAAGAGAAGATTTTGCACCTATCTAAGATAAATCCAAAGAAATTCCGGTGGAAAATTTTGACTCATAAAGTTAAAGAAATGGGCATGATTCCCTTGACGGATTGGAATTCCTACCTTGAAAATATTTACGAATCCCCTAATGTTCCAAACAACAGTCCAAGATTTTCTATAGAGGATGATGTTTTTTCTATAGAAGACATAAAGTTTGGGGTTAAATGACTCGCAAACGGGAAAGCTAAAGACATCAAAGGCTACCGAGCTGAAAAATTAAAAGTTGGAGGGGATATTCTCATCCCTCACATACACAAGCTCTTCAATTTAACAGTCAAGTGGAGCTTCCCTAAACCTTGGACTCAAAGCCTCATTGTACCTATTTTTGAAAGTGGGGATAAAATAAATCCCTCCAATTATAGGACCATTATGATTAGCTCCATTTTACCCAATCTGTATGGAAGTATTTTGAAAATAAGATAAGCATATGGATAGAAAGCCTGAGAAAAAGAGATAAAGGATAGGGCAGTTTTAGAGGCTATCATTCAATTGTGGACCACCTTGTCATGCTCAAGATCATTTCAGAGGAGTGTTGCAACAATAAAACCAAACTCCTTTTTTGTTTCTTTTACTTTGGGAAAGCTTTTGACGTAGTGCTGAGGACTAACCTTTGGAATAAGTTAAAAGAGCTAATAGTTCCCTCTGAGTTGATAGTTGTTGCGATATGGTTGTATGAAAATGTTATTGCCAATTTTAGAAGCACTAAGGGATAGCCAAAATAAATTAACTATTATTATACTATCCATTTTTATTTCATTCTTAATTTATAATTTAAAAGCAACTTATTAAATATAGTTTCTTTCATCTATTTTTCTAACTCTAAAATCTTCATCATCTAGTTTGGAAACATGAACAATTTTTATTTCATTCTTAATTTATAATTTAAAACAACTTATTAAATATGTTTCTTTCATCTAACTTTCTAACTCTAAAATCTTCATCATCTAGCTTGGAAATTTGGACAATTTTTATTTTATTCATAATTTATAATTTAAAAACATCTTATTAAATATAGTTTCTTTCATCTAACTTTCTAACTCTAAAATCTTCATCATCTAGTTTGTTAGAAAAATAGGACCACGGAGCAATAAAATAAAACAAATGCAGAAACAAAACACAAAAGACACACAATACAAGAGAGACACAGATTTACGTGGTTCACCCAGTGTGGGCTACATCCACCAGAGAAATTGTCAGGTCCTTCCTTTTTTATTATCCAGCAAGTGAAGGGATACAACCTACAACAAAACCCGCTGTAACTTCCTCTTCTTTCTCTCACAGTCTCCTCTCTCAGAATACAACATTCACCACCATCCATAGCCGCAATACATTTCCCTCATAAAAGAGGGTTTCCTTCTAGGGAAAAAAACCCTAACATAATCTCTATCGTTAGATCTGCGACCTTATAATGAACGGTCTAGATTTACAATGAAATTACAATATACTTTTACTAGGCAATTTTTGCTTCGGGGGCTTCGCCCCCGAACCCCCGTTGGGGGCCCGCTTGCCCCCAGACCCCCCAGCTGGGGGGATAGGTCCCCTGGACCCCATAGAGGGGGTACCCCCCCTCTGCACTCCCCCGCATGGAAGAGTGTACATACTTCTAGGGTGTAAATACTTCATGGGGTATAAACACGGCTGAAAGCAAGGACCTCTGAATCAGGAAGATAATCAGGCTCCACAACCAACAATC
>ML795361.1:78449-94498 GCA_009831015.1 Picea engelmannii
CTGCATCTTCCATAACTGGTAGTTTTGGCCGTTAAATTTCTCGACCCTAAACTTTCCATCTTCCGACATTGCTCCCACTCGAACCAGGAACCCTCTTTTCCTGCAAGTTACCTTACGCTCTGATACCAGTTGTTAGAAAAACATGACCGCAGAGCAATAAAATAAAACAAATGCAGAAACAAAACACAAAAGACACACAATACAAGAGAGACAGAGATTTACGTGGTTCACCCAGTGTGGGCTACGTCCACCAAAGAAATTTCCAAGTCCTTCCTTTATTATTATCGAGCAAGTGAAGGGATACAACCTACAGAAAAACCCGCTGTAACTTCCTCTTCTTTCTCTCATAGTCTCCTCTCTCAGAATACAACATTCACCACCATCCATAGCCGCAATACATTTCCCTCATAAAAGAGGGTTTTCTTCTAGGGAAAAAAACCCTAACATAATCTCTATCGTTAGATATGCGACCTTATAATGAATGGTCCAGATTTACAATGAAATTACAATATACTTTTACAAGGTAATTTTTGCTTCAGGGGCTTCACCCCTGAATCCCCGCTGGGGGCCCGCTTGCCCCCAGACCCCCCAGCCGGGGGGATAGGCCCCCCAGACCCCACAGAGGGGGTACCCCTCCTCTGCACTCCCCATGCATGGAAGAGTGTACATACTTCTGGGGTGTAAATACTTCATGGGGTATAAACACGGCTGAAAGCAAGGACCTCTGAATCAGGAAGATAATCAGGCTCCACAACCAACATAGTTTGGAAACATGGAAACCAATGTGACTTCTTTTATCAACTTTTTAATTCAAAAACCTTCACCTTCACCATCTAACTTGAAAACATGTAATCTAGACTTAGTTATACTTTTTATAGTTTTATGATATACATAACTATATACATTTATTATTAACTTGATTAAAATCTCACGTGATACTATTTTTTTATGAAATAATAATATAATGTTTATTAATTTGGTGTAATATGTTTGTTTAATTTTTGTTTTTTGACTTTGCATCATTCTTTCATGTAACCTTAACCCTAACTTTAACTTTCCCCAAAACACTCATTCCAATTACTCTTACCTTCCTCCTCCTTCTATACACCCTTCTAACCTCAATGATGTGGGCCTTACTTCCTTTCACCTTTCACTCTGCTGCCACTATCAGAAGACTCATAATTACACTATCACAGATTATAGGTTATACAATGTCAAGACACATTCAAAGAATTATACATAGATTAGCACACCCTTGATTTTTCTGATTCACCTCAATCTCTCAATTCTTCTCCTCAATCCAAAGTATTTCCTCTTTCAAACCCTAGTATAGAAAATCCTTCCTTACGCTTAATGACTAAGGAAATTTCTTCCCACTCTCTAGATCTCCTTTTTACTTACAATTGTTAGGTCAAATATTAACTCACCATGATAATCCTTTACAATGGAAACCAAAAACATATCTTCTCCCATAACCTTGTAGCTCATCTTCAACTCCCCACCACACCACAACCCTCTTCTTATCATCTAGGTTGGGTACAACAAGACAACCCTAGTTTACTAGTTAATAAATGTTGTGGAGTAACATTTTCCATTGGGCCTTTTCGAGACACTGTCGAATGTGATATCTCTCCCCTTGATTGTTTTTATTTACTCTTAGACATTCCATATCAACATCATCGTAATTGATTATATGAAACCTACCATGCAACACCTATAAACTCTTTAAATATGGAGGGACCTATGAAATCACCTCTCTTGCAATGTCTCTCTCTCTCTCTCATAATGTTGCAGTACAACAAGCTAGCATGCATAAATGTATCTCTCTCTCTCTCTCTGTTATACCTCTCACCAAGTCGGCTCATCCATTTTCACTAGCCTCCTTCTAGACCCCCTTGGATGTTTTCTCTCCTTCTTATCCTCCTATCCCAATGATACATTACTCTCTTACTCTTGTTTTAAAACCCCATAATCCCCCACTTTCCTTAGCCCGTCCTTTATTTTCATCTATCCTAGACCCATTGAATAACATTCATTAGTCCCTTATTCCACAAGAATTATGCTTCTCTTATCATCTCTATCCCTTCATACACTTCACTCCTTGATGCCCCTAGTTCTCTTAGCTATTACAATAAATATTATTGGGCATTTTGATCCAGGATTGCGCACATCCTTCTTAACGTTGGGGAGTTTAGACCCAGGGTTCATCTAGAATTTTCCAAAAAAAACCCCAGAGCACCGACATATTGATCCTCCTCCAAGGTTGCGGAAGGTCTCACCCAAGATGCAGAGAGGATCATAGAGACCATAAGGTTTTGTGACAGGGTTGAAGGCATAAACACACAAAGAGTCATCAGAATTGGCAAAGGGATGATTTTAGGGGATAAATTTCGCTCATGGGCTAATTTTCCATGGTTTTTGCCAAAACGAGATTCTCTATTCTAAAAATGATTTGCCCAAATTCTATAGGATAAAATTATTTTACCTTAAAAATTGCCAAAATTTTATACAAACTATATAAAGTCCTTAGAAATTTGAATATTTTTATAAAAATATCGCCAAACATTTATAGTTGGCATATGAAGGATCAGTAAGATTCGCCAAGGTTTCTACATTTTAAAATAAATTTCCATCCTTAAAATCATCCTTGGTGTCATCCATGCAGTTCGTATATGACAAATTACTAAGACTAATAACTAAAACAATACACACACCACATATTCAATTCATACATGATAGAAACAAAATGGATTAGAACTGTCATATCTTTATTACTAGAGCCATTCCATCACAACAGAGTTATACATTGCGTAGAACAAACATATATGATATCCATACAACTTCCTATCTTTTCTATATAAATCCTCATAGTTACAACACATTACAATGCACCTTGTTCAACACTCAGACACATAACAGACACATGCATATATTTAAAAGAATTACAATATTACAACAAGATCATAGTGAGCTCAATACTAAGGACTCAATGAATCTCTTCTCCTCAGTATCTAGCTAACCAATCAGCCCTATTTCTGATATTAGTGCTTCCTCTTATATCTTTCTCTGTTGGGGAGTGTTGTCTCTTTCTACTTTGCTCCACTTGTTTATTTGTCAAAACTGACTCACACGCTTCTGATGTATTTCAATGCTCCACATAGACATTATGTATCAATGGCGATCTTAACTTCCTGGAAAGCTCATCCTCTGCTTGTACCACACCCTTGTATATTGTTGGAAGTAACCATTCAGGTAGATTTACTAATGATTCGTTTCTTGATTATGGTAGGAATCTTCTTGATTTCTGGCACAATGGACAAAACTCGGACCAACATGAACTGGGTAGAATTTAAGCTTGGTGTGCAACTGAAAAAAATTGGTCTGGGGCAGATCCTTCATCATTCCTCATGCATTTCCTTAGGCATATGAAAAAATATGGAATGATCATGCATAACTTCTTTTGTGTGCGCGTGCAAAATTGAACCCAAAAATTTGGGTGCCAACAAACCCGCACCACTAATATTTGTCTTGTCCTCGAGCCAACTACTGTAATTTTTGAAGGCGAACAGTTTAAGTAAGAGAAAATCATCGATCCAGGATGTAGGTGCAATTGGACTCAGGTCTGTGAATGAATCAAGCATGTTGCATGGTAAAAGATGGAGTTGGAGGGCATGCATCCAGATTCTCCCTCTGGAACCTTCACTGGTGTTTGTGGAGGGGAATAAGGGGTCTTTTTAAATCCCACCAACTAACACTGAGCATTGAAGATAACTGAGGCTCCATCAAGAGAGAGTATCATAATCTTCTTGTCTTTTTATTCTGGGACAACTAGGCTGAGCTAGTAGTCATGGTCGTTCTACAGGAGAAGGGATGTGGATCCATGGAAAGATGTGAAGGTAGGGGGCCCAAAAATGGGTTTGGACATATACACATTCCCTGAGTTTTCTATCGGAGGAGGTGGATATATGAAGAAAGAGGAGGCCCCTATGTATCAGCAAAGGGGATGATGCATGTAAATCATTAGACATAGGGACCCTCCTTATCAACAAAGGGCATGATGCATGGAAATAATTGACAATGGGGAAGCTGGCAATTAAAGAGATTAGAGGTTTTGCCTAACAATTTTTGATACATTGTTAAGATGTGGGAGAATTGTATTGTGGGAATTGGAGGGAATTGGTCAGGATGAGAAGTGCACATTCCAGGAATTCTATTGAATTGGTCCATGATACGAGAGATGAATGAGCAGAAAATTAACTAATAGAGGGGCAAGGGGGAAATTTTGAACTATGGGTGACATCCAAGAGAAAGTGGGAATGGGACATGGAGAGTTTATCCAAAGAGTTCATAGAAGGGGAGGTATTTATATAGTGGTAGGGGGGAAGAGGGTCATTCATACCAGTATAGTGGAAGTGACAGGGTAAGGAATACTTAGAAGATGGTGGTGAGGTGTTGTAGATGAAGAGATCCCAATGTATATCCATCATCCTGAGGATGGGCCTTGTGGAATGGGGTGTCCTATGGAACTCCGTACCTATGTTCTGGATAATTTTTTATAAATATATTTCCTTTCCCTTTTGGTGAACTAAAATTCTCGAAAAGGATTTTGAGGCCCATGTGACTTTTCCATCAGTGCTAGGATAATGTACCTATATTATAGGGTTGATCGGGATCAAAAGTGTCAAGACCTAATAAAGTTGTCGATGTATCAAGTCTTCTCATGTGAATGAATATGTGGTGGTGTTGTATGACAGTTAGTTAGGAATATCGAGATGTTGATATTCACACTAGGTAATGAAATTGACGGTTTCCTTTATCTGGAATTGGGTCAATCGTCTTACTTTTAATGGTTTGTATAAAGATCTATTCCCCATGGTTCTTGGAAATGATGGGGTGGACCCATTTATCATATCTACAATTATGATCCTCTAAGATCAACTGAGGTTGGTGGAAATATGTTGTCGTCAACATCTTGTAGATGTTACTGAATGGTTTGGATAACACTGCACATACACAACTCTTATTCGTTGGGGCATCACACATGTGTCCTTCACACCCCTAGGATATTGGCTTGTTAGGTTATTTGATTGTAGCAACCCTTGGTGGGTCACACTGTGGCCTCATGTGTTCCCCTCCAATCAACTACTGTCCCGAGGGATATGTACGAAGTTTAACCAGTTCTTATAATATCAATTGAGAAATGAAGTCATCAATACTTATGCTCATCTCGTCTGTTTTCTCAATGGAGTGGGGGAAAGGAAGTGGTCTATTGTTGAATGATCCTCTAGGGATTACGAAGTAGATAGTTGGTCCCAATATTGGTGCAAGAAGGCTCCTTTTTTCTTCATAAAATATCTTGGGAACTGGTGGTAGAGGGGGTGGGAAAGTCCCAACACATTGAATTTTTAAATATCTACCGCACACATCACGTCGCTTCTTCGCTATCCCTGCTTTGTCACAAGTTTATGAGTAGGGCTGTGTACCTTCCTCAGGTATGAATATTTCATGCATGGCTACTTCGATGACAACCCACTTGGGAAAAAGGTTCCTAATGCACAACCCACCACCAGGCATGAATTCCTATAAGTAGTGTATCTAGTGTGCGAGTCCTCTGATGATTATGAATGCGTTATTATATCCATGCAATAAGAGTGTCCACCGGTTTCGATCCATCATACCGATATGAGTCAATCTTGTCTTTGTGCTCCTTTGCAAAGATATGTGCGCATATTTGTGTTGACACTTCGTATAGATGTTTTTTCCATCGATCCATAACATCGTCAGAATGCATGTCATAAGACTTGACACTTTTCCAGCTTAACTCTCCATCTGCGGTGGGGTTGATGTAGTCCTTCCTATGTCCTATGATCTTATAAATTTTCTCAATGACTAAGTTGCACGCATCCTCATCCACGAGCTCATTATACTGGTTGCCTTCATATGGATCTAGTGGCACGACCATGCACATGGTATCTATTTCAAAGGACATCTTCATTTTCTTCAAGTTTAGTACTATAATATTTTCAAAGGCCCAGTTAATACCTAGTAGTGCAGGATGTGGATCAGATCCATCCATAATATTTATGACCTCAAACTCGACCTTTGTTTTTACTCCTTCTATGTTTACTTCCATTTTCTCTAGATGACCTATGGGGTAGATCTTGTATTGATTGGCCAATCGGAGCTAGATGGGAGACCAGACCAACTTCAGTTTCCCCATCACCTCCCAAGATTTCTTTAGAAAAATAGTCACGTAGGACCTGAGATCCATCATGATTCCATCCATGTCAAAACCACTAAGCTCTGTCGTCATATTAAATTACCAGCCAATGCACTTTTGCTTGTTGAGATGACATACATCTCTCTTGGGCGATGGAGCAGATATGGTAGCCTCCACTTCTTGTTCTTTCATGCAAGTAGATAACATTTTATTCAACTTACTTTTTTCTTATGGATCATTCAATAATCACAAACAACAATGTAAGAAAGAATTGACTTGGTCTTCAGATTCTTCCTTGCAACCCAATTCATGTAATACTTCTACGTGCAATGCACATTGTAATTCCTCCTGATGTTATTCATCATAGGCCTTCTATTCATCACATCGCAACTTAGTTTGTCTGCAAGCCTCATCAAATGATTTTTTCATCACATGATGAAATTATTTGTGCACGCGAGCCTCTTCCAATGATATTTGCATCATGCGTTGCAATTCCTTACATGCACAATCCTCTTCTAGAGACCTTTGCGTCACATGTTACACTTTTTCATAGATTTGAGCCTCCTCCAATGACCTTTGTGTCTCATGCTATACTTCTTCCCGAATCCGAGCCTCCTCGAGTGACCTTTGAGTCACACACTACAACTCCTCACACACTCTTTCTTCTTCTAGTTCTCTTTGCGCATCGCACAAGAACTATTTTTGCTAACAAACATCTAAATTTGGAGGGGGATGAAGTGCCTTTCTTATCTTTCCATATTGATGTTGAACTGAGCCTTCACCATGCTTGAAGTATGATTCTGTCTTTTCCCCTCCATAGGTTACTACCTGGATGTCAGCCTCCTCGTTCTTCTTCTTATTCTTGTGTGTCTTGGCATGCACCATGTTATATTTGTTCTTATTTTACTCCCACTTCTTCCGTAGTTCGGGAAAATATTCAATGGCATTCTAAGAACTATAAAAATATGCACAGAGCACATGTGGTTTGGTACAAAATTATGAGACATGACCAAGGGGTATACCTCCCCCTTTTCCATATCATTGGCCACGATCACGCCCATATCCCCCTCGGGGACCTCCTTGGTATATTCCTCTTTCTGTGCCACTATTCTCACCAACTTTCTACTCTTCGTGTACCTAGAATGCATCGTGAGTATTATCTTGCATTAACTGGAGTGAGTGACAACTATTGACATCATGCCAAACATATTTATAGAACTTGCATAATGGAGTGTGAGTCATCGTTTGGTACTTCTGCAAGGTTGGGAAGCAGGGTGGCTCATGGCCCCACTATCAACATATTTCACACCATTATATCTGCCTGATGGAAATGGACTGGGTGCACCCATTTCTACATAATTTGGTAGGACAAAGAATTCATCTCTTTGATTCCATTCTGAGCGACAGGAGATACACCAGACGTGCCCGCACATGACCTTCATATTATCCATATCTTACAGTTTCATTATCAAGTTGGCTAGTTGCGAGTGCACCTGAGTCAAACCTGTTGATGTCTCTACCCCTCCTGGCGTTGCTTCCAGACGCATGGAAATTTCTACTTTCTCCGCCTGAGTCGTCACCTTCTGTTGGGTGAGTGGTACTTGGATATGGGGAAGCAACCCCACAATAAACCATTCCCTATGTTTCATGTCCTTGATTTGGAATGCCAACCTATCCATCAATATTTTAAACCACTGGTTATAATCCCATACAATTTCTCCTTCCTTTTTCTTGATCTCTTTTATCTCTATGATACATTGGTATTCTGTCTTATCCTTCTGGAACTCCCTAAGTAGATCCTACTTAATCTCAGCCAGGGACCTTTCCTGTCCTGTCGGCGTAGTATATTTATACTTCATATACCATGTCAAGGCTTTTTCCTTGAACGTGGTCTCCAACTGTGTGATTTTGGCTGCTTCATCTATAATTCTCTTTACAGACCATATTACTTCACATGTAAACCAATGTTTTTGTGCATCATCCTTACCCATTCCATGGAACACGGGTAGTCTCAATGTACTGTCTTGATTTTTCATCTTCAAACTCAAACTAATTCCTTTTCTATAACTATTAGGGGATTCAATTTTCCACACCACTATTTCTCAAGGTAAAGTATTTTTTGCTTCACCTTCTTCTTCACTTGTCTCTTCTTCTTCTCTTTCTTCTACTCTAATATCTTCACTATTTTCTATGTTTTCTTATTGATTAAAAATGCATAAGGGGGGTGGTACAAAGTGGGGGTAAGTCCATGTTCTTTTGAAACTTCATGTGAGGTGACCCATAGAGTTATCTACTTGCAGCCGCACAAGACTATCTACTATTGTAGAATAAATTTTTGGATAAGAACTATGTACTGGTTTTCAAAATGTCCAATGTTTCGAGTGGACACTCCACCCATCATTAGGGACAACACAAATATCATATGTGGGAAATGAGTGCCAAGGTTTTGAATTTAAAGATTTGGGTAGGAAGGTAACCACTGAATAATAATTAGGTAAATAATTAAATAATAGAGTCAAATTAGTCGTTGAGATTAAATTATAAAAACCTTGGCACTCGTTTCCCACATATGATATTTTTTTTGTCCCTGATAATGAGTGAGTTTCCAGTAGAAACGTTGGACGTTTCGAAAACCAGTACACACTTCTTATCCAAAAATTTATTCTACATTATGTCTAACTATGACAACTTACATTTCAATCTACTATTGTCAATCTGTCTCCCCCAACACTTGGGGAGCCACCATCTTCTTCTTCTTTTGACGCAGCAACACGGCGCACTCTACCTTCCTATCCTAACTGCACACTAAAAATGTGCACTCTGCCTTCTGTTCTGACCCACGTACTACAAATCCATGCTTTGTCTCCCGGTCCAACTTGTTCATTGCCACTCTGTGCGCAATCGTGCTCTCCGAACAACACACTGCTACTTTGCATGGCATCCTCTCTTCTTACCAGTGCACCATTTCTCTTCACTTCATATTATTCTAAGGTTGTGACACTTCGCAATAACCAAGGGGTGCGGACTTTGTCAGCTAGGTCTAAACTAGTATCATTACGGGTATCCCTATTGGATTCCATCTCCTCTATGCCACACCTCTTTGCAAGCCTATCCTCATATGTGCTCCACTTTTGCACAACATACTCTCCCGCACTACCATTTGTTGTGATTTCTTTTCTCTTCATATTGGAACCGACCCCTCATCACATGCCCCTAAATAATTTTTTTTTACCTCTCTTCCTCTCTTTGTCTTATCTCAAATATTCTCGCGTACCTCTCATCTCTTTTTCTCCTCTGCTCCTTTGGGTCCATTCCATGCCTCACCTCATCTTAACAATTTCTAGATCCTATGGAATGGATCTATCTCTTTTATGAGTTTCACCCATATTTGCATAAACCCCCTCCCATATCCCCTGCGCTAGGGGAGTTTACTCAGCCATTTGATCATGATCCATGCACATCAACCCTTTCTGCATGAACAACTTTTTTATCCAAAGAGGAATTTCCTCCAACATCCACTTTCTCAATCCTTTTTTAAACTTTCTTTCAGCCTCACTGAAAGAGTCGGTGTATTCCATGGTGAATTCAACAATGTAACCTTCTTTTACCCAAACATAATAGAATTTGATAGCTTGAGTCCATTTTTTATCCAACACCTTTGGTTCTTCAATATTGGCTTGATCCCAAGCCACTGGATCCAATGACCACATCAGAGAATTGGTAGCAGTTTTCCTTTTTATCCATTTTGTTAAGTACCAAATACTTGAATACAAACACACCACAATATATCCAAGAACAATATAGAATAAATCTTCACTTTACTAATTTAAAATCCTTAGGGTAGGACAACACCATACAATGGATCCTATTATGGAAGGGATCCTCTCCTGTTCACTTACCTCTTCGAGGGGGAAACCTCCTAATGAGATACATGATCCAAACACAATACATATTCTTCTTCTTCACTTCCCATTACATTGCTTGAACCCCTTTATATAGTGCTACCAACCACCTAAGTACATTCTAGATGAGGAACCTTTTAGAAGTAGAACCTTCTAGTAAGTCCTCTCACATTTATTATGTTTATACTAATATATCTAACTACTATATTGAGACTTATTTAATAATATAGTGGACCTATTCCACCTTACATTGAATGATATTCACTATTATCACTATGGGCCCTTTGCCCTCCCCCAATAACTCTCTATCCACACTACATTTCATCCCCCTTATGAAAGCATTGTCCTCAATTATTTTTATGAGGGTGTACAACCATATACCAGGGTCCCATGGATAAGTGTGGACCATAGTGTTGAAGTAGATTGGAGAACCAAGGTCCCATGTAGAAATGAAAACCACCATGATGAAGTAGTCAAACTTCCATTTTAAACCTGGGTCCCATGTCCAAGTGCTCATGTGAACTCCACACAGAAGATATCAGAACTCAATAACCAAATAAAAATGATGCTCCGAATATATACACTGGTAATGTGGATTAAAATATGTAGAACCGACCAAAAATTCATCCACTACTAATGGAGAATAATAAAACGGAATAATAATATGTAGAGAAGGCTTTTGTGTACTCTCCAGGATGGGCTCTACACGAGGTGGACTAGAGTCATCAAATAGAATATGTAAGTGGTTTCCATCCCATAAATGACAATTATTCATATACCGATAGTCACGATCAACCTCAAAATCATACCAAATATATGATTCTTGATTATATTTGTCCATAATATCCATCTCCTATCATGTAAGTGGGATCACAGTCTTGAGGTCTTCTAACTGCCTTTGAAGTTGCACGAGGAGTTGAAAGAGACTAGCCATTGGAAACATCACATATAATATACCAAAAGAAAACTCTTAAAATACTCTATCCAATGGCATTGAGATGGTAGCAATCTTATCACTCTATGAAAAGTTATGAACTCTGTAGTCTTGTTGTCGTTACAAAAAAATCCCCAAAATAGTTGATTTTAAATCAACAATATCTTCACTTTCCGAGCTCTGATTCGAACGATTTTTTTTTTTCTTCTGAATTTGGGTGAAATTGTGAGAGGAAATCAGATCTATAATTTGTTTGATCCAATTTAACCCCTAGTTCTACATAAATATAAAAAATCTCGCGGACGTCCACGAAAAAACCTGAAAAATTACATATTTTAAAATGTTGATATCTTCACTTCCCAGACTCCGTTTTGGAAGTTTTTTTTAATTGGTTGTTTTTCCAAGAGGAAATCAGATATAGAAAAAAAATTCTACAAATTCTTCATGGAAAACTACAGAAATTGTCCAGAGAGTCACGACCCTCTTTTTCTTCTTCAAAAAATCTACAAAATAATAATAAAAAAAAAAACCCTTTTGTGGTAGAAGAAAGTGCTATGATACCAATTGTTAAGTACCAAAGTTCTGAAATTACAATCACCACAAAATATCCAAAGAATAGTATACAAAACCCAAACTTTATTATTATGAAGACCCTTGAGGTAGGGCAATACCATACAATGGATCTTATTATGGAAGAAATCCTCTCCTGTTCACTTGCCTCTTCGAGGGGTCAACTTTCGAATGAGTTAAATGCTCCAAATACAATACTTCTTCTTCTTCACATCCCATTACATTGTTTGAACTCATTTATATAGTGCTACCAATGACCTAAGAACATTCTATAGGAGCAACCTTCTAGTAAGTCATCTTACATTTATTATGTTTATACTAATATATCTAACTACCATAGTGGGTCTTATTTAATAATATAGTGGAATTAGTCCACCTTACATTGAATGACCTACACTATTATCACTATGAGCCCTCTGAGCCCCCCACTACCTCTCTAGCTACACTACATTATTGTTAAGTACCAAATTTCTAAAAATACAATCACCACAAAATATCCAAAGAATAATATAGAGAACCCACACTTTATTATTATGAAAACCCTTGAGGTAGGGAAACACGATACAATGGATTCTATTATGGAAGATATCTTCTCCTATTCACTTTACTCTTCAAGGGGGAAACCTCCTAATGAGTTACACACTCAAAATAAAATACTTCTTCTTCTTCACATTCCATTACATTGTTTGAACCCCTACATATAGTGTTGCCAACCACCAAAGAACATTCTAGAGGAGGAACCTTCTAGAAGTAAAATATTCTAGTAAGTCCTCTTACATTTATACTAATATATCTAAATACCATAGTGGGACTTATTTAATAATATATTGGACCTATTCCACCTTACATTCAATGGCCTCCATTATTATCACCATGGGCCCTCCGACCCCCCCACTACCTCTCTAGATACACTACATTCCACCCCCCTTATGAAAGCCTTGTCTTCAACGCTTGTTATGAGGGTGTACAACCATATACCAGGGTCCCATGGATAAGTGTGGACCACAGTGATGAAGTATACAGGAGAACGAGGGTCCCACGTAGAAATGAAATCCACCATTTTGAAGTAGTCCAACCACCACTGTAAACTTGGGTCCCATGTCCAAGTGCTCATGTAAAATCCATGTGAAATATATCATAACTCAATCACTAACTAAAAATGATGCTCCAAATACTGACACTAATCATGTGAATCCAAATAAGAAGATCCATCCACATAGTGGGAAATGGGTGACGTTGAATCTAGATGAAACAATGCCACTGTAGAATATGCAAGCTGGACACAAGTGGTCATAATTGGATCCCGAGTTGTCACATTGATGTTCTCTACATAAGGTGGAGTAGAGACATCATATAAAATATAAAAGTGTTTGTCATCCTATAAATAACAATTATCCCTATACCAATCATCACAATCAACCTCAAAATCATACCAAATAGATGCTTCTTGATTATATTCGTCCATAATATACCTCCATTGCCTTGCAAGTGTGTTCACTTTCTTGAAGTCATCTATCTTCCTTTGAAGTTCCATGAGGAATTGAAAGGGAGTAGCCATTGGAAACACCAAAATAAAACTCTTAAATACTCTATCCAATGGCACCGATCTGGTAACAATATGAGCACCCTGTGAAAAGTTATAAGATTTGCAGTCTTGTCGTCGTCACGAAGACCCTAGAAAATGATCGATTTTAAATCGGATATATATTCACTTCTGGAGCTCTGATTAAGAAGATTTGTTTTTTAAAATTGGGTGAAATTGTGATAGGAACTCATATATGTAACTTTTCTAGTCAAATTCGATCCCATATGCTACAAAAATAATAAAAATTGTGCAGTCGTCCACGAACAAACCCTGAGAATTAGAAGATTTTAAAATGATGATAACTTCACTTCCCAAACTCTGATTCAAGCAATTTGTTTTAAATTGACTATTTTTTCTAGAGAAACTAGGATATACAACCATTTTTTTCAAATTCTACACCAAAAACTACAGGAATTTTCTAGAGTGTTGTGACTCGCTTTTTCTTCTTTAAAAATCTAAAAAAAAAATTGCCCCTTTTTGTGGCCGAAGAAAGTGATCTGATACCAATTTTTAAGTACCAAATAATTGATTACAAAAAAACCACAAATATTCAGATACAATATAAAAAATATCATTTATTATTACCAAAACCCTTATGGTAGGGGAACACCATACAATAAATCCTATTATGGAAGGGATCCTCTCTTGTTCACTTGCCTCTTCGAGGGGGAAACCTCCTAATGAGATAAATGATCCAAAAACAATACTTCTTCTTCTTATTCACATCCAATTACATTTATTGAACCCCTTTATATAGTGCTACCAACCACCTAAGAACATTCTAGAGGAGGAACCTTCTAAAAGTAGAACCTTCTTGTAAGTCCTCTTACATTTAGTATGTTTATACTAATATGTCTAGCTACTATAAAGGGCCTTATTTAATAATATAGTGGACCTAGTCCACCTTACATTGAATGTCCTACATTATTATCACTATGGGCCCTCCGGGCCTCCCACTACCTCTCTAGCTACACTACACATTTTTGCAATAGACAAGGAAAGTCAACAAAGAAAATCTCATGCATATCAGAATAGAGATATTGGTCCTTCCATTTCTCTTCATTCACCCTCAATCCTCGAGTCTCTTGAAGGGATAAATCCTATTCGTTTGCATCTACCCAGTCTTGAATTTCTCGGAGTCCCGGGAAAGAAGGCTACTAGAAAGGTATACTCCATCTAATTTATGTTCAAATTTTTCTTTGTCTATTACTGATGATTATCCTAGAACTGTCAGGGAGGTAGTGGATTCAGAGGATGGAAATATTTGGAAAAAGGCCATCGATGAAGAAATGGCAGCCTTGGATAAGAATGAGACTTAGGATCTAGTGGAGTTGTGGACTGGAAGAAATCCCATTGGAAGCAAATGAGTATTTAAAAAGAAGATGAATGCAGAAGGCAAATTAGAGAAATACAAATCTTGGTTAGTAGCGAAAGGTTATTTCCAGGTTGAGGGAATTGATTTTGGTGAGATTTTTTCTCCTATTTCCAAGTTAACTTCTATAATATTTATGTTATCTGTTTTTGTTGCATTTGATTTTGAAGTAGAATAGATGGAAGTGAAGAAAACATTCCGACACGGGGGTCTGGAAGAAGAAATCTATATGAAGCAACCAAAATGATTTGTTGTGAAGGGAAAGAAGGAGCTGGTATGCAAGCTAAAAATTTCCCTATATGGTTTAAAACAATCACCAAGGATGTGGTATCAAAAAATTGATACTTATATGCTGGGACTTGGCTTCATAAGAAGCAAAGAGGATCATTGTGTGTGTTTTAAATTAATTGGTGATCATTTGATTTATTTGATATTGTATATGGATGACATGTTGTTGATAAGAAACAACAAGGAGATTATCCAGAATGTGAAAACTCAGTTGTCCTCTAAATTTGACATGAAGGATATCGGTGCTTCAAATTTCATTTTGGGCATGGAAATTAAAAGAGATTAGAAAAAGAGGAAACTCTGGTTAAATCAGAGAAAATATGTTGAGACAATATTACAAAGGTTTAATATGCAGGAATGTAAACCGGTCAAGGTCCCTATTTCTATTGGTGTAAAGTTATCTGTGGATCAGTGTCCCAAGACATTGGAAGAGGAGGAGGACATGTCTTGTGTTCCATTTGTGAGTCTAGTTGGCAGTTTGATGTATGCAATGGTATGTACTAAACCGAACATTGCACATACAGTGGGAGTTTTGAGCAATTATATGTCAAAACCAGAGAAGGAACATTGGATAGAAGTAAAAAGGGTTTTCAAGTATTTGTGTGGTACTGCTAGCTATGGATTCTACTACCAAGGAAGACCAAGATTGGATAGAGTGTTGGACATACATGGCTTTGTGGATGCAGACTGGGTTGGAGATCTAGATTGTAGGAGATCTACAAGCGGGTATGCGTTTAACTTGTTTGGAGGAGAAATTAGTTGGATGAGCAAAAGACAAGCTGCAGTGGCACTTTAAAATACATGGCATCCACTCATGCAAGTAAGGAAGCAATATGGTTACAAAGATTGTGTTCAGGTATTGTATTGGTACAACAAGCTGTAAGGATAGATTGTGACAATCAGAGTGCAATTTTTCTAGAGAAGAACCTGACTTATCATTCAAAGACAAAGCATATTGATATTCAATATCACTTTGTGAGAGATACGGTTGAAGAAAAGAAAGTCTTGTTGATTAAGGTGGACACTTTGAAGAATGTTGCAGATTCATTAAAAAAATATGTGAGCATTGAGAAGTTTTCTTGGTGTAGAGGATCCATGGGCATTGTTGCCTTGGATTTTTGACTATGTAACCCTATAACCCCTTGTATGCAAAGAAAACAAGTGGGAGAATGTTTGGT
>ML795361.1:104438-122962 GCA_009831015.1 Picea engelmannii
CGGTCCTCCTGGGAAATGAATTCGAAGATGTAGAAGCCCTTTCCAACGGCATAACAGGTCACACTGTTCTTTATTAGCGGCCTCCAGTTTCTTTGTATCCAGTTATCAGTTGTTCTTGTGGAAGGCCAAAGCCCCATGAATTGTCCTACCAGACCACACTCTGACAGAGAGATAGCTATTTTCATTGGTTGTTCCGGAGGAAGAGTGATCACTGGAATGTCCTCAAGTCGTTTTACAAAGCTCGAAGGATCTCCGGAGGTGGCCTTCTTCGAGCAGGCTGTGATTAGTTTGTTAAAGGTCGATGAGGGGGAGGGAGGGGGCGGCGGCTCCCCTCCGTCCTGGCTTGCCATGGACGGCCGAACCCTGATTCAACCTTCCAGCGCTCCAAAACCCTAATCGCTCTTCGTAGGATTCCCCAAAAAATCCACTTATGAATCTGTACCCAAACCTTGTTAGGGACATGGATTTAGTGTTAATTGTTATATCAATAACCCGTCACATTAACTTCTAATCTAATCATGTTATTAGATAGTTTTAATTTATTATATTATAATATAATCCTATTTAATTATATTATAATATAATTAAATATATCAAAGGGCACTTAGTGTAACACCTAAGTCATCGGACTTTGGTGTAATTACTCTCGATGCTTTCATGAACATAATTAGAACTCTCAAATTTCGAAGTCCTGAAGGGGGTCCCACTCATATTATATTGTGATGCAAATATAATTAATTATATTAGATTATAATATAATTAATTACATTAAATGTTTATGTCAATATTTGTGCAAGCATTGGAATAAGAAAGGTAGGTTTGGGCCTTCAACCACTTTTATCTCATACAATATATCACCCCAAACATCCTAGAGTCCAAAAGTCTCGAAGGGGTCCCTCTTATACACGTTACACATTATATAATAATTTAAAGGGAAAAAGGGTTAGCCTCATCCACGTGCGAATATTTTAATAAATTTTCTTATAACCTGTTATAATATTAGAATATGTCTCCTTGAGAATTGCACCCAGGTTTAATAAATCCCCGATATTATATTTATTATTGGAATGAGGGGAGAATTTTCGGGTCAACTCCTTCGACTCTTCAACAAACTCTCCATTCCTCCAACTTCCCGGAGTCTCGAAGTCCCGAAGTGGTCCCATGCACATGGGTTATAATATGCATATAATATAATTATTTTGGAAATGATTGTCCTCATCCACATAAGGGTTTTATGATATTATATAATATATTATAATACCATAAGCCCGTTAAAGTTTGTATCATAGTGAATTTTGTATCTTTGTCTGATATGATTTCCTTAGGCATGCCATGCAGTCTAAATATTTCTTTCATGAAAATATTGGCAATATCTATTTCCTTGCAAGTCAACTTTATGGGGATAAAGTGAGAAACCTTGCTCAAATTTTCCACAAATACCATAATAACGTCATTCTACCTGGTTGATTTAGGCAATCCGGTGATGAAATCCATGGATATGGTTTTCCATTTCCATTCTAGAATTGGTACGGGCTGCAATATCCCTGCTGGATGTCGGTGATCTGCCTTAACCTACTGACATTCTAAACATTTAGCTAAGTAATCAACTATGTCATTTTTCAATCCAGGCCAATAAAACAATTTCTTAGTGGCTGTGATATTTTTTTGATAACCAAGATGCCCAGTATATGGTCTTTTATGTAGTTCATCCATTATGAACTTCTTCAAGTCATCACAATTTGGAATATACAACCTACCTTTGTAAGTTATTAGGCCATCATTCAACAGTTGGTAGCTCTCATACTTCAACCTTGTGGGTTCACATTCCAGGTATGATCTCACAGTTTTGAAAAATGCATCTGGTTCTTGTTCCCTTTTGATTCTTTCCTTGATGTTTGGTTCACATGTGCTTATAGCTGCCAAGTGAATCACTTTCATACTTCAACCATCCTATTTTCTCTTCCTTTAATATGTTTGATTTCAAAATCAAATTCACTAAGGAGAACCATCCACCTAGCTTGGCTAGCATTGAGTTTGGGTTGGTCAAACAAATATCTCAACCCACTATGGTATGTCATAAATCTTCTTCCTAGGAGGTAATTCCTCCAAAATTTTAAAGCATGTACTATGGTATCAAATTCCAAATCGTGTGTCACATAATTGATTTCATGCTCATTCAATTTTTTGGACTCATAGCAAATCACATGCCCTTGTTGAATAAGGACTCCTACGAGTCCTTCCTTGCAGGAATTTGTACATTCAAGGAAGTCCTTGTTTGGGTTTGTAATTTTCAGCATAGGTGCATTGGTTAAAATGTGTTTGAGCTACTAAAAACTCTCTTCACACTCTACTATCCAAATGAATCTAACTCTATTTTTTTGAAGGGAGGTGATTGGATAACCAATCTTGGAAAACCCCTTTATGAACATCCTATAGTACCCTGCTAGGACCATAAAGGGTATGATATCATCTACATATTTTTGGGTAGGAAAATCCATAATGGATTTGATCTTTTAAGGATCAACTGCCACTCCTTATTCAGATATATCATGGCCTAAGTAATGGACTTGTGTTTGGAAAAAGTCACACTTACTAAATTGTGCATAGAGCTTGTGCTCTCTCAGCACTTGAAGCACTAACTTGAGATGTTCTTCATACTATTCCCTACTATTAGAATAAATTAGGATATCATCAATGAAAACCAACACAAATATGTACAAGAACTTGTTGAGCACATTATTCATGAAGCACATAAAGGTGGTTGGTGCATTGGTAAGCCCAAATGGCACCACCACAAATTCATAATGCCCATACCTTTTCCTAAAGGATTTTTTGTGGATGAATTCATCCTTAATTCAAACTTGATGGTATCCAAACCTCAAATCAATCTTGGATAAAATTGTAGCACCCCTTAATTGGTCAAACAAGTCATCAATTTTCTTGGCAAGGGATACTTATTCTTAATGATAATCTTGTTGAGTTTTCTATAATCTATGCACAACCTGAGTGTGCCATCCTTCTTCTTCACAAACAAAGATGATGCTCCCCAAGGAGACACACTAGGACAAATGTAACATTTTTCCAACATATCCTTTAGTTGTAGCTTGAGCTCAACTAGCTCTGGTGTACTCATTCTATAGGGTGCTCTAGACATTGGCACCGCTTTGGGTACACGTTCTATTGAAAAATCAACATATATTCTTGGAGTTAGACACAATACCTCTTTTGGAAATACATATTTATACTCTCTTAATATAGGATGGTCCTATAGGCTTGGTTTATTGTCCTCAACAAAGTTCAACACTTGTATTGCATACAAAGGAAATCCTTTTCTGCAATACTTCTTCACTTGAAGGGCTGATATTTGTCTCACTGAGACATGATTTTGAATTCCTTGTAGGGTTCTTTTCCTCCCTTCCTCATCTTCACACTCCAATGTTTTATTATAACAATCCAATTTGGCTTTATGGGTAGCCAACCAGTCCATGCCAATCAACATGTCATAAGATCCTAAAGGGAGCATGTTTAGGGTTGCTTGGGTGGAAAATCCATTCAAAATGAATTGGCATGCTGGTATGACCTCTGTTACTTTTCTTTTTGTTCCAGTGACTAGTTGTACCAGCCATGATTTAGCATGTTTTACTTGCTGCAATTTTCAATTCTCAATAGTTTGAGGGGAAACATAACTTAGATTAGAACCAAGGTCAATTAAAATGGATGGTTGAAAATCATACCTTCCATCTCCACCATTGAATCTTGGTGGTCATCTTGTATATTATCCAGGGATGCATAAATTTGTGGCATGCTCCTAGCCACATCATTGATTGTGGTAGCCTCTTGGATGTTGTAGATCCTCCTATTTTCTTGTTTCCTATGTGGGCAGTCCCTCAACAAATGTTCTTTGCCACATCCCCAACATTTCAAGGGTTCTTTATTTGTATTATCTGTCTATACTAGGGTGGATCCAAAGGGTTTATTTCCACTTTGAGATGGAAATTTTTTCTGATACACACTCTTAGTAGGAAGGCTCATCTTAGATATTTTCCTCTGATTCTTAAATATTGAGGATTTAAAACCCTTCTTCTTGAATCCCAATTTACTATTCTTCTTCCAATCCTTATGTGGTTCTGCCTTATTCTTGAATTTCTCATAGCAATAGCTTGCCTTTTGAATAGTTTCTTCTAAATTCTTAGGTCCATCAAAATCAATTCGGTCTTGGAAAGACCAAGGAAGTCCACTAATAAATCATTGCATATTTACCTTTTCATCCGTTATGTAGGGCACATACCTCATCGACTCAAGAAATTTGTTGATATATTCATCTATTGTGAGTTGTCCTAGCTTGATTTAATATAACGCTTTGGTCTTCTCATCATAGTATCTTTTAGACAGGTACTTCCTCTTAAAGTATCTCTTGAATTTTTTCCATGACAAATCCTTCACATGAATTCCTTTCACATTTCTAAGGTCCTACCACCAAATGGAGCTCTTTCCATTCAAGCTGAAAATGGCTATTCGAGCCTTTAAGTTTTTAGAGTAGTCATGGACTCTGAAGTACTTCTTTAAGCAAAGTAGCCAAACTTCTGCTTCTTCCCCCTTTTTAATTTCTCCATCGAAAGTGGGTGGTTTGTATTTCTTAAACTCTTCAGGGTCATGGATCTTGGAATGTTTCCTCCTCTTTCTTCTCCTCTGAGAATGTAAACTAGTCTCACTACTAGTCAATTCCTTGGAGTTGTAAGTTCCCTCACTAGAGGATTATTTAGTTGAATCCTTGACGTTATCATGCCTCTTGGCTCCATGTTGGGCCTTCTTTGAGGTGTTTCTTCTTGTGTTGTTACTTTCAAGACCATGTTTTTGTATCTCATGTGGGATCTAGGTTTTCTTTGTATGATGTTTATCCACATTATTGGCCATTGGTCCATGTTGCAACTTCCTCTGTATGTTTGATATGATTTGCAAAAATAATTCATTTATTTCATTTTTTTTCCTGTTCTTTTATCATCCTTTCTATAACGTCCCTTCGTTATGCCTAAGAAAAATCGAAGCATACAAGGTAATTTTTTTTTTTTTTTGCAATAAGAATTTAACATCAACACATGATCATGGCAACGCTTATTCAACAACATCATAAGTAAAGCAGTACTGGCTACTCATCATGGAAATCACTAACGACGTAATCAACGCATCAACGAAGGATAATGACACATAACATAAATAATGTAGTAGATTAGCATATCATAAAATCTTGAAGCAAATTAGAACAACATTCAATAAGATAAGAATATAAAATGACTACCCACCCAACCTACCCTGTAAGGTTAGGACCTCCAGGACACATAAGCAATGCTCAAGCCTAGGTTCCAATTGATTTTAACCATTTAAGGTCTCAGAGATGGCGATTATTCTGAGGAACAAGGAGGTGTCTACATCCCACTAAGACAAACAAGTCCAAACTAGCTATGCTAAATCAACAACATCAACGATAATCGAAATAATCAATCCACCAATCCTAAACCACAATTAAACATGGCGCTCGAGTAATCAGTCGCATAACACATTATAGAACACATTAAATCCAAGGTGAAAAAGAAATTATCAGTTATATTCTAGGCCCAAATCCCAACACAATATGCAATCATCAGTCATAATAAATTTTCATTTCGTGCAAGAAGAATGATATCTAAACATCATACAATAGATTATACTTTTAGTGTGTGCAAGGAGCCCAATTCCTCAACTAGTCATACATCACCTTATGGAATTGCGTGCTAGCGTTCTATTCAATTGATCCATCATTTACACATTAACAATTCAAGACGTATGAGGTATCAACTTCATTCACAAGGAAAAAGAGAATGTAATTAATAAATCAACCACACTTCAACAATATTCAAAGGCTCAATAGTAACCTAATTCTCATTTAATCATACATTGTCAATATTCAATGGCGTAATAGAAACTAAGAACTCATTCATTTACACATCGACATTAATCCAAGGCACAAGGAAATCTAATAACTCATTCAATTGTACAATCGACATAAGCTCATGGCGCTAGAGTAAATTCATTATGTAACCCTCCATACATTGCATTATTCATGGCGCAAATTAATCAACTTTAATTTAAAGGCGCAAGATGATTTATAATGACTTAATCAATCAAAACTGACGCAATTTCCATCTGCGCAATATTCCAACACTAGACTGACTACAATACATTTAATAAAATGAATAGACGCAAAAACCATCAATCTTATTCATGGCGTGCAAGGGTCATCACACACAAGTTCATCCACACACACTATTATATCAAGGCACAAGATAATATCAATACAATTCAGTTATCTAAATAATGAAAAATAACCTTAACTGAAAAGCAATAAAACCTTCTTACTACATTTAGGCTTTCCGCAACCTCTCTATACATCACTATATTTAGGTACCAATAATATCATGCTATCATTCATCATTATAATTATACTAAAGCTCCCCATCATTAAATTAAATGCATTGAATGAATGATCATATTCACTACTTACCCTTATAACATTATTGAATAAACAATTATTAAATAAAGTTTACCATTATTACAATAATTCTGTTGAATAAGAATTTACCATTAGTTAAATAAATATACTGGAGGAATAATTGGTGAGGGATAAATCCATCTATTCACTGGAGACGACAATAATTAGACCAACTCAATATTCTCTAAGAATGCTTCTTTTTCATTACCACAAGGTTTCGCTTGATTTATTGTTTTTATTTTATTTTATTTACAATCTTAATCATCATTTTTAAATAATCAATCTTAATCAATTTTAAATAAACTAAAATTTTTAAGACATAATCCCAACTTAAAGTAGAAATTCAAACAACTAGTTGTACCCAATAGAGAACATGCTACACTACAACAAAAGGTTCTTTAATAGTGGGAGAAGGTTCCTTCAGAAGGGAAGTAGAGCGATATCACACAGATTCATAGAGATGGAAACTCATGCCAATGCAAAGATAAAAGGAAACACGCCAAGACAATTAAGATGGACACCAAGGCGAGCATTTCACTCTATTGGGTGAAGGTTTGGGGACCATGTAGAGAATTACTCTCCTTGGCTGGGTGATTAAAGAGAAATGCATAGATCAAGCCTTAAAAATTGTTGAGGTGCCTGCCATTCGTAGGGGTTGGGAGGGTAAATTCGCTGGGATCTTGCACCCTTAATTTCACTGAGTAAAGTAGAGAGAAACATTGCATAGTAAGGGTAAATTCATTGTACATAGCAGGGAGTTGCTGGGAAAATTTTAAGCACGAACTTGTTGTGCAAAATTACCAATAATCACAGAGGTTTAGGTATGCAATCTGCTAAGTAAGACAAGGAATTCACTAGGAGATTTTAAGCACAAAGTTGCTGTGTAAAATACCAATAATCATAGAGATTTAGGGAGAGGATAAATGGTTAGAAAAAAATAGTTGGAGAGTAACAACACGTGGGTAAAATCTTGGGTGTCCTTCAACAAAACACAGAGGTGAAAAACTAGAAGAGAAATGATTAGAAAATCACTGGAGAGTAAACCAATGTGAGTAAATTCATGGGCATCCTTCAACAAACGTAGAGATGAAAAACTATCACCCAAAAAATGGAGAGACATGGGCGAATCGAGTGGGTTCCTCCATCAAAAGCATGGAAAAGTACCACCCTAGAACACAGAGAAACACAGGAATTTCACCGAGGGTAAAGTAATTTCACAGAGATCCATTATTGGAAGAAGGGGTGGGAAAACATCGAGAAACTTGCGTACATTCGTTGAGCAAGATGTAACTAAATCATTGAGTAAAAAGGTGAAAGCAGAGAGTTTGGGGTGGTGTGACTTCGTTGGGGAGTGAGCAAAATCATAGGCAACGATCAGAATAAATTTTATTTTTTATCCGCTCCAGATCAATTTTGGCCAACAACGACTTCTTTAGAGAAAATTTCATGTGGAAAAAAGTGTTAAGGATCAGATAGTATAGACTTGGGTTCAAATTAAATGGCAATGGTCAACATTCTGTATGTAGACATTCAAGCTCAGATTGAAATTAACCAGGCGATGATCAAGCATTCATATATGTATTTGTTCAACTCAGATTTACATTAAAAATGGCCATGAAATTATTAGGAATCCACCTCTAACATTTATAAAAGAATCTATGAGCTTATCTCTTGATCTTAAGATCTCACAAGGTTGTGCAAGGTAAAAAAAAAACTAGATTATACAATTAATCCAATGCAATTTCAAATTTAAATAAAAATACCATAACCGCAGGCGAGAAGTCAAGGATGATCCCCCGCGCTTGCACTCCGTCCCGCGCCCCTCTTGCTAACCATGAATAACTCATCGGAACCTCCCATCCAACGTTAGGGGTGAAAAACTAGAAGAGCAACGCTCAGAAAATTGTTGGAGAGTAAACCAACGTGGGTAAATTCCTGGGCATCCTTCAACAAACGGAGGGGTGAAAAACTATCACCCAAAAAATGGAGAGACATGGGTGAATCGAGTGGGTTCCTCCACCAAAAGCATGGAAAAATAACACCCCAGAACACATAGAAACATAAGAATTTCATCAAGGGTAAAGTAATTTCACAGAGATCCATTGCTGGAATAAGTTGTGGGAAAACACCAGGAAATTTGTGTACATTCGCTGAGCAAGAGGTAACTAAATCGCCAAGTAAAAAGGTGAAAGCATAGATCGGATAATATAGACTCAGGTTCAAATTAAATGGCAATGGTCAACATTTTGTATGTAGACATTCAAACTAATATTGAAATTAACTAGGCTATGATCAAACATTCATATATGTATTCATTCAACTTAGATTCAAGGATGATTTTAAGGATGGAAATTTAATTTAAAATGTAGAAACCTTGGCGAATCTTACTAATCCTTCATATGTCAACTATTAATGTTTGGTGATATTTTTGTAAAAATATTCAAATTTCTAAGTATTTTATAAAATTTTGGCAATTTTTAAGGTAAAATAATTTTATCCTATAGAATTTGGGTGAATCATTTTTAAAATAGCGAATCTCATTTTTGGAAAAACCGTGGAAAATTATCCCATGAGCAAAATTTAGCCCTTAAAATCATCCCTGCGAGTCAAATTTACATTAAAAATGGCGGTGAAATTATTAGGAATCCGCCTCTAACATTTATAAAAGCATATATGATCTTATCTCTTGATCTTAATATCTCACAAAGTTACACAAGGTAAAAAAAAAACTAGATTATACAATTAATCCAATGCAATTACAAATTTAAATAAAAATATAGTAACCACAGGCGAGAAGTCGATGATGATCCCTCGCACTTGCGCTCCGTCCTGCACCCCACTTGCTAACCATGAAGACCTCACCAGTACCTCCAAACCAACGCTAGGGGTACTCTTCTTTCCCCTTAGCCCCTCGAGTCGAAAAGGGGCCACACACACAAAACCAGAGGAAACAAGTCTAGCTCCCAGTTCGTCTCGCAAGGTCGATCTACCACTCTCTTTTTTGAGCTACCACTCTCTTTTTCGAGCTGGGCATCCCAACTCCCATAAGAAAAATCAGTCAAAGAAATTTTGGCAGCATAACCTTACGCATACCAGTCATCATCCATTCATCTTCTCAACCATTAATTTTATAGAATGTTTTCTTACTGACCCTTGCCAAATACATGTTCAATTGTTTTATAAAAATTAATTAGGAATTATTCTCCCCATACACTTGTCACCCGATCCCTTAGTTGCAACAAAAAATCACTTATTTAATTTAATTAAATTTCAAATTCCCTCACCCATCCTAAAAGCACTCCTAAAAACAATCCTTGTTGTTGTCAGATGGTTGGCTTATGTTGATGTACAGTTGGTATGGATTGTTGGTTGTCATTGATGTCAACCATTGAAGAGTGATATTGTAGATTGATGTCAACCATCGAAGAAATTATGGTAGCACAAAGGTTTGGGTAATGGACCCAAGTTTGTTTGATGGATAATGGTATGAGTTTTGATATATTTATAGGTAATACTATTCCATATGGATATTGCATGTCATCCCATTTCAGGTGGTATGTGGAACATCACATAACTCCTCATGGTTAGAGATTTATGGCCATGTGAAGTTGGAGAACCCTCGTGAGTCATCTAGAAGCCCCAAAAGGTCAAAGTAGTCAAAGTGGTTTCAGAGATTATAGAAGGTAAATAAGAAAGTGAAGTGATGAGTATACTATAAGTCAAAGTGAATAGAAAATAAATTATTTAAATAATAAAGTTAATGGAGAAATTACTAAGTGGACAAGTGGTTAGAAGTGGGTTAGCCCTAAAATAAGGAAAGTGGTTTAAGATGGTTAGAAGGTAACCCCTTGAGGTAAAGTGAAGTGATGAGTGTACTATGAGTCAAAATGGATACAAAATAAATTATTTAAATAATAAATTTAATGGATAAATTACTAATTGGACAAGTGGTTAGAAGTTGGTTAACCCTAAAATAAGGAAAGTGGGTTAAGATGGTTAAAAGGTAACCCCTTGAGGAAGCTACATGAAAGTATAAATAAAAGGCAAGGGTCTCTCATTTTAATCACACTTGAGCATATTGAATATCTACATGTGACTGAGGTAACCAAAGGATATCTAAGCTGAATTTCAGAGGGAAGGTGAAGTAAAGAAGGATGAAATTCAAGGGAGGATAAATTCTTTTGATGATGCTTTATAAGGTATGTTATTTATAGGTCATCTCACCATTTTTGAAATAATGTTTTTTATAGAATGATTCAGACTGTGAAATTGGGAGGACAATGATGAAACATATCCAAGTAGTTGTGGTACAAATTTCATCTTGTGGGTCGTTGTATTTTTGGAGTTACACTCCGTGGAAAATATGGTTTGTGGCTAGTCCCGAAACTAGTCTAAAATAGGTGTTTCAGGTAAAAACGTCATGACTTCTTCATAACAGATCCAAATTCAGTAAGAACAAATGTGTTGGTTAGAGTACAATCTGTAGTATTCTGTGTACAATTTTCAAATCCATACAACAAATATTTCATGCAGGGCACTCTCTACAAGTCCGCTCTCTAGAAAAAGACAAAATTCAACAAGGTATGCCATTTTTTCTATAACTCCTTTTATCATAGGTTTCAAGTAGTGACATCTGGAGGAATTGCATAAAACACACTGAAGAACATTGTGTACTATTTTCAGATCTTTATTCATTACAGGTACATAGTTATGATTATTTCAAGTTAGGGTTGTTCCAAAATTAGTCATGTGAGGCTAAAGTAAAATTTGATGAAAATGCTAGTCTCTTGTTGTTAAAGTTAAGGAAGGATTGCATGTATGTGATCATATACACCAAGTCTATTACAGATTTACAAATCAGATTTGGATGATGAAATTGATGAGGGATTTTGGTTGAGGTACATGGTGGGTACATGGCTGAGACAAGTAGTTGATGAGTTGGCACATACATGAGGTGTATAGTTGACGATGTTGGTACATATTGATGAGTCATAGTTTATGTGTAGTTGATACATGATTGGTACATACTTGGTACATGGTTGGAGGCACTTGTTAGTACTATTGTTGACACATGGTTTATAGATGATGTAGCATAGTTGTATTGGTATATTATTAGAATCACATATTGATCTTGGTCGTGATTATGATTTGTTGTGTTATGCTTGGTTGATGCACATATTTGAGAGTTGTCTTGGTGATTGATCTTGGTGAGTAGATATGATTTGGTTGATAAGATTGATGAGACAAGTTGTTGTGATAGGTTGTTGTGACAGGTTATTTGTACAGGTTTGGTACATGGTTGATGCACTTGTTCATATTATAGGTTGTTTGGTACAGGTTGGTGCATGGTTGATGTACTTGTTTATGGTACAGGTTGATTACAGGTTTAGGTACAGGTTGATGCATGGTTGATTCATGGTTCAGGTTATTGGTACATGTTGTTTGGTGCAGGTTTATTGGTATAGGTTTACAACAGTATATCTTACAGTGATAGTGTGACAGTGGTTCTATAATTCTACTTATACGTCAGGGCGGTTGGACAGTTGTAGCCTCCTTCTAGTTGTACCTAGAGAATTGGGGAGTTGGAGCTTCCCTCAAGTTGTATCCTGAGAAACTAGGGGGTTGGAGCCTCCTTCCAGTTGCAGCTAGAAAACAAAGGAAGTTGGTGCTTTCAATGAATGTAATTCTTAAAAACATATAATAAAAAACATTCTGTGGTTTTCTCCTGCTTTGGATTTTCACGTAAAACACTGGTGTACTGTGTATGTGTGTGATTTCCCATTTGTTAATTGTTTATTTACTCTGCAACTATTGGATGATACTGCTACATTGATATAACACTTTTATTTTATGTTGAAAAAGGATTAAATTTCTCTATTAATGATTCACCCCCCCTCTCATTAATCCAACAATTGGTATCATAGCTGGTTCCTTCAGGAAACATTTTAACCACTGGAAGGAGATAATGGATTATTTTGAGAATTTAGTACCAATGTTTAATGGTCAGAATGGTTTTAAGTATGAGATGTGGAGCAGAAGGATGAAAGTATTTTTACAGGCACATGGACATTATATTTGGCTATCAGTTGCTATAGGATATGATAGTTCAGAAAGGGAAAAGACCGCATCCAAGAAGGAATTGAAGAAGAATAACAAAATAACAATGGATTTCATCTCGGAAGGATTACCTAATCCGGTAAGAGAAAAGGTTGGTAAATGCTCATCAGCCAAATAAATTTGGGATAAGTTGCATGGCATATATTCTTCACCCATCACAGATTCATAAAATGCCAAAGAAGATGCAGATATAGATGAAGAAGAATTGTGTTCACCATGTCAAACAAATTAAGAAGATGAATAGTACATAATCACCAGAGGTATGTTGTTTTTCTTTAATTGTGAAAAACATGGACATATTGAAATAGAATGCCATGAAGGAAATGAGACAGAAAAACTAATTGAAAATGAAGGCAATTATGAAGCAGAATTGATTAGTGCTTTAGATGAGCTAAGAGAAGAAAACAAGTCACCCAAGAAATAATTGATGAAACAAAAAGAAAGTGTTCACATTTTTTAAGAAGCCCAACAGGTCATCGGAAACTTAAGAACTCATCTAGAAGAATCAAAAAGATCGAAGAAAATCTTGAATATCAAAAGAATTATTTGGAAGCCAATATAGAAGCATAGAAGGAAGAAGCGGAAATGAGAGAGAATATATTGCCGAATCATTTTAAGGAAAGAACTAACGATCTAAACTAGCTTGAGGCCAAGTTTGGTCAAGAACAGAAAGGACTTGAAGAACAAATAATCACATTAAAAATTAAGCTTGAAGAAGCGAAAAGAACAGAATAATTCATGAAGTCTCAGATAATGAAGAAAGAAGAAGAGGTTGAGAAGCTTGAAGAAGAAATTATCACATTGAGAAGTAAAATCGTCAAGCTCAACAAGAACGTTGAAGAGACAGAAACATCCACATCAGTTATAGAGAATAAAGAGAAACACTCAAGGTTGCTAGAAAAGAAAAATGAAGAAAATATAAAGAGTTATGCAAAATTACTCAAAGGAAGGAATCATGGTCAACCAGAATCTAAGAAAATTATTGAAGATACATCTTCAAGAAGACCATTCATGTTCAAGCCACAAATAAGCTTCAGTCATGATCATGATTAGTCAAGGAAGAAATTCAAAAGGAGTACACCACAAAGAAGATCATTCACTCCCAGGTATGCAGATTTATTTTATGGCCATTTTTTTATTGTACTAATTTGGACATAATGTTGCAGATTGTAGGGATTATAAAAGAAATGTTCAAGCAAGAAGTGCATATGTGGCCCTACGTAACATTGAATGTTACAAATGTCATAATTATGGACACATAGCTAGTGATTGTAGAAACATAATCGATAATTCCATGAAAGAGAACACTGATATCATATATACGAAAGTATGGATAAGAAAACACGAAGAACGGGTGAAAAAAGACTAGGTCCCAGAGATCGTAAGATTGGGAATAAAACGAGATGAACAAAATTCTACAGAGAAAAATAAATATGTCAGATATCAAAAGGTTTGGAAAATAACTGAAAAAAATGAAGGACATGTAAATAAGGAACATGTTCAAGAGATTGTACTTTCAGGAATTTTAGTGAAAGATGAATCCATAGACAAAAAGAAATAAGTCAGAGCTCAGAGGGATGATGAATCTACCAATGAAGATGATGATGAATACACATCAGAGAAGGAATTGTTCTGAGCCATCTGAATTAGATACTCCTAGGTAATATGAATATTAGATAGGGGAGTCTATGCGATAGCTGCAACAGACCAAAAAACCATCCTTCGAGCAACTTGCAGAGTTTGAGAAGATAGATTCAGAGCAGTCAGTTATCAGAAGTACAATTTCATGGATTAATCAAGACTTCATGATAGTATAGTGATAAATGGGTCATCGTTATGAACAGTTGCACAAGTAGAGTCTTGGATAGTAAGGACGAGAGCATGGATTCATAGATTGGTTCAAAGAGTGGTTTAGAGACAGAGGAGAATTAGCATAATGGATGATAATTACATAGAAAATGACTCATACAATGCTAATGGATTATAATTTGACAGATGTTTTTTGGACACATGTAGTGCATTCAACAGTTCACATTCAAAATAGAGTAATGCTCAGAAACAACAATGACAAAACTCCCTACGAACTATGGAAAGGAAGTGCATACATCAACCTCTAGATCAAGGAAGTTGGACATGTGGAACAATTCAAGCAACACCAAAGGAATCACATGAGGATTTTCATATATCTCAAAGGAACATAAGAGTTTGAATTATGGTATAAAAAATGAAAGAGTCTATTACTTATTGTCTACACAGATGCAGACTGGGTAGGTTGCATTGATGACCGATGAAGCACCAATGGAGAAACATTCTACTTAGGTGAGTATTTAGTATATTGGCTAAGAAAGAAACAATCAACAATATCTTTATCTACAGCTGAAGCAGAGTATATTGAAGCAACAAGATGTTGTACTCAGGTTCTATGGATGAAACAAACTTTGACAGATATACAGATTGAGCATGATGAGTCCATTCCAATCTATTGTTATAATAAAGGGGCCATCAGTATCTCAAATAACCCAATGATGCACTCCAAGAAGAAGCACATTCCAATAAAGTATCACTTTATACATGAATAAGTTGTAAAGAAGAACATCATAGTTGAATATGTGGGCACAAAAGAACAAGTGACAGACATCTTTACAAAACCTCTTCCAAGGTAATCCTTTGAGTATCTTCGCCAGAGACTAGGAGTAATTTATAATCCAAAATGAATGATTTTGAATGCTTATCTTATATGTCTTAGATGTACATGAGGAAGAACCATAAAGAAGACAATTCATGTTGGGAGATCAGTTTCAGGAAAAGTTTTGTTAGGGGGAGCAGCCTCGGATGGAAAGATATCTTTGCCATTGATGACAAAGGGGGAGAGATTTATCAGATGCAAAGGTAAATGATTGGAGAGAGAGCATAGAGGCATGTTTCCAAGGGGAGTGATTGTAACAAGGGAAGAATGAGTGATATGACTTCAGACTGATACCCTTTTTCAAAGGGGGGGATATTATTCATATGAAGGGAGAGAGAGTAATCAAAGGCTTATAAAGACAAAGAAAAATCAAAGGCATGTAGACAGGGGGTGTAGCCCCAAGGAGAGTTCAGTTAGGGGGAGCATCCCCAAAGGGAGATACCCTTTACCATTGATGTCAAAGAGGGAGAGATAGAAATATTGATAAGGAGTATAAGCATGAATGTTATCATAACTAAGTGTTGTCGTCAATGTTGGTGTTGCCATCAATGCCAAAGGGGGAGATTGTTAGACAATTGGTTTAGGTTGATGGAAAGTTGGTATGGATTGTTGGTTTTCATTGATTTCAACCATTGGATAGTGATATTGTAGATTTATTTCAACCCTTAGTGATTGATGTCAACCCTTGAAGAAAGTCCAGTAGCAAATTCCGGTAGCACAAATGTTTGGGTAATGAAACTAAGTTTTATTTTATGGATAATGGTATGAGTTTTGATATATTTGCAAGTAATACTATTCCATATGGATATTACATGTCATTCCATTTCTAGTGGTATGTGGAATGTCACATAACTCCTCATGGTTAGATATTTATGGCCATGTGAAGTTGGAGAACCCTCATGAGTCATCTAGAAGCCCCAAAAGTTCAAAGTAGTCAAAGTGGTTTCAGAGATTTTAGAAGGTAAATAATAAAGTGAAGTGATGAGTATACTATAAGTCAAAGTGAAAAGAAAAAAAACTATTTAAATAATAAAGTTAATGGATAAATTACTAAGTGGACAAGTGGTTAGAAGTGGGTTAGCCCTAAAATAAGGAAAGTGGTTTAAGATGGTTACAAGGTAACCCCTTGAGGTAAAGTGAAATGATGAGTGTACTATAAGTCAAAGGGGATACAAAATAAATTATTTAAATAGTAAAGTTAATGGATAAATTATTAATTGGACAAGTGGTTAGAAGTTGGTTAACCCTAAAATAAGGAAAATGGGTTAAGCTGATTAAAAGGTAACCCCTTGAGAAAGCTACATGAAAGTATAAATAAGAGGCAAGGCTCTCTCATTTTAATCACACTTGAGCATATTGAATATCTACAGGTGAAGAGGTAACCAAAGGATATCTAAATCAAATTTTAGAGGGAAGGTGAAGTAAAGAAGGCCGAAATTCAAGGGAGGATAAATTCTTTTGATGATGCTTTCTAAGATATGTTATTTACAGGTCATCTCACCATTTTTGCAATAACTGTTTTTATAAAATGATTCAGATCATGAAATTGGAAGGAAATCGAGGAAACATATCCAAATAGTTGTGGTGTAAATTTCAGCTTGTGGTTTGTTGTATTGTTGGAGTTACATTCCGTGGAAAATAGGGTTTGTGGCTAGTCCCAAAACTTGTCTAAAACAGGTGTTTCGGGTAAAAACATCATAACTTATTTATAACAGATCCAAACTAAGTAAGCCAAAATGTGTTGGTTAGAGTAAAGTCTATAGTATTGTTTGCACAATTTTTAGATCAATACAACGAATATTATGTGCGGGGCACGCTCTACAAGTTCGATCTCTAGAATAAGCTAGAATTCAACAAGGTATGCCATTTTTGAAATAACTCCTTTTCTGAGAGGTTCCAAGTAGTGACACCTGGAGGAATTGAATAAAACACAATGAATAACATTGTGTACTATTTTTATATCTTTATTCATTATAGGCACATAGTTATGTTTATTTCAAGTTAAGGTTGTTGACTAATCCAAAATTAGTCATGTGAGACTAAAGTAAAGTTTGATGAAAATGCTAGTCTCTTGTTGTTAAAGTTAAGAAAGGTTTGCAGGTATGTGAACATATACACCAGGTCTATTACAGAGCTACAAATAATATTTGTATGATGAAATTGATGAGCGCTTTTCATTGAGGTACATGTTGGGTACATGGTTGAGAAAAGTAGTTGATGAGTTGGCACATACATGAGGTGTATAGTTGATAATGTTGGTACATCTTTATGAGTCATAGTTTATGAGTAGTTGATACATGATTGATACATACTTGGTACATGGTTGGAGGCACTTGTTAGTATTATTGTTGACACATGGTTTATGGATGATGTAGCATACTTGTATTGGTATATTATTAGAAACACATATTGATCTTGGTGATGATTATGATTTTTTGTGTTATGTTTGGTTGATGCACATCTTTGAGAGTTGTCATGGTTATCGATCTTGGTGAGTAGATATGATTTGGTTGATAATATTGATGAGACAGGTTCTTGTGATAGGTTGTTTGGACATGATCTTGTGATAGGTTATTCGTACAGGTTTGGTGCATGGTTGATGTACTTGTTCATATTACAGATTGTTTGGTATAGGTTGGTGCATGGTTGATGCACTTGTTTATGTTACAGGTTGATTACAGGTTGAGGTACAAGTTGATGCATGGTTGATGCATAGTTCAGGTTGTTTGGTGCACGTTGATTGGTACATGTTTACAACAATATATCTCACAGTGATAGTGTGACAGAGGTTCCATCATTCTACTCATACATCAGGGTGGTTAAATAGGGGAAGGATAGGTGGTTGTAGCCACCTTCCGGTTGTAACAGGAGAATATAGGTGGTTGTAGCCTCCTTCTGGTTGTAGCCAGAGAATTGGGGAGTTGGAGCTTCCCTCAGGTTGTAGCCTGATAAACTAGGGGGTTGGAGCCTCCTTCTAGTTGCAGCTGGAAAAGAAAGGAAGTTGGCTCTTCCAATGAATGTAATTCTTAAAGACATATAATAAAAAACATTTTGTGGTTTTCTCCCGCTTTGGGTTTCCATGTAAAACACTGGTGTATTGTGTATGTGTGTGATTGCTCATTTGTTCATTTTTTATTTACTCTGCAACTATTCGATGATAATGATACATTGATATAACACTTTCATTTTATGGTG
>ML795361.1:123073-147948 GCA_009831015.1 Picea engelmannii
CTCTGTAATCCAACAATTGGTATCAGAGACAATTCCTTCAGGAAACAGTTTAACCACTGGAAGGAGATCATGGATTATTCTGAGAATTTAGTACCAATGTTTAATGGTCAGAATGGTTTTAAGTATGAGATGTGGAGCAGAAGGACGAAAGTATTTTTACACGCGCATGGAAATTATATTTAGCTATCAATTGTTAAAGGATATGATAGTTCAAAAAGGGAAAAGACTGCATCCAAGAAGGAATTGAAGAAGAATAAAAAAATAGCAATGGATTTCATCTATGAAGGATTACCTAATCCGGTAAGAGAAAATGTTGGTAAATGTTCATGAGCCAAAGAACTTTGGGATAAGTTACATGAAATATATTCTTCACCCATCACAGATTCAAAAAATGCTAAAGAAGATACAGATATAGTTCAAGAAGAATTATTTTCACCATGTCAAACAAATTCAGAAGTTGAAGAGTACATAATCACTAGAGGTATGTTGTTTTTCTTTAATTGTGAAAAACGTGGACATCTTGAAATAGAATGCCATGAAGGAAATGAGACATAAAAACTAATTGAAAAGGAAGACAATTATGAAGAAGAATTGATTAGTGCTTTATATGAACTAAGAGAAGAAAACAAGTCAATCGAGAAAGAAATGATGAAACAAAAGGAAAGTGTTCACATTTTTTAAGAATCCCAATAGGTTATCGAGAACTTAAGAACTTAGCTAGAAGAAGCCAGAAAGATTGAAGAAAATCTTGAATATAAAAAGAAGTATTTGGAAGCCAACATAGAAGCACAGAATGAAGAAGTAGAAATGAGAGAGAAGATATTGACATATCATCTTAAGGAAATAACTAACGATCTAAACCATCTTGAGGCAAATTTTGGTCAAGAAGAGAAATGAATTGAAGAATAAATAATCACATTAAAAATTCAGCTTGAAGAAGCGAAAAGAACAGAAGAAGTCATGAAGTCTTAGATAATGAAGAAAGAAGAAGAGGTTGAGAAGCTTGAAAAATAAGTTGTCACATTGAGAAGTAAAATCGTCAAGCTCAACAAGAATGTTGAAGAGACATAAAAATCTACATCAGTTATAGAGAATGAAGAGAAGCTCTCAAGGTTTCTAGAAAAGAAGAATGAATAAAATAGAAAGAGTTATGCATAAGTACTCAAAGGAAGGAATCATGGTCAATCAGAATCTAAGAAAACTATTGAAGATATATCTTCAAGAAGACCATTCGTGTTCAAGCCACAAAGAAGCTTCAATCATGATCATGATCAATCAAGGTAGAAATTCAAAAGGACTACACCATAAAAAAGATCATTCACTCCCAGGTATGGAAATTTGTTTTATGGTCATTAATTTTATTGTACTAATTTTGGACATAAGGTTGCAGATTGCAGGGATTATAAAAGAAATGTTCAATCAAGAAGTGCATATGTGGCCCCATGTAACATTGAATGTTACAAATGTCATAAATATGGACACATAGCTAGTGATTGTAGAAGCATGATAGATACTTCCATGAAAGAGAAAACTGATATTAGATATAAGAAAGTATGGATAAGAAAACACGAAGAACAAGTGAACAAAGACCAGGTCCCAAAGATCGAAATATTGACAATAAAATGAGATGAAGAAAATTCTACAGAGGAAAAGAAAGATGTTAGATACAGAAATGTTTGGAAAATAACCGAAAGAAAAGAAGGACAGGTAAATAAAGAACATGTTCAAGAGATTGTACTTTCAGGCATTGTAGTGAAATATGAATCCACGGACAGAAAGAAAGAAGTCAGATCTCAGAGAGATGTTGAATCTACCAATGAAGATGATGATGAATCTACCAATGAAGATGATGATGAATACACATCATAGAAGGAATTGTTCTGATCCATCCAACTTAAAGACTTCCATGTAATAATAATATTAGATAGGGAGAGTCTATGTGATAGCTATGAAAGACCAAAGAACCATCCTTCGAGCAGCTTGCAGAGTTTGAGAAGATAGATCCAGAGAAGTCAGTTAGCAGAAGTACAATTTGATGGATTAATCAAGACTTCATGATAGTATAGTGATAAATGGGTCAACATTATGGAGAGTTGTGCAAGTAGAGTCTTGGATAGTATGGACGAGAGCATGGATTCATAGATTGGTTCAAAGAGTGTTTCAAAGACAAAGGAACATTATCATAATAGATGATAATTACACAGGAAATGGCTCGAACAATGTTAATGGATTCAATATTGACTGATATTTTTTGGACACGTGTAGTGCATACAACAATTCACATTCAAAACAGAGTAATGCTCAGAAACAACAATGACAAAAATCCCTACGAACTATGGTAAAGAAGTGCAGACATCAACCTCTACATCAAGAAAGTTGGACAGGTGGCAGGATTTCAAACAACACCAAAGGAATCACATGTCTTAGCAGTAAAGAGGATTTTTAGATATCTCAAAGGAACATAAGAGTTTGGATTATGGTATCCAAAAGGAAAGCATCTATCACTTATTTCCTACACAGATGCAGATTGGGTAGGTTGCATTGATTACTAATGAAGCACCAGTGGAGCAACGCTCTACTTAGGTGAGTGTTTAGTATCTTGGCTAAGCAAGAAACAATCATCAATATCTTTATCTACAACCTAATCGGAGTATAATGCAACAACAAGATGTCATACTCAGATTCTATGTATGAAACAAACTTTAACAGATATACAGGTTGAGTATGATGATCCCATTCCAATCTATTGTGATAATACAAGCACCATCAGTATCTCAAAGAACCCGGTGATGCACTCCAAGAAGAAGCACATTCCAATAAAGTATCACTTTCTACGGGAACAGGTTGTAGAGAAGAACATCATAGTTGAATATGTGGGCACAAAAGAACAAGTGGCAGACATCTTTACAAAACCGCTTCCAAGGGAATACTTTGAGTATCTTCGCCAGAGACTAGGAGTAATTTCTACTCCAAAATGAATGCTTTTGAATTCTTATCTTATATTTCTTAAATGTACATGAGGAAGCACCATAAATAGGACAATTCAAGTTGGGATATCAGTTTCAGGAAGAGTTATGTTAGGGGGAGCAACCCCAGATGGAAAGATACATTTTCCATTGATGACAAAGGGGGAGAGATTTATCATATGCAAAGGTAAATTCTTGGAGAGAGAGCATAGAGGCATGTTTCCAAGGGGAGTGATTGTCACAAGGGAAGAATGAACAATATGACTTCAGAGTGATACCCTTTTTCAAAGGGGGAGATATTATTCATATGAAGGGAGAGAGAGTAATCAGAGGCTTATAAACACAAAGAAAAATCAAAATCATGTAGACAAAGGGAGAAACCCCAAGGAGAGTTCAGTCAGGGAGCATCCCCAAAGGGAGATACCCTTTTCCATTGATCTCAAAGGGGGAGAAATATAAACATTTATGAGGACTATAAGCATGAATGTTATCATGACTAAGTGTTGCCATCAATGCTGGTGTTTCCATCAATGCCAAAGGGGGACATTGTCAGACAGTTGGCTTAGGTTGATGGAAAATTGGTATGGATTTTTGGTTTTTATTGATTTCAACCATTGGAGAGTGATATTTTAGATTGATGTCAACCCTTAGTGATTGATTTCAACCCTTGAAGAAAGTCTAGTAGCAAATTTCGGTAACACAAAGTTTTGGGTAATGGACCCAAGTTTGTTTGATGGATGATGGTATGAGTTTTGATATATTTGCAAGTAAGACTATTCCAGATGGATAGTACATGTCATGCTATATTCGGTGGTATGTGGAACGTCACATAACTCCTCATGTTTAGAGAGTTATGGCCATGTGAAGTTGTAGAACCCTCATGAGTCATCTAGAAGCCCCAAAAGGTCAAAGTAGTCAAAGTGGTTTAAGATATTTTAGAAGGTAAATAATAAAGTGAAGTGATGAGTATACTATAAGTCAAAGAAAATAGAAAACAAATTATTTAAATAATAAAGTTAATGGAGAAATTACTAAGTGGACAAGTGGTTAGAAGTGGGTTAGTCCTAAAATAAGGAAAGCGGTTTAATATGGTTAAAAGGTAACCCCTTGAGGTAAAGTGATGTGATGAGTGTACTATAAGTCAAAGTGGATACAAAATAAATTATTCAAATAATAAAGTTAATGGATAAATTACTAATTGGACAAGTGGTTAGAAGTTGGTTAACCCTAAAATAAGGAAAGTGGGTTAAGATGGTTAAAACGTAATCCCTTGAGGAAGCTACATGAAAGTATAAATAAGAGGCAATGCTCTCTCATTTTAATCACACTTGAGCATATTGAATATCTACAGGTGATTGAGGTAACCAAAGGATATATAAACCGAATTTCAGAGGGAAGGTGAAGTAAAGAAGGATGAAATTCAAGGGAGGATAAATTCTTTTGATGATGCTTTCTAAGGTATGTTATTTACATGGAATCTCACCATTTTCGCAATACTTTTTTTTCTAGAATGATTCAGATCATGAAATTGCGAGGAAATTGAGGAAACATGTCCAAGTAGTTGTGGTACAAATTTCAACTTGTGGGTCGTTGTATTTTTGGAGTTAAACTCTGTGGAAAATAGGGTTTGTGGCTAGTCCCGAAACTAATCTAAAACAGGTGTTTTAGGTAAAAATATCATAACATATTCATAACAGATCCAAACTTAGTAAGACCAAATGTGTTGGTTAGATTAAAGTTTGTAGTATTCTTTGTATAAGGTTTCATATCCATACAAAAAATATTTTGTGCAGGGCACGCTCTACAAGTTTTCTCTCTAGAATAAGCCAAAATTCAACGAGGTATGCCATTTTTTCTATAACTCCTTTTCTGAGAGGTTCCAAGTAGTGACACTTGGAGGAATTGCATAAAAAACATTGAAGAACATTGTGTACTATTTTCATATATTTATTCATTACAGGTACATAGTTATGATCATTTCAAGTTAGGGTTGTTGACTAATCCAAAATTAGTCATGTGAGACTAAAGTAAAGTTTGATGAAAATGCTAGTCTCTTGTTGTTAAAGTTAAGGAAGTTTTGCAAGTGTGTGATCATATACACCAGGTCTATTATAGAGTTACAAATAATATTTGGATGATGAAATTGATGAGGGCTTTTGGTTGAGGTACATGTTGGGTACATGGTTGAGAAGAGTAGTTGATGAGTTGACACATACATGAGGTGTATAGTTGATGATGTTGGTACATATTGATGAGTCATAGATGATAAGTAGTTGATACATGATTGGTACATACTTGGTACATGGTTGGAGGCACATGTTATTAGTATTGTTGACACATGGTTTATGGATGATGTAGCATACTTGTATTGGTATATTATTAGAAGTACATATTGATATTGGTGATGATTATGAGTTGTTGTGTTATGCTTGGTTGATGCACATCTTTGAGAGTTTTCTTGGTGATTGATCTTGGTGAGTAGATCTGATTTGGTTGATAAGATTGATGAGACATATTATTGTGATAGGTTGTTTAGACATGTTGTTTTGACAGGTTATTCGTACAGGTTTGGTGCATAGTTGATGCACTTGTTCATATTACAGGTTGGTGCATGGTTGATGCACTTTTTTATGGTATAGGTTGATTACAGGCTGAGGTACATGTTGATGCATGGTTCAGGTTATTGGTACAATTTTTTTGGTGCAAGTTGATTGGTACAGGTTTACAACAGTATATCTCACAATGATAGTGTGACAATGGTTCCATCATTCTACTCATACGCTAGGGTGGGTAAACAGGGGAAGGATAGGTGGTTGTAGCCACCTTCCGGTTGTAACAGGAGAATATAGGTGGTTGTAGCCTCCTTCTGGTTGTATCCAGAGAATTGGGGAGTTGGAGCTTCCCTCAGGTTGTATCCTGAGAAACTAGGGGGCTAGAGCCTCCTTCTAGTTGCAGCTGGAAAACAAAAGAAGTTGGTTCTTCCAATTAATGTAATTCTTAAAGACATATAATAAAAAGAATTATGTGGTTTTATCCCGCTTTGGGTTTCCATGTAAAACAATGGTGTACTGTGTATGTGTGTGATTTCTCATTTGTTCATTGTTTATTTACTCTACAACTATTGGATGATAATACTACATTGATATAACACTTTCATTTTATGGTGAAAAATGATTAAATTTCTCTATTATTGATTCACCCCCCTCTCAGTAATCCAACAATTGATATCAGAGTCGGTTCCTTCAGGAACTAGTTTAACCACTCGAAGAAGATCATGGATTATTCTGAGAATTTAGTATCAATGTTTAATGGTCAAAATGATTTTAATTATGAGATGTGGAGCAGAAGGAAGGAAATATTTTTACAGGCACATGGACATTACATTTGACTATTAGTTGTTATAGGATATGATAGTTCAAAAAGGGAAAAGACTGTAGCCAAGAAGGAATTGAATAGGAATAAAAAAATAGTAATGGATTTCATCTGGGAAGGATTACCTAATCCAGTAAGAGAAAATTTCGGTACATATTCATCAATCAAAGAAATTTTGGATAAGTTACATGACATATATTCTTCACCCATCGTAGATTCAAAAAATGCCAAAGAAGATGCAGATACAGATCAAGAAGAATTATGTTCATCATGTCAAACAAATTCAAAAGATGAACAATACATAATCACCAGAGGTATGTTGTTTTTCTTTAATTGTGAAAAACATGGACATCTTGAAATAGAATACCATGAAAGAAATGAGATAGACAAACTAATTGAAAAGGGAGAAAATTTTGAAGTAGAATTGATTAGTGCTTTAGATGAACTAAGAGAAGAAAACAAGTCACTCAAGAAAGAATTGATGAAACAAAAGGAAAGTGTTCACATTTTTTAAGAAACCCAACAGATCATCGAGAACTTAAGAATTCATCTAGAAGAATCCAGAAAGATCAAAGAAAATCTTGAATATCAAAAGGAGTATTTGGAAGCCAACATAGAAGCACAGAAGGAGGAAGCATAAATGAGAGAGAACATATTGACAGATCATCTTAAGGAAAGAACTAACAATCTAAAACATCTTGAGGCAGAGTTTGGTCAAGAAGAGAAAGGACTTGAAGAAGAAATAATCACATTAAAAATTCATCATGAAGAAGCGAAAAGAAAAGAAGAAGTCATGAAGTCTCAAATAATGAAGAAATAAGAAGAGGTTGAGAAGATTGAAGAAGAAGTTGTCACATTGAGAAGTAAAATCGTCAAGCTCAACAAGAATGTTGAAGAGACAGAAACATCCACATCAGTTATAGAGAATGAAGAGAAGCACTCAAGGTTGCTAGAAAAGAAGAATGAAAAAAATAGAAAGAGTTATGCAAAAGTACTCGAAGGAAGGAATCATGGTCAACCGGAATCTAAGAAAAATATTGAAGATACATCTTCAATAAGACCATTCATGTTCAAGCCACAAAGAAGCTTCAATCATGATCATGATCATTCAAGGTAGAAATTCAAAAGGACTACACTTCAAAGAAGATCATTCACTCCCAGGTATGCAAATTTCTTTTATGGTATTTGTTTTTATTGTACTAATTTTGGACACAAGGTTACAGATTGCAGGGATTATAAAAGAAATGTTCAAAAAAGAAGTGCATATGTGGCTCCACATAACATTGAATGTTACGAATGTCATAAATATGGGCACATAGCTAGTGATTGTAGAAGCATGATCGATACTCCCATGAAAGAGAACACTGATATTAGATATAACAAAGTATGGATAGGAAAACATGAAGAATAGGTGAACAAAGACTAGGTCCCAAAGATCGCAAGATTGGCAATAAATGAGATGAAGAAAATTCTACAGAGAAAAATAAAGATATCAGATACTGAAATGTTTGGAAAATAACTGAAAGAAAAGAAGGACATGTAAATAAGGAACAGGTTCAAGAGATTGTACTTTCAGGCATTGTAGTAAAACATGAATCCACAGACATAAAGAAAGAAGTCAGAGCTCAATGAGATGATGAATCTACCAATGAAGATGATGATGAATACACATTAGAGAAGGAATTGTTCTGAGCCATTCAGCTTAGAGAATCCCAGGTAATATGAATATTAGACATGGGGAGTCTATGTGATAGTTGTGACAGACCAAAGAACCATCATTCGATCATCTTGCATAATTTGAGAAGACCGATCCAGAGAAGTCAGTTAGTAGAAGTACAATTTGATGGATTAATCAAGACTTCATGATAGTATAGTGGAAAATGGGTCAGCATTATGGACAATTACGCAGGTAGAGTCTTGGATAGTATGGAAGAGAGCATGGATTCATATATTGGTTCAAAGAGTGGTTCAGAGACAAAGGAAAATTATCATAATGGATGATAATTACACAGGAAATGGCTCAAACAATGCTAATGGATTCCAAATTGACAGATGTTTTTTGGACACATGTAGTCCATACAATAGTTCACATTCAAAACAGAGTAATGTTCGGAAACAACAATGACAAAAATCCCTAGGAACTATGGAAAGGAAGCCCAGACATCAACCTCTACATCAATGAAGTTGGACAAGTGGCACGGTTTTAAGTAACACCAAAGGAATCACATGTCTTAGCAGTAAAGAGGATTTTTAGATATCTCAAAGGAACATAAGAGTTTGCATTCTAGTATGCAAAAGGAAACGATCTATCACTTATTTCCTACACAGATGCAGATTGGTAGGTTTCATTGATGATTGACGAAGCACCGGTGGATCAACGTTCTACTTAGGTGAGTGTTTAGTATCTTGGCTAAGCAAGAAACAATCATCAGTATCTTTATCTATAGCCGAAGCAGAGTATATTCTAGTAGTAGGATGGTGTACTCAAGTTGTATGGACGAAACAAACTTTGACAGATATACAGGTTGTGTATGATGAGCCCATTCCAATCTATTGTGATAATACAATTGCCATCAGTATGTCAAAGAACTCGGTGATTCACTCCAAGCAGAAGAAAATTCCAATAAACTATCAATTTCTATGGGAACAGGTTGTAGAGAAAAACATCATAGTTGAATATGTGGGCACAAAAGAACAAGTGGCAGACATCTTTACAAAACCGCTTCCAAGGGAAGCCTTTGAGTATCTTCACCAGAGACTAGGAGTAATTTCTACTCCAAAATGAATTCTTTTGAATGCTTATCTTATATGTCTTAGATGTACACGAGGAAGAACCATAAATAGTACAATTCAAGTTGGGAGATCAGTTTCAGGAAGAGTTCTGCTAGGGGTAGCATCTCCAGATGGAAAGATACCTTTTCCATTGATGACAAATGGGGAGAGATTTATCAGATGCAAAGGTAAATGCTTGGAGAGAGAGCATAGAGGCATGTTTCCAAGGGGAGCGATCGTTAGAAGAGAATAATGAGCAATATGACTTCAGAGTGATAACCTTTTTCAAAGGGAGAGATATTATTCATATGAAGGGAGAGATAGTAATCAGAGGCTTATAAACACAAAGAAAATTCAAAGGCATGTAGATAGAGGGAGTATCCCGAAGGAGAGTTCAGTTAAGGGGAGCATCCCCAAAGGGAGATACCCTTTTTGATTGATGTCAAAGGGGGAGAGATAGAAACATTGATGAGGAGTATAAGCATGAATGTTATCATGACTAAGTGTTGCACTCAATGTTGGTGTTTCGTTCAATGCCAAAGGGGGAGATTGTCAAAAATTTGTCCTAGGTTGATGGACAATTGATATGGATTGTTGGTTTTCATTGATTTCAACCATTGGAAAGTGATATTGTAGATTGATGTCAAACCTTAGTGATTGATTTTAACCCTTGAATAAAGTCCGGTAGAAAATTACGGTAGCACAAAGGTTTGGGTAATGGACCCAAGTTTGTTTGATGGATAATGGTATGAGTTTTGATATATTTGCAGCTAAGACTATTCCATATGGATAGTACATATGATGTCATTTCGAGTGGTATGTGGAACATCACATAACTCCTCACGGCTAGAGAGTTATGGCCATGTGAAGTTGGAGAACCCTCATGAGTCATCTAGAATCCCCAAAAGGTCGAAGTAATCAAAGTGGCTTAAGAGATTTTAGAAGGTAAATGATAAAGTGAAATGATGAGTATACTATAAGAAAAAGTGAATAGAAAAGAAAGTATTTATATAATAAAGTTAATAGAGAAATTACTAAGTGGACAGGTGGTAAGAAGTGGGTTAGCCCTCAAATAAGGAAAGTGGTTTAAGATGGTTAGAAGGTAACCCCTTGAGGTAAAATGAAGTGATGATTGCACTATAAGTCAAAGTGGATACAAAATAAATTATTTAAATAATAAATTTAATGGATATATTACTAATTGGACAAGTGGTTAGAAGTAGGTTAACCCTAAAATAAGGAAAGTGGGTTAAGATGGTTAAAACATAACCCCTTGAGGAAGCTACATGAAAGTATAAATAAGAGGCAATGCTCTCTCATTTTAATCACATTTGATCATATTGAATATCTATAGGTGACTGAGGTAACCAAAGGATATCTAAGCCTAATTTCAGAGGGAAGGTGAAGTAAAGAAGGTCGAAATTCAAGGGAGGATAAATTATTTTGATGATTCTTTCTAAGGTATGTTATTTACAGGTCATCTCACCATTTTCACAACAAATTGTTTTTTAGAATGATTCAGACAATGAAATTGGGAGGACATTGAGGAAACATATCTAAGTAGATGTGGTACAGATTTCATCTTGTGGGTTGTTGTATTTTTGGAGTTACACTTCGTGGAAAATAGGGTTTGTGGCTAGTCCTGAAACTAGTCTAAAACATGTGTTTCGGGTAAAAATGTCATAACTTCTTCATAACAGATAGAAATTCAGTAAGACCAAATCTCTTGGTTAGAGTACAGTCTGTAGTATTTTGTGTACAATTTTCAGATCAATACAACAAACATTTTGTGCGGGGCACGCTCTACAAGTTCGCTCTCTAGAATAAGCCAGAATTCAACAAGGTATGCCATTTTTGCTATAACTCCTTTTCTGAGAGGTTCCAAGTAGTGATACCTGGAGAAATTGCATAAAAAAAACTAAAGAAAATTGTGTACTATTTTCAAATCTTTATTCATTACAGGTACATAATTATGATTATTTCAAGTTAGTGTTGTTGACAAATCCAAAATTAGTCATGTGAGACTAAAGTAAAGTTTGATGAAAATGATAATCTCTTGTTGTTAAAGTTAAGGAAGGTTTGCAAGTATGTGATCATATACACCAGGTCTATTACAGAGTTAAAAATCAGATTTGGATGATGAAATTGATGAGGGCTTTTGGTTGAGGTACATGTTGGGTACATGGTTGAGACAAGTAGTTGATGAGTTGGCGCATACATGAGGTGTATAGTTGATAATGTTGGTACATATTTATGAGTCATATTTGATGAGTAGTTGATACATGATTGGTATATAATTGGTACATGGTTGGAGGCACTTGTTAGTAGTATTGTTGACACATGGTTTATGAATGATGTAGCATACTTGTATTGGTATATTATTAGAAGCACATATTGATCTTGGTGATGATTATGAGTTGTTGTGTTATGATGGGTTGATGCACATATTTGAGATTTGTCTTGGTGATTGATCTTGGTGAGTAGATATGATTTGGTTCATAAGATTGATGAGACAGGTTGTTGTGATAAGTTGTTTGGACAGGTTATTCGTATAGGTTTGGTGCATGGTTGATGGACTTGTTCATATTACAGGTTGTTTGGTACAGGTTGGTGCATGGTTGATGCACTTTTTTATGGTACAGGTTGATTTCAGGTCAAGGTACAGGTTGATGCATGGTTCAGGTTATTGGTACAGGTTGTTTGGTGCAGGTTGATTGGTACAGGTTTACCACAGTATATATCACAATGATAATGTGACAGTGGTTCCATCATTCTACTTATACGCCAGGGCAGTTGGATGGGGCAAGGATAGGTGGTCATAGCCACCTTCCGGTTATACCTAGAGAATATAGGGAGTTGTAGCCTCCTTCTGGTTGTAGCTAGAGAATTGGGTAGTTGGAGATTTCCTCAGGTTATATCCTGAAAAAACTAGGGGGTTGGAGCCTCCTTCTAGTTGGAGCTGGAAAACAAAGGAAGTTGGTGCTTCCAATGAATGTAATTCTTAAAGACATACAATAAAAAATATTATTTGGTTTTCTCCCACTTTGGGTTTCCACGTAAAACAATGGTGTACTATGTATGTGTGTGATTTCTCATTTGTTCATTGTTTATTTACTCTGCAATTATTGGATGATAATGCTACATTGATATAACAATTTCATTTTATGGTGAAAAATGAGTAAATTTCTTTATTACTGATTCACTTGTGTCTCAATAATCCAACAGATGTCCCTTTATTCTCTCTATTTCCTTTTTAATGACTGATGTCTTTCTAAAACTTAGTTGTGTTTTATTTAGGAAGGTTCTTTAGTTCGACTAGACTATATTCATTTCTATGTTTCCACATTCCTTTTCACATTCATTTAGTTTCTTGTCTAAGTTCTCATTTATCATGTCTTGCACATAATCAATAATTAAATCTTTAGATAAAATATTTATCTTTTAAATTCTTAACTTGTTTTTTTCTTCATCCCCCTTTTTATTAATTGATTATTTAGTTTTTAGTCTTCTTACCCTATTTAGACCTAGGCTTAATTTTCAACTAGGCTTAGAATTTTTAAGGGAATTTTATAATTAATAAAAATTACTCATTTAATATTTATTTTAAGGTCGACCATGTCAAAACAAATTATTGTTTTCTAGTCACCTAGGTTCATTGACTCACCTTTATTAAAATCGCGACGTGCTCTTCAAGACGCACTACGTGCTCCAAGGGTGTCACTCATATTTATTCATGTTTTATTTATGCAACGTGCCCTTCAAGACTCACTACGTGCTCCAAGGGTGACACTCGCCTTTGACTGATTTTGGTAGTTGTCTAACCCTTGGAATCAATACTCCATCAGGTGACCTTATGAGAGACTAAGGGCCTTTAAGGAATAAGGACCTCACCTTATTGTGCGCCCCTTAGAATCTTCGTAAGCGAATGTCTTAGTCTTCCCTCGCGGTATCGTGGATCTCTCGAACTAGGTAATTGTTAACCTACAATTTGAGCCACAACGAGAGTGCTAGTAGGATGTGGCAGGGTTGCTTCCACACCTCTCCCTCAATATCTGGTTGTTGTTCATGGCCCCTTTACTCCTTATGTGAGTCTAATTAGAAAGAAATTATCAACCTGCATCCATCAATGAAAAACTATCAATGACCCATAACAACATCATAATATACCCAATCATATGTCACATATGAAAAAAATAGAAATACCCAAACCATATACAGTCCACTCCCTGACTCAATCCAGATTCCAAGGAGGTCCTTTGATGCCATCGACATCCTCAATTTGTCAAGTTCCCTGCACACTCAGGAGAAACGCGTCAATAGCACATGTCTATACATAGATATCAAATAAATAACATCATATTCCAACCACATCATCATCAGAATCCATAAGCGAAACATACAACCATATACTAACTGGATCACTTGCACACAAGTGTCCTCAAAGAATAAGTCAAATCATGTGCATGCAAGAGCAAGATGTTACACTTTCATTGTCTTCCTTACAAATTTGTAATTATGCCATGAGGCTTCTTATAGTTTCATCCAAATCCGGAGGGGTTTCCACCACCCTCCTCTCATCAGATTCTTCTTCTCTATTGTGGGAGATTTCTCCCAACTCATTGTGTGTCACCATTATTAACGCTATAGTTTTCCTTGATGTCCACTGACTTTTTAAGTGTTGATAACGACATTTTATGTTATTTAACTGTCAACTAATTTATAAACAACACATGCAAATTGTAAGGTGAAATCAACCTCATTATTTGGCAACATTAGCAACACATGGTTCAAATTTTTAAAACATGTAACAACAATAGAAAGTTTTGTTCCTCTCTTCAATAATATATTTTACATAATCTCTTATGGATGGGGTAAGATAGGAGGATACCCCTTAAAATTTCTCTAATAACATTTTATTCACTCGTTCATGAGACCAAGCAGGTCAAGTGTTGTAACCTGCTCTAATACCACTATGTCACACACCCGACCCCTAAGTATCCTTTTAATGGATGGGGTATACATATTTCACTTTTCTCAGTCATCTCGAATCCCTGTAACTAGGATTCCATCATCTTTGGTTCGACAAGGGTTTTCCAATGACTACAAATTTTCCCACATCCAAATTATGGATTGAAGGTTATGGTATTTCAAAGTTATTTAGGCCTTCATCGACTAGAGTCACTCACCGCCATGTAGCACCCATGTGGCTCCCTGTCAACCGACACACCACATCATCATATCATACAAAGACTCACCCAACCAAAGGTTGACACTTGTCTAGCTCTTATAGGCCTATTAAATTGATTAATCATTATCATAATAGAATCCCTCCCTTTGCTAATCATTTATTTAATCCCCATTAGGGACAATTAATCTTCATTAATTCATTAACCCTATAATTACATTTCTATTTGGCCTAAATTACCGGCTCGATAAAATTGAGGATTACTTCACTTTCACCTTGGGAATCCCACAATTCAAGGTGGATTTAGTGTTAACTATTATATCAATACCCCATCACATTAACTTATAATCTAATATTGTTACTAAATAGTTTTTAATTTATTATATTATAATATAATCCTATTTAATTTTATTATAATATAATTAAATATATCAAAGGGAACTTAGGGTTATTAATATCAAGTAATGCCTAAGTCACCGAACTTCAGCATAATTATTCTCCATGCTTTCATGAACATACCCAGAACTCCCGAATGCCAAAGTCCCAAAGGGGTTCCCACTTTTATTATATTGTGATGCAAAGATAATTAATTAGATTAGATTATAATATAATTAATTAAATTAAATGTGTATGTCGATATTTGTGCAAGCATTGGAGCATGAAAGGTAGATTCGGGCTTTCGGCCAATCTTAGCTTGTACACTCTATCACCCCAAACATCCCATAGTCCCAAATTCCCGAAGGGGTCCCACTCATACACATCACACATTATATAATAATTTAAAGGGAAAAATGGTTGGCCTCATCCATGTGTGAATATTTTAATAAACTTATTTATAACATATTATAATATTAGAATACGTATCCTTAAGAATTGCACCCAGGTTTAATAAATCCTCAATATTATATTTAATATTGGAGTGAGGGAGAATTTTTGGGTCAACTCGTTCGGCTCTTCAACACACTCTCCATCCCTCCAACTTTCGGGAGTCTCGAAGTGGTCCCACACACATGGGTTGTAATACACATATAATATAATTATTTTGGAAAAGGTTGAACTCATCCACATAAGGGTTTTATGATATTATATAATATATTATAATACCATAAGCCACCTTAAATTTTGTAATTATACTTTTCCATTAAGTGCTTTCCTAAGGAGACTTTGGGCCATAAGCCTTCGAGAGTTATAACAACACATTCACTTCAACATCCTGAAGCCCCAAAGTCCTGAAGTAGTCCCACGTGCATACATTACACTTTAAATAATAATTTAAATGGAAAAAGGATTTGGTCTCATACATGTGTTCATTGTAATATATTAATTTTATAATAAACCTCATCAAAATTTGTGCTCATATTTTCATAAATTTCCAATATATATATAACAATTTCATGCGCCCATCACTCCCAATGCCCAAAGTCCCAATAATTATGAAATTATTAAGAGGTTGATCATGGGTGGATTAATCCCGTTTAGTATGTAATCCCCGGGTCTTCGGGTCATTCTCTAGTTCACTCTCCACTTTAAACCTCCAGAGTCCCGAAGCCCTGAAGCTCTGAAGTGTGTTAAGAAATGATCATAGCGATCAATTGTGAGTTTATTAACACACTCTCACACACACACACACACGCACACACAAAGATTACCATAGCTTTGCACAATTTCAATACTCGAAGAAATTTAAATAAAAATTATTTTCCCATACATAAAAAAAATAAGGAAAAGAAAAAATAGTTTTCCAATCTTTATAAAATAATTTAATAAAATCCCAATCCAAGGAAATCTCTCTATTCTGGAAATTGAAAACGTAATTATAATCTCCCCCTCCTCATGGGTAAATGAGTAAATTTTTTTCATTATTACTGTGCTTTACCATTCTTACCAAAATTTAAGGAAATTGATCCTAATACAAAGAAGTTCCTCCACAATAAAGTTTACATTTCTACCAGAATTTACAGCCTACCACAATTAAGGGGATTCTTCCCAAATTTATAGGGAATTTAACCCAAATTTAGCATAAATGTTTATTAATGCCCAAATATAATTTTGAGAGTTTTTGTATTTTAATTCAATTATGAAATTTCATGTTTACTTCCTACTTACCTTTCCTTAATACCTATTTATAACGAATTTTAGTGTTTTTCAATATTTGGGTTACTTTCCTAAAGTCCAAACACAAATCTAATATCCTCTAAGTTTTCTGGTAAATTGCTTTAGGACAACTTGGAATAAAACACTATCATGCATAAATCAATCTCTCTCCTTTTTAGATACTCAATAAATATTTTAGCCATTCATTCATCATTTCCTATGCATGAATTAAACTTTGAAGCTCAATCAACCACAACATTCAGTGCCAAAATTTGGCATAGGAAATCACAAGGTAACATTTTAGATGTAACATTTTCACATTCACACCTAAATTTCAAGGCACTTTGAACAGAAAATTGAACTTATATTGCTTTCAAAGACAGTCTATAATTTTCTCTGAACTTAACACTACATAGATTTTAGCAGAATTACTTATCTAGAACCATAAAATGTTGTAACTACTGAAAGAGAATCCCTTTTCCACCCAACCATAGGAAAAACACCTCCTGGAATGATTTTCCATTGGCCACCCCCTAGCTAGATCATGATTCCCTGAGAGAGATTCTTCCTCTTATTTAGCAACAACCGGGGATGGAGGTTACTCTCCTCTTCCCACAGGAAATTGGAAGACCTTTTTTCTCTCCACCAAGCAAGGGGGTCAGCAATGAGTGTTTCCTCAATCAATGATCTTCTCTACAACCTCGTTTATCAACTTGGTTAGAAAACTTTTCTCAACAGTTCATGTACGCATAAACAAAATTGTTTTTCAGTTCTCTTCAGAAACAAAGAGTTTCACATGTTATCCCTCTTCAGAAAATGGTCACTAGATCCATTCCTCTTGCCTCCTCCCTTCTTCCCATGACTTTACTTCCTTTTCTTTCCTTCCCCAACAAGATTTCACGGGTCCATTTCCCGAATTCATGGATCAGATCAGGAAGTTTCTAGATGGGTACTCTTCCCATAGCCTCATTGACTCTTGAGGTAGAATTCCCAACCATCAACTTGATTGGTAATTAAATTCTCTGGGTCAAAGGATTGTTTTGGGTCTATACAATCTCAATCCAACAAAGTACTGGTCTGGTAGGGGTCATTTCAACCATTACTGGTTCCCCTCACCATCTCTCTCATGCATCATAATCTACGTTGGCATACCCTTCAACAATTATGAAACATCTTCTATTTTATTTAGTAACAAAAATATATGCATTACCTTCTATGAAAAAAGGTTCATCAATTCCAACATCTACACATAATCAATCTTCCCGTAATATCTTAGCAAACTGTCACACGTATTACATGGGTATTACACACGTATTCAACTCATACATGATAGAAACAAAATGGATTAGAATTGTCACATATTTATTACTAGAGCCATTCCATCACAACAAAGTTATACATTGCGCAGAACGAACATATATGACAACCATAGAAATTTATATATTTTCTATATAAATCCTGATAGTTACAACACACTGCGCAATGCACCTTTCTCAACATTTAGAAACATAATAGATACATGTATATATTCAAAAGCATTACAATATTACAACAAGATCAAAGAGATCTCAATACTAAGGGCTCAATGAATCTCTTCTCCTTAGTATCTAGCTAAGAAACTAGCCCTATTTCTGATATTAGTGCTTCCTTTTATAGCTTTCTTTATTGGGAAGTGATGTCTCTTTAGGCTCCACTCCACTCATTTGTCTGTCAGAATTACCTCACATGATTTTGTTGTCTTCCAGTGCTCCACATATACTTTCTGTATCAATGAGGATCTTAATTGCCTATCCAGTTCATCCTATGGTCGTCCCACGTCCTTGTATAATGTTGGCAGTAATCATTTAGGAAGCTTTCCTGATGATTATTTTCTTGATTCTGGTGGGAATATTCTTGATTTTTGGAACAATGGAAAAAACTAAGACCGACACGCACTGGGTAGACGTTAAGCTTGGTGTGTAATTATAAAAAACTTGGTCTGGTGCACACTCTTTGTTATTCCTCATGCATTTCCTTAAGCACTTGCAAAACTATGGAATGAGCGCACACAAATTTGTTTGTGCATGTGTGCAAAATTGAACCCAAAACTTTGGGTTGCCAACAAATATATCTGTTACACCTCTACTAGATAACATAACAAGAACTTCTTGGTGTACATTCACAATGCAACCAATTTATCGACATGTTGTTATGCATGTTTTCCTAGACTCTTTACCTAAAGAGTGCCCCATCGTGTGTCACAAGGATCACTGACACATCATTACCCTTTTAAAAATAATTGTTCATTCAAAACTTGCTCCTCATCAACTCCAAAACACACCACATCATGATCTAACTTTTCCATCCATTTAAGAAAACTGATATATATGCAACAATGCACCTTCTATTCCTCTTACTTATGCAGAAACAACAATGAAACACAACCCTCAACATCAACATTCTATTGCTACTTGTACTTGTATAGATGTTGTCCACTTCAACACTAGTGCTCACGTGGATACTACAACACTTCCATTTTCCTTTCTATAGAATATTGCATGGCATTATCATTAGAGTTTGATTATTATCTATAATCCTAGACTAACACATCAGATATTACACCTAACACCTTCAATGGATCTAGATCATCTCATTGACACACCACTTCTTTTGAAAAGTTATGCACATTAGCACACCATAATACAAAATGAATAGAACTTCCAAACCAACATAGATTTAGACCACAATTCCCATACTATAGCCACACCCTTTGGAGTTATATGTCCCTAGGGAGTCCATGAACATAACATCTTTATCACATATTGTAGTTTCCTTGACCAAGCACAATGGCATAGACCTATAGTAAGGGGCACCTAGTGTTTTATCGTAGATGCACCCACCCTAATCCATCATATGTAGTGTCAATCCCTCGTTTCCATTCACCGTGGTCACACCCTCCATCTTGTGCCCTGGATTTATACATTGTGGATACTTAGCCTTCATATCAGCCCACACAAATCTACCCCATTCATACACACACTATCCTATAGGCCAAATGTCCTTATCTTAGTGCTATCAACATGATTTTCAGAGGCTATGGTTGTCTTTGTGAAAGAAGTTATATTTTCTCAACATCAAGACACTCAATTGGGTAATCAACATTCTCTTCGGGAACCACATTCACTTTTATTCCTAAGTGAAAGGGATGAGTTTTTTGGTTTAAAGATTGTAGTCACACACATGAAAACAATTTCTAGTTGTCAATCCCCACTAGATGATCCTTCCCTTTGTCATGCACTCCATGTTTTCACCCATCTGCTAATAAGACAAATTTGTTTTCTTGCACCTCATAGCGAATCAAAATGAAAAACGATTTGGCTCTTAAATACATTTGACATATTCAACATCAATCATGTCTTTAGTCTGCACAACAAGGCACTAATGTATGTAGTCTACACATCTATTATTAAGCTTCTCTCATGTTTCTGTCTCATATATGGATTGAGATTTTTCACATGGTTGTTTTCACCATTGGATACTTCTCTCCAAATGAGCAACATATTTGTTCTAGCATAGCACTTCAACCTCGGGTTCAACATCTTTCAAACATTGACAAAAATAAAATGTTTTCAATGGGCATGTCCTCACAACAATAGTCAAAATAGACACTCAGTTTCTAGCAATAGTGTTGATCCTCATGTAACTCCACCTCTTCTTGCAGATCAACAAACAAAATTGATGGGTGTTTCTTATAGCCTTTTCCCTCTCCCTAAAGACATTCCTAAATCATGAGGAAAGAAGAGTGCTTTAGATATAAATCGGGAGGAATGGATATGCCACATGGATGCCTCTCCTTCAGTGTGTCTCTCGATGAGAGATCACCCCCTCATGAGAGTGCTCAAGGAATTAAGTAGAGTTTGTTAATTAGTTGCATATTTTAGACTTCGAGCTACATGCATATGCATTCTTTATTATTTCTTTCATCCTTCAAGCTACACACATGCATAGTTTAGAGATTGAATCTGCCAAGAAATAAACACATATGGATCCTTTGTAAACCTATAAAAGGTTATTTCTCATTTAATAATGGATAAACAATATGTTCTAATGTCTTTATTTATTTAGTTTCTTCTTTGAATTCTATCTTTTATTGCGAGATTTGAGAATGAACTTCTTCATATTGGGTTGTTGTTTTCTTTTTCTTTTAAAAAATATTATATTGGATCAATGTATACCATGATGTTTGGGATGGATATTACACATTTCCCTCATATTGGGTTGTAAAATGCAGGCTAAGCTAATCCTGTAGCAAATGGACCCTCTTTTTGGTTACACATTTCATAAGAATATGACATAAATTTCAAGCATGAGCAAAGTTATACCATGATCCAAGGCCCGTGCATGGTGAGAAAATTCGGGAATTTTCCCAATATTGAATTGACCCAAATCATCAAAAAATCGATTAGAGTATCGGGTCAATGAGGAATCTACCTTTATGTATGGTCGGATTCTGAGCATTGGAGTGAAGTTTGCTACAATATTAGACAACTTCCTAAAATGCACATCTCTTATATTGATGCAACAAGAGGTGAGTTGGATTGGTGAAACTAGGGAGCTTCTCCATTACATTTTGAATCCTCATAAAATCAATATGTTTACCCATCATGGGTCAACACTTCCCCACAATTTTTTTTTTGATTCGCAGACATCACTTGAATCATCATTAAGTTAGGTTGAATGATCATGCACTCCATAAAAAAATAAAAGTGTTCATCTCTTAATAAATGATTAATGTTCAACACTTAATTAAAAGTAAGTAGCTTATTGAAGTTTTTATCTACCCTATTATAATGACAATATATTTACAAGTATTAGTAATAAATTGTGATACTCACCATTTATAAGTGTTAGTGATAAATTGTGGTACTCACCATTTATAAGTCTTAGTGATGAATTGTGGTACTCACCATTACCATCAGAGATCATTATAAAATTTCAAAAATTCCTCTCAAATTTACCCTTACCCATTTATCAAAAACCACAATATCAATAACCAAATTTTTACCCCAAATACTACACATTCAAACAACGACCTCCAAAATCTTCTTACTTAACCTGTAACACAATGGGAATCATTACTCACTAAATGAGAATACCTAATCCGCATACAATGAAACACAAATTATTCCACATTTACACATTCAAATGATCCATCGTAAGTAAGAATTTAACCACTTACCTCTCTACAAATGTTACCTCATTACTAATGGTATAAAATCATTTTTCTTCACTAATTTGAAGACTCATAAAGATTTTAATTTCAAATAAAAGTGTTAAATAATTACAGTTGGTCCAGAATATAAGGCACAATATTGCACTGCACAAAATATAATTTCAAATAAAAGTGTTAAATAATTATAGTTGGTCCAGAATATAAGGCACAATATTGCAATGCACAAAATGAAGCATCTAGGATGCTCACTATGTTAATATAATAAGCATTCCAAATTTATAGGGAAGGTAATGGTATAAATATTGTAATCATATTCATAATGGTCGGTCTTTCCATGTTATAAACAAATTCATAATTTTTTGTTTTAATAAATTAATGATTGTTATTTAGCTGCTTTTACTTATATATTTGAAAGAAGTGTGAACTAAATATGTTATACTCATCCTGCTACATCTAGCTTTAGGTCAAAAGTAGATGAAAAAGGTAGATGCAATATAATGTATTAACACCATGCTAACATAAAGTAAAATTATTAAAGCGAACACGTTATAAACCATATATTTCTTTATGTTAAAGTTAACACGTTAAACCTATTATATTTGTTTATTTTTCGCTTTTAAATGATAATTCAAATATCATAGTTTACACTATGTGTTTTGATGATGATGATTAATGTCTATTAAGATAATTGATTTATCGGACCTTAAAAATGTAAAAGATTACTTAAGTTTTTTTTAAATTGTATTTCTATGCTAAAATATCATTGAGAAAAACGTTCCAAGATCACCATAGTTTTGATGACTTATGAGGTTAGGAAGGTCGGTAATGTGGAAAATATTTTTAAATTGGGATCTAATATGGGTATAGGCATGACAATCCAAGAGGAAGTGTTTTTTATCTTCTACCCACTTAGTGTCACAAAGGTGACAAATTCTCTCATCCCATGGTGTTTTGGGAGTTGTCCAATGCCCAGTTTCATTATATAGCTCCTTAGAGTTTGTTCTTATTTTAGCAATGTTGATTTTCTTCATTGCACTTTTTAAAACAAAGAGGTAATTTTGATCTTCTAAATTAGGGTTGACCACCTCCTTGTAGTATCTTAATTTCCTTTTATCCACTAATTCATTATCACACCACATATTCTCCTTAAATTTAGAAGTGATAATATTTGTAATTTTATGGATATTCTGCATGATGGTTTATTCTTCTATTCCTCAATGATTTAGCCAAGATTTGACATCTTTATGCCATCCCTGCTTGAGTCGCTAGTGGTTTTGGCTAGAGTTTAAAGCAATTTTAGGGAGCCTCTTGTCATCCATATTATTTATATTGCTCTTGTACATTAGGTACCTAATCATACCAATTCTTTTAACAAAAAAAAACTTACTTCTATGAAGAGGATAATATTATTATAAATAAAAAATATAATAACTTATAGCATTTAAGTTATTAACAATTTTATTTTATTATCATGTATTCAAGTGACTTAGTAACTTTATAATATCTTAAATCTTCACTATAAAAGGTTTTTATATAAAAATTAATTTATGATTTTTCTAATTAAATAATAAATGAAAATTTTAACTAAAATGAGATTAGAAAATCAAATTTGACTTTCATATAGTGATATCAATTTTTATTTACTTTTCAATTTCTATAATACTTAAAACTAAATTAAAAAATAACTTATCAAATATAATTTCTTTCATCTAACTCTTTTTTAACCTATTAAATATAGTTTCTTTAATCTAACTCTAACATCATCTTGTTTGGAAACATGTACAGTAATATTACTTATTTTATCAACTTTTTAACTCAAAAACTTCTACATTTATCATCTAGCTTCGTTTGCTTTGAAACAAATAAAATAGAGTTCGTTATACTCTCTCTCTCTCTCTCTCTCTCTCTCTCTCTCTCTCTCTCTCTCTCTCTATATATATATATATATATATATTTCATTGTATAATAATTTATTGTAATATGTTTATTAGTCCCTGTCGAAGGCATAGAAGGACTATAGTGATCGATAATTCGTTGACTTTATATTAGTTTGTCGTTTAACTACAATTTTTGCATACTTTCTAATGTTTGACCTATAGAACTAAAAGCATTATTTTTTATATAATAAAAAATCCATATATGTCATGATCTGATTGGATGATAGATTTGAGGTCTTTTTGCCAGCTTTGCTATTCCCAATGAACTATATGTTGCCATATCCAAAGTTTTATCATGTACGATACTTTTTTTTATTTGTACTATTCATATTGAAATGTTTAGATATCCAAAGTTTATAGTGATCGATAATTCGTTGACTTTATATTAGTTTTTTGTTTGACTACAATTTTTTGCATAATTTCTATTGTTCGAACTATAGAACTAAAACCATTATTTATTTATTATAAAAAAAACCATATATGTCATGATCTCGTTGGATAATAGATTCGAGGTCTTATCCAGGTTTTTATTATTATTATTATTATTATTATTAATGTATTTGTGCTATTATTATTAGTCCTTCGTATTTGTATTGAAATGTTTGCATACCGAAGGTTTAGATCATTGACACTTTTTTTGAGGTGCTTGAATAGGCCTGACAACTTAAATGTTTACATGGCGCGAGGTCCTGAAACAGGCCTGCCAGCTTAAATTTTTGCATACCGCAAAGCCTTTAGACAACCTGACAGCCTTTTGCAGTGAATTTTGACAATATTGTTGTCCACCGCCAGTTGAATAGGCATTGTATATTTCATACTTCTTCTAGGCTTAGAATGCAATTTCATCATCGTTGAAGCTACATACATTGTTTACTGGTTCGGTGGGTGATTCTTCTTCGTTGGTTCGTCGGTTGTTGCTTTTTGTTCTTTGGTTCACAATTCGACCTACGCTTCTACCTTTCATCGTTTCAGAGTAAGTTTCCATGCCATAATTTCATTTTCTATTCCTTATTTGTTGTTTAGTGTTTGCAGTTTGCAAGTAAGAATGTTTGCTTATTTCTACTAGCATGCTCGTCATATGTTTCTGGTTCCATCTATTCTTCGACTGTAGTTTGGTAATCGTTGGAGATACATATGTTGTTTACTGGTTCAGTGGTTGTTGCTTGTTCGTTGGTTCATCAATTGTTGGTTGTTGTTGTTTGGCTCAAGTTTATGGGTTTGGGGCCCTGGGGCTGCAATTGGGCATTTTCGTGCTTTCTCACTGGTTTGTTGCTTGTTGTTTTCTTTTGTTTACTTCGGCTTTGCAAGGTTGGGGTCCTGTGCCGGCAGTTGGATCT
>ML795361.1:148043-159761 GCA_009831015.1 Picea engelmannii
TACAGAGTTCAGACCCTACACTCGCGAGTGGACCTATGGTTTTGTTGTTTTCCATGTCTGGCGAAGTTGAGGTCTCGCACCTGTTCTGTGCGCGCCTGTTCTACTGTGAAATTTTGTTGATACTTCAGTGTTGACATGATAGAAAATAGTGGCATAAGAAATAATTGGACAACTACATGTGTAATTGCAATATCCGCTATTTTTTTGTTAAAATAAAACATGTGCAAACCACACTTATTAACCATATATGGTGGAATGTGCCCATGTCACAATACATGTTCTTTATCCTCTACACAGACTGGTGTGACCACGATACAATTTGTCTTGTACTTGAGATATGATATGTACACCAAAGATACTGCAAAATTATATTTCCATGTCTGGAAGCATATCTGGATACTTTTCCACAAAAAACCAAAATCGTTTAGCTGTGGCCATGCAATTTCTTAATATTTTGTGGCTTGTAATATATTTTGGGCAGGGAAAAACTTTATATATTTACAACCATGGATGGAGAAAAGCAAAGGTTGATGTTTCTTCCTATATTTTATTCTATTCATTGATTCTCATTTACTGTATGTACATATTACTTGTTCTCCGATGCATACCAACTTCCATTCATGTTCATTGTATTTCGTGTGTTCCCACATTCAAACAAACATAATAGCTGGAGAAAACGACGGAGTTTTGACTGCAGCGGTGGAAGAGGAGATAGAAAGGTACATGCTTGTACTGTTATTTCATATTCCATTGTTTTGTATTTCATTTGTTGTATGTATATGTGTTCACCTAGTTTATTGTATGTAGATATTGTGTACCTTCCTACATAATAACTTATCTTCATTACATGTCTTCTTGCATACTAACTTCCTTCATGTCCATTGTATTTTTCCTGCATTTCTACATTTAAACTAACAAAATGGCTGGAGAGGACGATGGATTCTTTGACGCGAATGTAGACGAGGAGTTACAGAGGTGCATACTTGTACTCTTATTTCATATTCCAGTGTTGAATATTTCATTTATTGTCTATGTATTTGTTGTACTTGTTGTACTGCTTTGCACCTTTTTTATTGTATGTATATACTATTCATCTTTCTGCTTATTCTCATGTGAATCATATTCTGCTTGTTGTTACATTGAAAAAAATAGAATTGTATTTCTTTCTTCTACATTTCTTTCTTCATACTAACTTTCCTTCATGTCCATTGTATATTCGATGTTGCTACCTTGGAAGAAACAGATTGGTTGGACAAGAAGATGAATTATTCTATGCAACAACAAAGGGGTTTGTCGTACAATCTTCGAAAAGGTATACCAACTGTGCTAGTAAATTAAGTATACAAAGCGGGTGGGGCATATAATATTAGACTAGAAAACGATGATTTGGAAACAATGGGCCTTTGTGCCCTCCCCATTTCTACTTTTTCCATTTTCTATTATCCCTTTTGCTTTCTAATTGCTCTCCTTAGTCGTATTTTCGAAAATGCATTGGTGCGCAGGTTGGTGGACTCACAGGTTCACATTTATGGTCACGCTTCTACCTTATTCCATACTTACCCACTTTGTCGATTCGGGTGTCGGGCTGGCAGGTTCAAGATTGCACCTCTGGCTTCTGAGGTTCTGCGATATACAGATTGGTCATTGTGCCCCGCCATCATGCCCTATTTATTGTTACACATTTTTTTTAGTCAAAAAATCTGAGGCATACAATTTGACCATCGGGTCCTCATGTTTCCTGAGTATCCCTTGACACCCCATTTCGTATTCCATCTCCTTCCACCCTGCATGTGACATTAAGAACAGTTATGGACAATATAAAATGCATATGCTTGTTTAGTCCTTCTGATGTTCATCTGCACATGCTTGCATCAAAAAAAGTTGGACTAGTGACATGGCCATGAGCAGTTAGTCATCCCATACATCAACAAACTGACAAGGCCAAAGTTAAAGATGCATACATTCTGTTCCTAGTATGTTTACCAAATAAATAGTTGAGAACAAATATCCTCAGCTATTTATTCATCTATGGCATGGTGAATATGTTGATGTCATATGCAATACATACATTGCAGTTCACAAGAATTATCAACAAGTACAAGCGAGACGTCGAACAGAGCGTAGGTTTCGTAGACTAAGAGGTCTGGTTGCAAAACTCTGGCTCCATAGTTCATCCAAGCTGTGTGTCTACTTGTAAATTTATGCTAGGAGAAAAAGAAAACAAAAAAATAATGCACACTACCATTCACTTTACTTTTCCTGTTCAAAAATTGTCACCGGGTCTAAACTTGTAACACCCAAAATACTATCAATAGAGGGCTTGAACAGTCGTCGAACTGGACAAGTGTTCATCGGGGACATAATGGCCATCTATAGAACCTACTTGGACAAGGAAAACAAAACTAGATCCATTATGCGTGATGACATGACAAACAAGGAGGCCATGATGACAGTCACACTGAATATTCCTACACAACTTGTCCAGGAACATGCAGAAAATATATTTCCAGGTAATGGGATATCCATTACAAATTTTTATATATTTCCCAAAACAGTATATGACTGTGGTGATTGTGATCGCATTATTTCTCTCAACAAAAAGAGTATTGTGGAAAAAAATCCCGCTATTTGTTCAGGATATCGTTTCATCCCGAACGCAACTATCATCCAACTTGCATAGAGCAACGAAATTTACCCAATTAGAACCATTGGCACAGATGTCACACTGGCGAGAAAACTTGGCTCGCAACACATTCTCCATACAAAAGATGGAGAGTCAGACAACGACAAGGAAATGGTACCATTCTCCATATCCAGTTTTGTCCTTTACTTTCGCATGTCCATGTATCTCGATTAAGTTACACAAATATTGCATTGTTCCATGTTGCAGCTGCAATTGTTCGATACCTATTCAAATTTGTTTTCGTCAATGGAACAACAATTGCATAAAGGGCAATTTCTACTTATGCTCTTCAAAAATATAACAAAGAAAAGGGGTGTTAGAGAAAGGATATTTCACACAACCCAAGCAACATTTGTAACAAAATTGCGAGCAGACATAGTACAGGATCTGAAGAAACTAACTAGCTCTACAATTGTTGTGCGTATACATCTACAGATTCATCCTCACTTTGCTCATACAAATAGCCTTCACCAAATTTCTGTGGTTTTTTTATTATTTTTATTTTTTTGGGGGTGCAGTTGTATATTATATTTTTCAATATATTAATTCCTATGCTCATGTTTCCAGTTTGAAGGTGTTTTGTTTGCAACGAATGCGTACTCGACCCCCTTTGAGCCTGCATGTGTGAAATGCAACTCTCCTACTTCTAATTTTTCTTTGATAAGTGATGATAGGATTGATTGTTTGCGATGTAGTAAAAAATGTCCACACATATATGGACATTGCCTCAATGTTGCCATCCGTACCGTGGGAAACACAACTGTGCATTGTACAATTAGACAACCTTTGTTACAAGATCTGCTTCCTCGGTTAGTAGAATTGTCATATGAAGCATACCTACAAAAAAAAAAAGCAGTGTCTACATGTTGCACAACTTTCAGATACATAGAAAATTTACCTTAAATGAGGACAATGCAGTATTGCATATCAGCTGAAGAAAAAAAAAAAATCATATCAAGCTTTGGCAGGAAACGAAAATATCTCATGTATCTCTGTAATATTTCTTCAACACCCAGATGAATGTTCATCGGACTTGACTATTTGAGAATCTAATTACAAATGCAATCGATGTTGTTATTTTGATGTTTTCTTTCATCTCCCAGTAAGAATTTTGTATATTTGTTTCGGTGTGCAAATAAAAAAAAAAATGGTACCTGGTTGTGCCTTTGATGGAGGACCCTACACGTTTTTTGGATGCCCAAGTTAGACAACTTTTTTTCAACTATATAGCCATGACAGGATTTTTGCATTTTTTTTTGGTGCCCGAATAAAATAAAAATTTGTCTCCAACTATACATTTATGGTATGGTATCTGCATTTTCTCGATGCCCTAATTGAAAAAAATGACTCAGCATGGATTGAAACATCAGCTTGAGATTTTTAGATATCGCTATAGAGATTGCACACACATAATATTGTTCGGTCCAAAAATGGGAAGCATGACAACAAACCCCGTAAAAAGTATCCAACTGTAAATAACTCGGGCCTATCCTTTGAACCGTTGAAATAGCTTTCTCATATGAGAAGAATCATCAGGAATTTCCAATAATATTGGAAATTTGGCATTGTTAAAACTGGTAGTGATAGACAATGGCACTATCAGAATAAAATGTCCATAGTGATCTTGCTTAATGGTAAAATAGTAATTGGAAAATTTCTTGTTCCCCATTTTGAGATCTGGTTATAGCTAGCATGCAGTGGCGAAGCTTCGCTGGTTTTGTGTTGTCTTCTATTTGGCATACTTATGTTCATATCCCATGGCCCCAATTATTTTCTCATGGGAACATATACCAGACGTAAGAGAAAACCAATGCCACGACATGTTTTTTTTATATATCAAATTGTTTGATGCAAAGTTCGATGTGTGCTTCTCTATGGAACCTTGTGGGATCTTTCTTGCAGCTTGTTTGGTGTTTACTTGGTTCTTGGTTGTATGCTTCGTTCTGGAAAATTAATAATACATTCAAGATCTTCGCAAATTTTCTATGATCTTAAAGACTATAGAGGACATGATTTTCCCTTTAATATAAGCTCTGTGATGCAAATGTAGTATGTGGCTTGTTTTAGCACTTTTCCTTGATCGATGAACTTAGTAAAATTAATCTCCTAGAATAATTTGAAATAAAAGAATATATACTGTGCAAAGTCCAATGGAGTTATCATATGAACAAGAGGCCATTAAAATTCAAATTTTTCATTGTTATACTTGCGGTGAAGCTGACAATACAATAACATTACTTAGACATCCCAAAATTGATTTTCTTGTAGCTTTTCGAGGCTTCTCTTATACAAGCAGATCCTGGAAACTATAAGCATGGATCATTGTATCTATTCCTTGATTGAAGAACCTGTTCACATGTTTAATGCACTTCATAGTTGTTGTTAAAACCATCAATGGGGATTTCTTAAACCAATTCCCGCTTCTAGAAATTATCATCCCCTTTATTTTTTCCATGTGCTTTCCATTTCTGGTTACTTACTCATTTTTTGGAAAATTTCTAGGTGCGGAAGTTGGCGGATTCACGTCTTCATATTTCCACTTACTTTTATATCACCAGCCCGATCGACCGCTTCTCAGTTTCATATTGAACAAACTTTTTGGATCACGGGTTCTCGGATAGGTGGGTTCAACATTGCGTTTCCATTGTTGTGTTGCCTGCAAACATCACTCGAACTTCTGTGATCTACAAATTAGCAAACAAATTCCCCTTTATCTCGTTTTTAGCACTTTTCCTTGATTGATGAACCTAGCAAAATTAATATCCTAGAATAATTTGAAATAAAAGAATATATACTATGCGAAGTCCAATGGAACTACCATATCAACGAGAGGACATTAAAATTCAAATTCGTCGTTGTTAATACTTGCGGTGAAGATGATAGTACAACAATTTTACTTACAAATCCCAAAATTGATTTCCTTGTAGCTTTTCGATGTTTCTCTTATACAAACAGATACTGGAAACTATAAGTATGGCTCGTTGTATCTATTCCTTGATTGAAGAACATGTTCACATGTTTAATGCACTTCATAGTTATTGTTAAGACCATCAATGGGGCTTTCTTACACCAATTCCCACTTCTGAAAATTGCCATCCCCCCTTTTTTTTCCATCTGATTTCCATTTCTGGTTACTTGTTTTTTCGGAAAATTTAAATTCATCGTTGTTAATACTTGCAGTGAATCTGACAGTACAATAACTTTACTTACACATCCCAAAATTGATTTCCTTGTATCTTTTCAACGCTTCTCTTATACAAATAGATCCCGGAAACTATAAGTATGGCTCGTTGTATCTATTCCTTGATTGAAGAATCTGTTCACATGTTTAATGCACTTCATAGTTACTGTTAAGACCATCAATGGGGATTTCTTACACCAATTCCCGCTTCCAAAAATTGCCATCCCCTTTATTTTTTCCCATCTACTTTCCATTTCTGGTTACTTACTCGTTTTTTCGGAAAATGTCTAGGTCCGGTAGTTGGCGTATTCACGTCTTCAAATTTCCACTTACTTTTATATCACGAGCCCAATCGAGCACTTCCCCGTTTCATATTGTACAAATGTTTTGGATCGCGGGTTCCTGAATAGGCGGTCTCAACATTACGTTTCCATTGTTCCGCCGCCTGCAAACAGCTTCCGTGATCTACAAATTAGCAAACAAATTCCACTGTTCCCCTACGTACAAACAACACCCGAAATTTCGCGATATACAAATTGATGGCCAAAATCTATCATTGTGACATACAATTTGACCATCGGCCCCTCATGTCTCCTGGGTATATCTTGTGACCCTTTTTTTTGTGACCGTTTTCCATACTTTGACATTTCTTGGAATCTGTTTTGTAGGTTGGCGGGTGGACAAAATGTACAATTCTTGGTCGCTCTTCGCCATCCCCATTACCTTTGTACTTCTTTCTAGATATGCAATTATTAAGGTTTAATGCTAGTAATTCATTATGCAGGAACTGTTAAGATTGTCATTAATTTCCAGAAGGCCGGAGAAGATTGGTCATTAATACAAATTAAACCAAGATTTACGAAGAAGAGTGTTATCCTTTCCAAGTATTCATTTCAAGCATGATGCAATCTCTTTCATGCGTCGGTCGGTTGGTGCCTTTAACAAATATCTAATTCTTAATCTCTCTTCGTCGTCACATCCACCTTCACACGTTTTTCTAAATATGCAATTAGTAATCTTTAATGGTAACATCTCATTACGCACGAACCCTGGAGATTGTCATTGATCAGCGAAAGGCTCGAGGAGATCTTCCATCGATATGCATTAAACCAAGATTTGCAGAGGGTTATATTATCCCTCCCCAATTTTCATTTCAAACATAGTCTGGAGCAAACGAAAATTCTCGTTAACTTATTGCAGCAGTTCTGTCCAGATACAGTAAACACCTTCGGGCATGATGGCCAGAGGTTCCATTATTCTAGGGCATATTCTTACTACTCATCTCCCTCTGCCCAGAAGCAAAAAAGGAGATGGTTCATTGGTGCACCGAGAGATATATTTCAAGCCAAATAATTCCAAGGAAACCCTGCATGCTCAAACAACCTGCCCAGTTGCATTGGTGGCTGGCGCAGAGGTTGATGCGATGGATTCTGAGCCGGAAGAAGATGATCTGATAGATGATGATACTACAATGGATGATGGCAATGCATAGACTATTCCCACTCCTGTGCCCAAATTGAAATCAACCATAATGGGCGGTACTTCCCGACTCGACGATGGCGATCCTAACAACACCAAAAGAAGGAGTTTCAGAAAAGAAACCAACGTTGAACGCAATAGCTACTTTGGAGCTCGAAAGTAGAAATTCCAGAGGTCCAAATTAGTTTGTTCTGGGCAGAAGTCTTTCACTGTAAGGAAATGTTTTGTTGATGTTCCAAAAGATATATTTCAATCCAAAAAACTATTCAATTGTGGGACCACTGTCATATTCTCTGGATATACAATCAACATCTTAGGGAATGAGGACCATAACTCCCACTCGTGCAAGGAATATTCCTACTAGTCATCTCCTTCCACCCAGAATGGACTAATTTGGGCCTCTTGAATTGCACGTGCAACCTGTGTCCCTAAAGTTTTTTACTATGGAGAGGCGGTTTCTTAGTGTGTCCTAAATTTCAGTTGAGGGCTATTTTGTTTTCCCTACAACGTTTTTCGTCTTCTTCCTCATGGAAAGCTTATGAGAACTATCAATTTTACCACAATATGATCCATCGAGGAGAATACTGTAAGGATTTCCTAAAAAAAAAGCATGGTAATCCGTTTTGTATGCATATTGAAGAGCATCTCTATGGCTCATGCATGTTGCAGATCATGTGCCTGTGTTTATGACAGATATGTTCAATGTTTTGGCCCAAAGAACTCGGTCTAATTTCTAAAGATAGATATATAGTTCTCAGTGTTCTCTCTTTTTTTAAATGGATTTACTATTAAAAATTTTGCCTTGGAGTCTTGGTTGCTGCTTCTTTTCTGGATTTAACACCTCTTCTCATTGGCATGGTTCAGTAGTCTCGTAGTTCTTCGATATTGTATTTTCTTAGGTAACTTGTTCTAAAATGGAGCATCTAACAATTATATGGCAATGCACTGTGTCGATCCATCAGGCTTTTATGGAAACATAAAATGAATTTTAGACAGTTTCAAACCAACGTTCAATTCTATTCATAATGCAGATAGAACATAGCAATACCAAATCACAATGTTGCAGCAAAATCATCATTCTTGTGTCTAGACATGCAATTATTATTATTTAATGATAAAAACCCATAATGCAAGAAGTTTAATACTTAATTTAATATGTTACAGTCATGGAAGAATGTATCAAGAACACACTTACTCCCACAAGTTGTAATAAAATCTAATCTTCAACAAAGCATTTGCTGACAATTACAAGAAAATGATGGTTTTGCAACAATGGCGCTTGTTTGAAACTAATTCGCGCTTACAAAAATTTCCCTCTGCCTTTCTATTTTCCCACTCTTTTATCCCCTGTAGTTTCTCTTTCTGGTTACTTAGTCATTTTTTCTGAAAATGTCTTGCTGCGCGGGTTGGCGGATTCACGTGTTTCGATTGAGCGCTTCCCCTTTGTCTAAATTGCACTTTCCATTGTTTTGTGACCTACAAACAACACTCTGGCTTCTGCAATATGCAGATTTACTTATGGACTCCCACATCATCCCCTCTTCTGTGTTACACATTTTGCACCAAATTTTTTTGATATATACAATTTGACAGTCGGAGCCTTACGGCTCCTCGAGAACCTGTCACCCTATTTTGAAGCTCGTCCAACCGCTTTCCACACTTGACCATTTCTTGACATCTATTTGGTGGATCGTCGAGTTTGTGGGTTCAGGAAATTTCAAATTTCTAGTTGTTGTTTCATGTGCCCACTACCTTCATATTTCTTTCCAAGTATATGCAATATGTATACAACTTCTCCAGCAACATACAGAAAACATCTTACTAGGAAATGGAATATCTATTGCAGATTTGAATATATTGGACCTTCTTTTCCCTCCTCTATACTTGACCAAATTGACATTTATTTTCCCTCTCTACTCTCTCTTTCTCGTTACTTAGTCATTTTTTCCGAAAATGCGACTCTGACCAACCACTAGCCATTTGATTCCTAGGCACTTTTCAGATTGTGAATTCCTGGGCAGACGGGCTCTATATTGCACTTCCATTGTTTTGTGGCTTGCAAACAACACCCGGACCTCCGCGATATACAAATGTTTTGCCACACTCTCACATCATACCCTCTTCCATGATACACAGTTTTCACATGAAAGTTATGAGACCTGCAATTTGACCTTCGAGTCCTCACGTCTCCCGGAGAACTATTGTCACCCCATTTTGAAGCCCTTGCATCTGCTTTCCATATTTTTCCATTTCTTGGAATCTCTTTCGTGCCTCCAATTCCATACTTACCCGAATTTTTTCTCTTGCAGATTCTCGGGCATGTGAACTGCACTTCCAGTGTTCCTTGACCTGCAAACAACCCCCCCTCGCTTCCAATATATACAAATTGACTTCCGGACTCCTACATCAGCCCTCTTTCGTGTTACACAGTATGCACTCAAAAGTTCTGATCAATACAATTTGATCGTCGAGCCCTCATGTCTCCTATGGGACCCTTGTCAGCCTATTTTGATGCTCGTCCGACCGCTTTCCACGACCATTTCTTGCAATCTCTTTCGTGGATTATTGGGTTGGTGGGTTCAGACAATTTTCAATTCCTAGTCGTTGTTTTTTGTGCCTGCCATCTTCGCACTTCTTTCCAAGTATATGCAATAAGTATATAACTTCTTCAGAAACATGCAGAAAAGATATTTCCAGGAAATGGAATATCTATTACAGATGTGAATATATTATCCCTTCTTTTTCATCTTCTATACTTAACCAAATTATTGTTTCTCTTTTCCCTGTACTTTATCTTTCTCGTCACTTAGTCGTTTTTTCTGAAAATGTCTAGTTGCGTAGGTTAGCGGACTTGCGGGTTCATGACTCCTACATCAGCCCCTCTTTCGTTTTACACAGTATGCACTCAAAAGTTTCGATCACTACAATTTGACTGTCGGGCCCTCATGTTTCCTCGGGAACCCTTGCCACCCTATCTTGGAGCCCGTCTTTCGAATTCCTACATCAGCTCCTCTTTCTTGTTACACAGTATGCACTCAAAAGTTCTTATCAATACAATTTGACCGTTGGGGCCTCATGTTTCCTCGACAACCCTTTTTAGCCTATTTTGAAACCCGTTCGACCACTTTCCACAACCATTTCCTACAATCTCTTTCACGGATCATAGACAATTTCCAATTCCTAGTCGTTGTTTTCTGTGCCCGCCACCTTTGCACTTCTTTCCAGGTATATGCAATAAGTATATAACTTCTCCAAAAACATGCAGAAAAGATCTTGCGAGGAAATGGGATATCTATTACAGATGTGAATATATTAGCCCTTCTTTTCCATCTTCTATAGTTAACCAAATATTTATTTCTCTGTTCCCTGAACTTTATCTTTCTCGCCACTTATTCGTTTTTCCGAAAATTTCTAGCTGTCCAGGTAGGCATAGTTGCAGGTTCACATTTTCACTCGTGATTTTATATCGCGACATTGATCGACCACTTCCCCATTCCATACCCAGCCACTTCTCTGACCGCGGATTCCTAGGTAGGCGGGCTCTATATTACACTTCTATTGTTCCATGACCTGCAAACAGTACCCTGACTTCCCCGATATACAAATTTACAACCAAACCCACATCATACCATCTTCTGTATTACAGTCTACCTATCATGCCCTCTTCCGTGGTACACATTTTTCACTGAAAACTTCTGAAACATAAAATTTGACCGTCGGGTCCTCACGTCTCCTATGGAACTATTGTCACCCCATTTTAAATCTTGTCCGTCTGCTTTCCATACTTCGTCATTTCTTCAAATTTCTTTCGTGGATCATCGGGTTGGCGGGTTCAAGATATATCCAATTCCTAATTGTTGTTTCTTGTGCCCGCGCCCTTTGCAATTAGAAATTATCAATTATATATAATATCTTATTTATAAGTATGCAATTAGCAAGCGTTAATGCTAAACCGAGATTTGAGGATATCTCCCAATAATACGCATAAAACCAAAAATTTTGGATGGTTATATTATGCCTTCCGAATGTTAATTTCAAACATCATGGAATGTCATTTGTGCATTGCCGGGTTGGTTCGTTCACGAAATATTCAATCCTCGATTCCAAAAACGAGTCTGACCGACCGTTTCCCTATTCCATACCTGGCCACTTTCCCGAAATTCTGCAAATATACAAACCGATCATTGAACTATCCCATCATGCTCTCTTCTGTTTTACACGTTTTGCAGTAAAAAATTCTGATACATAAAATTTGACTGTCGGACACTCACCTCTCCTGAGTATCCCCCGTAACCCTATTTTGAATCTCGTCTGAGCACTTTTCAAACCTTTCCATTCGTTCCTTTCTCTTCCCCGTCTTCGTGACCTTCACACT
>ML795361.1:190300-202634 GCA_009831015.1 Picea engelmannii
CAATACAAGAGAGACACAGATTTACGTGGTTCACCCAGTGTGGGCTACGTCCACCAGAGAAATTGCCAGGTCCTTTCTTTATTATTATCCAGCAAAATGAAGGGATACAACCTACAACAAAACCCTTTGTAACTTCCTCTTCTTTCTCTCACAGTCTCCTCTCTCAGAATACAATACTCGCCAACATACATAGCCACAATAAATTTCCCTCATAAAAGAGGGTTGCCTTCTAGGGAAAAAAAACCCTAACATAATCTCTATCATTAGATCTGCGACCTTATAATGAACGGTCCAGATTTACAATGAAATTACAATATACTTTTACAAGGCAATTTTTGCTTCGAGGGCTTCACCCTCGAACCCCCGCTGGAGGCCTGCTTGCCCTCGGACCCCGCAGAGGGGGTACCCCCCCCCTCTACACTCCCCCGCGTGGAAGAGTGTACATACTTATGGGGTGTAAATACTTCATGGGGTATAAACACGGTTGAAAGTAAAAGACCTCTAAATCAGGAAGATAATCAGGCTCCACAACCAACAGTTAATATGCCCATTTCTTTGTGCACCCCCATCAAACAGCCTGTTGGTCTTCCAAATAAAATCATAGGAGGAAGTTTGGATTTAATGGGAGGTTGCAATTTATTATTTTTTCTCCCTAACCAACCCATGATCATGTAGATCATTGAGGCTATAGATGCATGGCCTCCCAAAAAAATTGTTGAGTTTCTTTCCAACCAGATATTCTATCAAATAATGGAAGGCATCGTGTTCCAAAGAGGGTGCTTGTGACATCAATCCTTAAATAGCTTTTGCAGGTTCCAACCATTCCAACCAGAGTTTATCTTAAGAGCTGCCAACAACTTTGTCCAAACCCGTTGAGAAAAATTGCAAAGTATCATCATGTGTTGGGTTGAGTCTGAGTATTTTTCCTAAAGAGCATAAATTCCCATACCCTAACACCCTCTTCTTTGAAAATTCTCCCAAGTGAGGATCATGCTCTCTATCAGCAACCATGTAAAGAGTTTGAGCTTATAAGTTAAATATCACTTCCATAATGAATTGTGCCACCGTGTTTTACTACTAGTCCAGATCTTCGATGTTATAGCATCATAGGCATTTTTGTATATGATGACACTCGACGAATTTCTCCCTGTCCAAACTAACTCATCCAAATAATCTGATAGAAAAAATCCTTCATGGTCCAGGGCTCTGCAAAAATAATTCCATTCTTCTGCCTCTGATCCGACGATGCCCATCTCCAAGGAAGATTTCCATTATGTCAAGACTACTCCTTGCCTTCTGAAAGATGTTATTTGATAAAGAAAGAGATAGCCCCTCAAACTGAGAAAGGCAATTAGACCGTTAGATAAAAATGATCTCTTACCCAGCCCAAGTATCGAGTCCTCTCCAAGGCGGATGGTCAATCCAGATCATGGCTTCCAAACAGTCCAATGTGCCACCACATGAAAATATTTGAGAAGGCACCTCCAAGTATTTGAGACTTTATGTGATATCTTCAAGGGTCTTCTGAACCAAGACACCACTGAGGAGTAAGGAATATATTTGTCCATTATCACCCTGTGCCAAAGTCCTTCCTTCATCAGATAATGCCAAAGAGTGTTGGAAGCCGGTTCATTATTGAATCAAGTCAAATGTTTAAAACCCCAACCATCGTAAGATTTTGGCTTTGTAAGGTCCTCCCATTTGCAAAGATGAATACGTTCAAAATCCCTACAGCCCAACCATAGAAACTTGAACATCAATTTTTTGATTCTGGAAAGTACAAAGATTGGAATGTTTGCAATCGCCAACCAGAACACCGATAAAATTTATAGAACCGCTTTGACAAGAATGAATCTCCCACCCAACGTCAACCAACGATGACACCAAAGCTTGATCCATCTTTCAATTTTTGTACAAGCCATCTCCAGTCCTCAACCTGGTAATTTGTGGGCTTGACGTAGTAACCAAGGTATCGAAAACCTGCGTCCAATTCAACGAATTTGAAGGGGAAAATAGCTTTAAAAACAGCTAGTTCATAATCCTCAATACCTAAATAGTGCAAGGATGATTTATGGGGGTTTATGACTAGACCCGATGCTCTGCAAAATACAGAAAGAATTGATTATATCTCCTCCCATTCTAAAACTAGGGCTTTGGTCATGATCAAGACGTCATCCATGAACAATAAGAGAATGATATTAAGGAGTCTTGAGGTCTTAACCCCCAAGATTTTACCATCTTATTGCACCTTCTTGAGAATTAGACTGAGACCCTCCATGACCAAAATAAAAAGTAATGGTGATAAAGGGAAACCTTGTCTTAGCTTGTGCCCTCTTTTGAAAAAATAAGTAGGCCCTCCATTTACCAGAATAGCAAAAGATGGTGTGTTTACACAACTCATGATCCAGTTTGTTAAGTTTAGTCCAATGCTAGTCTTTAAAAGGAATATCCTGAGGAAATCCCAATTAACACAATCATAAGATTTCTCGAGATCCGGTTTTAAAACTAAGGCTTTCAGTTTTTTAGGTTTTATGTTGTGTAAACATTCTTGTTCTACTCATACAACATCCAACATCTCCCTTCCCTTTAAGAAACCAAACTGCTCCAAATATAAGGACTTAGACAGGTACAACTTCAGTCTGATCACTATGATCTTTGCTATAATTTTGTATGCTATATTGCAAAGGGAAATAGGCTTGAAGTCCCCAAATCTTGAAGGCTTATCCACCTTATGTATTAGATCTATAAAGGTCGAGTTTAAAGAAATTACCATCAAACTAGATCTCCTTGACTCCTCCATTGCTTCCAGAACATCATTCCCTATCAAATCGAAGAACTTGATAAAAAATTCCACTGTCCAACCATCCGGTCTAGGGCTCTTGTCCTTAGAAAAACTCTTCAAAACTAGTTTAATTTCTTCTACAAAATTGGGATTCTCAAGCTCTTGAACATCTCTCTCAGTGAAGAAACTAGGATAATATTGCACTGCTTTCACCTGATCTACAATGGTGTTCTTCCCAGAGTCAACATAGAAAGATTTGAAGTGTCTCATGGCTTCAGACTCAATGTCTTCATGTCTAGTATGATTGATGCCAAAGTTATACTTCATCTCCCAAATTGCATTTTGGTTTTTCCTGTGACTAGCATAATGATGAAAAAAAATTGTATTTCGATCTCCCTGTTGTAGCCAAATGGCCCTACTGCTTTGTATCCACATTTCTTCTTCATCTAAGAGATACTTTTTCCTTTTATCTTCCATCTATTTGATGTATATATCTATATCCATTGATTCCCTCCCACTGGATTTGGACTTGTATGAATTCTCTAAGTCATCCTCTACAAATTCTAACTTAAGAAACCTCAGCTTCTTTTGTACTTTCTCCCATCCAATCACTTTTTGTTTTAAAGATTTTAATTTCCCCACCAATATTCTCATCACTGAAGGTTTTGAGAAAAACTCAGTGAACTTCCACACTGAACCAACTAAATCACTAAATCCCTTCTCTTCCAACCAGATAGAGTTTAGTTTGAAAGGATAAGCTATCGATCAGTGTCCATCATCAAACTGCAGCACAACCGGAGCATGATCATATATGAAAGGATAAGAAACCCATGATCTGTACCTCCCAACCAATGAGACAATATCTTCTGACATGAAGAATCTATCCAGAATTTTGGCTATGCTCTCTAACCCTCTTCTTCCATTGTGTCAAGTAGGGACATACTCAATAGGAACAATGTCTACCAGTACAAAGTCATGGAAGATTCCTTTAAAAAACTCATCCAAAGGGTCTAATCTAGCTTTGGATCCCCACACTTCACTAGTAGACATTGTAAAATTTAGGTCACCTGCAAGGATCAAGTTTTTAGTAGCTAATAAGCCACTGTTGACCATAATATCCCAGAAGGATTTGTTATCTATGCAGAGGCCATAACAGTTGAAAAAAGAGACCGCCTGGTTTCCCTCAAGAGGAGTTCCTTCAAGGAGAACACCTGCGCAAGTTACATAAGGAGAGAGGACAACCCTATCATGGTTCCAGACCACACATAATCCCTCAAATAGACCCACTGAGGGTACATACATAGCTTCAGTCGGGTGTGGGGGAATGGGCCCACCCCTCCCGCAAAGAGAATTTCCCTTGATCAATATAATGGTGTCAATGGCCACCATTCTCTATCTCTCATTCATCATTGTCACCACCACTAGATGGTCTAAAACAATTTTGAATGCCCTGACTTGGTAGAAGCATCCATGTGTGTTTTGGCCACGTGTTGATGGCAGGAATTAGGAAAGGTCAGGCCTGGTCCTAAACCTGATGCCTAGATGGGCAGATCGCAGTGATCGATAGATTGTACTGAGAGCGATAATTGTTGATTGACAGATAATTGGAGCCGATTCTAACATGAGCTACGGGGAGGTGTTGTCAAATGTCTAGTCCAACATATTTGGAGGAATTTCAAAGGATACAAGGTTGAAAGTAATAGTTTGGAGTTAGATTTGGAGGCATTTTAGGTAGAAAATTTGTATTTCAAATGTAGGTAGGCAGGATTGGTATTGTCTTGTATGTTACGTAGCATTGTTATTGGGATTTAAAGGTGGATTTGGTGGATGTTGTGTAGCATTGTGGTTGGGATTTAAAGGTGGATTTGGTGAGTGGTTCCTTTGATATTTCAATTTGATTTTCTAGATTTTTAAAGGAATTGTTTTAACTATTCTATTTTTTAGACTTATTTTGGTGGTATATTGATTTTTTTTATTTATGTATTTTTAAAGGAATTGTTTTAACTATTCTATTTTTTAGACTTATTTATTTTGGTGGTATATTGATTTTTTTGTGATTTTATTGATTTTGGTGATATATAAATTGAAAAAATAAAACAGACATACTAATCATTAGTAAATGAAGCCTTACATTCCAAAGTAAAAAAATTAAACTACTCCATTTGTAAATGAGACCTTGCATTCCAACAACACAACATTGTTGTCTTTGTAGTTTTAATAAACAAATCCTATCTCTCATGGCCCTTTCAACTATTTGGGCTAGCTCTGAGACACACATGAATTTTGGTAACAATTTCCCCCGAGGATTTGTTTTTCTATATTGGTGGAACTGAAGAGGAAAAAAGTGTGGGGGTGTTGAAAAAGCATGAATTCCCATAAAGTGTCAGGTGTTGAAAAATAATGAATTCTTAGGCACATGTTCCATGGCTAAGAAGGTTATCTGTGATGGATAACAAAGTACACAATCCCACCAAAACAGTGCCTCTTCACAAGGGACTATATTCCTTCTCTTTTTTTGCAAGGAATGGAATTCAACATTTGAAGACGAAGCTCCCCATTGAGAAGGGCCTCTGAAGATGAAGAATTGATGATAATTGAAGCTACGTTTGGATTCACTTTTCCACCTAATCTAAGGGTTGTTCTGCAACAGGGTGTCCATGTTGGATTTGGGTTCCCTTATTGGAGGTCGGGTGGGTCTTAGTAGCTACACATGGGACTTAACCTTTACATTGCATGGCTTTCATATGAGGTGGCCCAGGATCATTTTGGTGCAAGCAATGGGGTCATAGGCCACGGGACATAGAAAAGGTAGCTAAAATTGTGAGGGACAAATTGAAAGAGGTGCCTCTCTTGGTTCCCTTGTATGGCCCTTTTTATATTCCCTTGTCTCTGGATCTTGTAGGAATACGTTTTTTGTTTATAAGAGTGATGTGTTTTGTTGTGGGTTCAACTTGGGTGATTTCTTTGAAAGAGACACCTTCTCTCTCCATGAACCGTTGGCCTTTCCAAATAATTTTAGGCATACCTATGATGTTCTAAGAAATGATAAGTCAATGGGTTTTCACTGGAGGAGTGGTAGTTGGCTTGGATTTGAGAAGAATTATGCCAAATTAAATGACGAGAAAGCCAACAGGAACATAGAAGCATGGGCTAGAAATTCAAATTCCTTAGTTAAATGATATGATGTTGTGTATAACAACAATAAAATTCTCACCACTATAGTAGTTGCACCCTCCTCTTCACTCTCAAAATATCCAACGTGGATAGAATTTTGGAATGATTTGGACTAAGAGAGGTCCAAGTCTTCTCTCCATGGCTCCTCTCTTGAAATATTATTTAGTTTAGAATAAGTTGATTTTGGTTTAAATTTAAATTCAAATTTATCCAAGGAAGGAGAATGAGAGAATGGTGGTTGGGACTCTAATTGTTGCATGCCAAGATGGTTGATGGACTACTTAGAAGAGATGACAACTCTTCTCATAAATGGCAATTGGAAGGAACAAGCCATCACTAGCATGATTCAGGCTTCATCCTGATGCAAGAGCATCAACCAGTCTATTTGAGATTGACCCTAGAGATCATAAAATTTACTAAGGAAGTTGGTTTCCTAATGTTTCTATTTTGTTTATGTTTCTAATAAATTATGTGAGACACCTCTAGAGGGTATCCTCGTTTGATTAGTTTTAAGAGGTGTTGAGTCTTTTGCTAGGCTTTAGGAACAAAATTGGCAGATTTAGAGTTTGTTGAGATAGCTCGGGATAAGTTTGTTTTGAGAGCTACCCAAGGTCTCTAAGAATATATTGAGTTTTTCTGTAATGGACGGTAGAGTGTGGTGAGATTGAGAGTTTGCAGTGTGCCGAGGTCTGGGAGACCCAAAGAGGAACAGATCTAAAATCATTGTATTATTCTATTCCTTTTATTAAAATTGGAAAGCTCATATTTGTGTTCCATTGCATTTTGTTTTGATTGAAAAATAAAATTCTACCTATGATATGTTTGGAACTGGTGATATAGCTTTAATATGCAACATTAGATTGTGTATCCATGTGTACAACGACTGGAAAAGGCCCCTGCAAATTTCCATGTAATTTTTTGTGTATCAGAATGAACGATTGAGATTAAATTTGGGATGGAGCCCTTCCATATCAACGACCCATAGTTACTCATCGGGATCATGGAAGACCGGACTATCAAGCCCTCGACACATTATCAAAGTAATGTAAGTGGAAAGTCCCTAATTCCTGGACACCCGATCTCCCAATACCCCGGTACTATGGTTCCATCATTGGATTCCATCCCATAAGGCTACCAGTACGTGACAATCACTGAAGAATTTGCAAAGAGTTTATGATAACCCAATAACCTGACCTTTCGATCTACCGACCTATCGGCTTGGCAGTTATTAAGTCAAGCACCAAGTATATTAGGAGTCTGATATTCCAACATATCGATTCTTCCAGGATTACAGTTCCATAGAAACGGTTCCATATCGATTTCCCCGACGTGTCAAAATATCAGCTCCTCGAGTCAGTAGTGTAATTGCAAACTGCAAGTTGTTCTGATACCCCGAAACTCTGGTACCCGATGGTCCGACTTGTTTGTCAATGAAATGGAGGAGCAAGTGTGACCATTCCTCATTGATTATTTTGTAAGATCAACAATACGGATTTAAAGTCACAAACAACAAAAAGTAGTATAATCGTCGATCTAACCATTGAAATAAAGGAAATATCAATGATTGTTATAAATTGTGCATGGTGAAATTAATCAAAGGTTTAAAGGGAGTAACCCTCCCACAATTTTGTCACATGGCCCAATTTGGAGGAAGCATGTTGAAAGATCTAGGTTGTGGGCACCCCTTGCCTTGGTTTGATAACCAAGTGCTAGTCACCCGCAAAGAATCCCATGGTCATAGCTCATGGTTACATGACTGTATAGGATTGGGCATCGAATAACAAAGGAGTCGATGATGTAGAGCCTTAGCGCAAGGTCATATAACTAGTCATGAGGGAGAGAAAGGCTCTTATGATAAGCACCATGTTCATTGGTGTGCAACAGAGTGTCGAGGACTCTGTCACGGAAGGATTTTTGGGCCTGATCAAAGAATCAAGTGCAGCTAGAGTTTGAGAAGTTGTCGACAGATTTATTGAAGAACTTTGTACTTTGGGATTAGACCTGGTAGGTCCTCATCAAGTGGTATCAAAGCGTAAATGTATCTACAGGAAATATGTCTCCCAGACGAGGACGATGAGAGAAGAATACAACAACTGAGAAGTTGTGATTGGAGTTGAGGCACATCCAAACAAGGATGGAGGCCATGGAGACAACTGAGAGAAGGGAGAATGACATAGGAGATGTCAGCAAAAGTGAAGATATTTGATATGTAGAGGAGACAGAAGGAATGTTAGGAGGAGACACAACAAAGGAGAAACTACTGATATTGGTCACAAAGTTGGGATCCAGACCAAATATGAAAGTGCCTATGTATGGGGGTAACTTGAATGTAGAGGAATTGCTTGATTGGATCAATGAAATGGATAAGTACTTTGACTATCAATAGGTGGATGAAGAAATGAAAGTTAAACGTGTCGTGACAAGATTGAAAGGCCATGCCACTTTATGGTGGGATGAGTTGCAGGAAGACACGAGGAAGAAATGAAATTATAATATCAGAAGTCGGGACAAGATAGTGGAAACATTTAAAATAAAATTTATGCCTAAGGACTACCAATTGAATTTGTTTAGGAAATTGTAGAATTTAAGGCAAAAACCCATGATAGTGAAAGAGTACTCTGAATGATTCTATAGGCTAAATATCACGGTAGGCTATATAGAAGAAGATGTAGAGAAGGTTTCCAGGTATATAAATGGACTAAGGTATGAAATTCAAGACGAGATCAGTATCTTTTCCCCAAGGATAGTGGAATATTCTTACCAAGCATCCCTAAAGGTAGAATAAAAATTGGCCAGGAGGTAGAGAAAAAAGAACATAGGAAGGAGTCCAACAAGAGGAAAGGGATCATCAAACAAAGGAAAATTTCAAGCTTCAACGGGAGAAGCGAAAAGTTCTAGTAGTCAGTCACCTAGAGGAGGAGAGTCAAGAGGTTTAATATTCTTCTCAAGAGGCAGAGAAATTAGATGTTACACTTGTGGAAAAATAGAACATAGGTCTTGGGATTGTCCCAAGAATGAATCAACAAACCAAAGAGGAGTTCATATTGCAGAGGATAAGGAAGAGACAGTGAAGGTAGAAGTAAAAGAAGAAACTCCTAAGATGGGTGAATCATTGATGTTGAAGAGAGTTTTGATTAAAGCAGAGAACGAGACTCAAGAACCAACACAAAGAAAAAGTTTGTTTAGGACCATGTGGAAATCAAAAGGGAAATATTTCAAGGTGGTCATTGATAGTAGAAGTACAGACAATCTATTTTCTATAGAGATGGTGGAGAATTTAGGATTGCAAAGGATGGCACATCCTACTCCATACAAAGTGTCTTGGTTGTAGAAGGGGCATCATATTTTGGTAAGTGAACAATTTAAGGTAGAAATTCAAATTGGTAGTTACAAGGATGAAATACTATGTGATATCATGCTTATGGATGTCTATCATATCTTGTTGGGAAGGCCATGGTAGTATGATATGAAAGATATTCATGATGGAAGAAGAAACACATATACTCTTGAAAGGAATGGACAAAATCATGTGTTATTTCCATTGAAATATGAAGGAGCTAAAGAAGAAGTCCAAGTGTGCTACTGATGGGTGGAAGAAATTGTTGCAGGAAATCAAGAAAGAGGAGGAGGCACGATTTGCTTTGATTGGTAAGCCTAGATTAGTACTTACCAATACAAACTTAAATGGTTTTCCTATTGAAGTTCAATAATTATTAGATGAGTTTGTTGATATCATTGTTGATGAGTTTCCCAATGCCTTACCACCCATAAGAATCAATAGCCATCATATAGACTTGATTCTAGGATAAATTCTATCAAACAAAGATTCCTATAGAATGGCACCCAAAGAGAATGAAGAGATCAAGAATCAAATTCAAGTATTGTTGGATGAGGGATTGGTCAGAGAAAGTTTAATCCCTTGTCTAGTGCTTGTTATTTTGAGTCCAAAGAAGGATGGGAGCTAGAGAATGTGTACAGACTCCAGAGCCATAAACAAGATTACAATCAGATATAGATTTCCTTTACCTCAGATGGATGATTTGATGGATTGTCTAAGTGGTGCAAATTATTTCTCAAAGATAGAATTAAAAAGTGGATATCATTAGATTAGGATGAGAGAGGGATATGAGTGGAAGACAACCTTTAAAACCAATGATGGTTTGTATGAATGGGTTGTCATGCTTTTTGGATTAATAAATGCACCTAGTACATTCATGAGACTCATGAATGAGGTACTCAAAGATTTTATTGGAAAATTTGTAATTGTATATCTAGATAAATTCTTGTCTACAATGGAACAAAGGAAGAACGTGTAAGGTTTATGAAGATGGTACTAAGAAAGTTGCAGCAAGAGAAGCTTTTGATAAATTTGAAGAAATGTTCCTTCATGAAGACAGAGTTAGTCTATTTGGGATTTATGATCACTCAATATGGGTTGAATATGGATGTAGAGAAGGTGAAAGCTATCAAGGAGTGGCTTTCTCCAAGAAATATTTATGAGGTAAGAAGTTTTCATGGATTAGCAAGTTTCTACAGAAAATTCATTAGAAATTTTAGTAGAATATGTGCTCCCATAGTTGAGACCATTAGGAAGGAGCATAAAGCATTTAAGTGGACATCATAAGATAAAAAAAGGGTTCAAGTTGTTGAAATAAAAGATCATTGAGCAACCTATCTTAGTTCTTCCAGGTTTTCATAAACTTTTTCACGTCAAATGTGATGCAAGTGGAATGGTTATTGGTGTTGTTCTAAGTCAAGATGATAACCCCATTGCTTATTTCAGTGAGAAGTTAAATGACACCAAGAAGACATACTCAACCAATGACAAAAAGTTCTATGCAATGATCCAAGCTTTAAAGAAATGGAGGCATTATCTAGTGCCTAAAGAATTTATTTTGTATATTGACAATCATGCTTTGCAATTTAGAACTAAGCAAGAGAAGTTGAATCAGAAACATGCCAAATGGTTAGAGTTCATGCAAAAATTTACCTTTGTTCTTAAACAGATCAGCGAGAGTGCTAACAAAGTTGTAGATGCTTTGAGCAGGAGGTGTTTGGTTTTGTAAGAATTCCAAGTGACTACTTTTGAGTTTGAACATCTCAAAGAAATGTACAAAGGAGACTCATATTTCAAGGAGGCCTATGAAGTATGCGAGAATCCAATGATTAGAGATAGAAGTTCTTGGTTGGATTATATGATACAGGAAGGATTGTTGTTCAAAGGGAGTCAATTCAAAAATGTTCAATGAGGGATAACCTATTGAAGGAGAAAAATAGTGGGGGATTGGATGGTCACTTTAGACAAGACAAAACTTATGCTCAATTAAGTTCTTATTGTTGAACAAGTATGATATTTTATGTTAAGAAATTGGTGGAAAGATGCAAAATCTGTCGGTATGCCAAAGGGAAGCAACATAACACAGATTTATATCAACCATTTCCAATACCAAGTAGGCCATGGGATTCCATAAACATGGATTTGTTTTGGGTTTACCAAATACTAAAAGGGGAAATGATTCAATCTTTGTAATTGTTGATAGACTCTCAAATATGACACAGTATGTACCTTGTTATAAGACCAGTGATGCAACCCATATTTGTAATTTGTTTTTCAGAGAAATTGTTAGATTGCATGGATTGCCTAGAAGTATAGTTTCAGATAGAGATACTAAATTTGTTGGACATTTCTATTGAACCTTGTGGAAGAAAATTGGAACAAACCTTTCATTTAGCTCAGCCTTTCACCCATAAACTGATCGATAAACAGAAGTGGTGAATAGGATTTTTGGAAACTTACTAAGGAGTTTGGTAAGTGGGAAGAAAAGTCAATGGGATCAAATTCTTGCACAAGTTGAGTTTGCTTATAATGACTCACCTAACAGAAGCACAAGGAAAATTTGATTTCAAATGGTGTATGGTATGCATCCAAGAGGTATTTTTGAGCTTAGAGATCTGGGAAAAGCTTAAATGAGGAGTGTTGATATAGAATATTTTTCTACAACAATGAAAATGTTGCATGAACAGGTCAAGGGAAAACTACAAGACAACAATCAAAGGTACAAGGAGAGATCATATTTGAAGAGAAGAGAATTTATTTTTGAAATTGGAGATAAGGTTTTGGCACATTTGAGGAAATATAGATTCCCAAGAAATGAGTATAATATATTGAAATTGAAGAAGAGAGGACCCTGTAAAATTCTGAGGAAATTTTCAGCTAATGCCTATGAAATTGAGCTACCACCTTATATTGGAATTTCACCAATATTTAATGTTGCATATCTATATCCTTACAAAGAACCTGAAGCATGGGATGAGGATGATCAAGGGAAGGTTGAACTAGTTCAATGGATGAAGCAGTTACCTACAACAAAATAGTTG
>ML795361.1:215505-227189 GCA_009831015.1 Picea engelmannii
CGCACATCCCCTCTCAGCAGTTCTGCAATAAATTCAATAATATTCAATCTATCATTTACATCACATATTCATACTTATGAGTTTTGCCATAGTCCTTGGCTAGTTCAGTTATATTTACAACCTGGGGGAAACAGGGTGTTACACGTTGAGGATAAATTCTTTGATGGTAAGGCTTGTCTTCTTGATTCTTCCTAGCCTTCAACAGACAAGTTTTTATTTATTATCATCGTTTTTTATTTTGTTAATAAATGTGAGTTAAAGACTAATTCCTTTACCCCCGGATGGGGTGTTAGTGAGGGACAATTGGCGCATGCAGGAGCATGGTGGATGCCAACGGGGCACGGAGCCACGTGATGGGCTCGTGCCTTCGTCCGCCACCCTCCGGAGATATTAAATGTGCTCTAATGGCGATGGGAAGGGTCGTTATTGCCCTCAACCGCCGCATTTCGATATGGCTCTGATGTTATTCTCCGGTGTTATTCTCTGGTGTCATTGTTTCTGCTGGTGGTTGGAAAAGCCTCCTCCCCCGCTGCTATGGCCGACGCATAAGTGTGCCTACCGGTCCCTGGAGGCTCCCTACATCGACCATTCCTGCGACCTTAGCGGCGTGCAACCGATGCCTAAGCACAAGCGGCGTCTAAGAGGGAAACCATGGCGGGGTTCTCCCTGGAAACCTCGGCGCCCCTCTTTCTTTTCCCACAATATGCCTCCCTCTGGACCTTCCCCTCACCTTCAAGAGGCACAGCCCAACAACACCCCTCCAGCTCCACCGACTGCAAGCATCAATTGCCTGGAAATGATTCCTCGGTCGCCATACTCTTCTCTGCGTTTACTCCTCGCTCCCTCTGGGACTGAACCGGACTCTGCTCAGTGCTCAGCCTTCCCACGAGCCTTAGGTGAAGAGCCACCACCTCCGACGTGGGCACCTGGGAATTCTGGGATCCCACCCTCTGATGCAACCACGAGCGAGCATGTAAAACATAAATTGGCTATTCTCTATGGCCTAGTATTCGAGCTGCGCCAGGGCATCGAGGACCTGCAGTTCCGACTACAACTTTCGAATGACAAGGTCATGCTCTTCCTCCAGCTCCTTTCCTCGCTGCATGAGACCTTCCTCTCGACCCCGGAAGAAGCTAATTCCAAGCAGGCACCCGACGCTGACACCATCGAAGGTGAGGCAAAGGCGAGCGCGACTTCGGCACAGGGACATGGAGCAACTACCACGACTGGAGATGTGGTGATGCAGTGCGCAGCAGAGCCGGATTTGCAGAGAATTGGGAGCGCAGCCATGGCTGAGAAAGACACTGTGAGGCGCGACCGTGGTGCTGAGACGAAGCAGGAGGTCGAGAAGCAATGGGGGGACGGGACGGCAATTGTAGACGAGGAACCTTGGACAGGCGACCTCAACGCCACCTAGCCAGGTTACGCATCAGGTGTCTAGGTTCTATTTGTTTAGAAGTCATGTCAACTATTTGCTGCTTTCTATGGCTGTCTACTTTGTTTTAGACATTACTCTTTATGGTTTTTACTCTGTTTAAGTTGACTAAGATGTTGACTGGGCTGGTTTCCCCTCTGTTGGGGCAGCCCAGAAATCTCAGCAGACCTACTACTGTGTTTTGAAACTCTTTTTTGCCTATGGCAAGATCTTAATATAATATACTTCTTACTTAAAAAAAAAAAAAGACTAATTCCTTTATTTCATTGTTGATAATGGGTTAACTATAACAAGGGAGTCTCATTTGAATTGTAGTTGTGACTTTAAATTAGATTAGATTGTGCATCTATAGTAACAAGGTGTATTTACACTTATGTTTTCCATGTAAGTAATATTGGTATCAGATTATATTTCAAAAATGGAAAAACCTATTAATACTATATTTTTTTTAAGTTTTGAGTTATAAAAAATTCACGGAGATTATCATCACTTTATATCCATATTAAATGATAAAAAGAATTATATCAATCTTCAAGATATTTGACTTCTGAATGAGTAAAGATTTAACTATTTATTACAACAAACATGTCCAAATACATTAATCTAACCATTGTGTGATATGTATGATTATATATAATTGGTTAATTACATTAAGGAAAACTACTATGTGAGAAACATTAATTAATGATTTGTAACATGTTTTTAAATCAATCATTTTATTACAAGTTATAGGTGTAAATTCATTTTAACATTGGAATTATTAAAAAAATAAAATTAAAAGGAAATTAAGATATAAATTTGTTTACATTTAAAAAATTTAAAGTTAAGATGGATTTAAGTTAGGGTTTGTATATATATTTAAGAATATGTGTTTCTTCCTGGTTAAGAACATGTGTTTCCTCTTAAGAGGTCACAGGTTCAAATCCAGAGGGGGGTAGGGTATGTATACCTTCGTAGACTTTACCAGTCAAATCGTTGGGCGGAGGGGGGTCCCTTGTCCCACAAACAAGGGGGTCTCATATACCAATTTGGTGTGCTAGCTTGGTCGTGACCTTAAAAATAGATTATTATTATTATTATTATATTAATATTTGATATTGTTGATTGGGTTTAGCTCAAGTGATTGGTGGGAATGATTGTTATCCTTCCCAACAAGATTTAATTTCCACAAGTGACATGTTGAGCTCTTAATGAGTATATTTATACAATGGCTTTGAATCTTATTATTAACCATGACCTGAAGAAGTACTATCCTCCAAATAAGAAGAAGTACTTGGTAGTTTTCGCTGGATAATAAAAATCTATAAAATAAAATTTTAATATTTAATATTCTATTTCTTTATCATCAATTGAATCCAACCAATTTCAATTAAAACAAGTGTTGCATGGCAACATAGTCCCTGCCAGGTTGGAATGTGAATAAATGCACTGCTATGGTGGGACCGACGGAGAAATAGAAGCCCGAAACAACAGAGACATGTGGGAAGCAACTTGAAGTATAGGTGGTATCCATGCAGAGGATGACTTGTGTCAGTGTGTCACACGCTAGCCATAAGACATTGGGTTGGTAGATGATCCCCAAAGAACCTCCCAAATTAGTTAATCATAATATTATATTAATATGTGGTTAATATGCGAACGAGGATGTCAATCCTACTAGGTTTTTTATAGATGTGATACTCATGTTTAAGTTTTTTCATGGGGCATGTATAGTTCAAATATGGGACTTAGAAAATTTATGTCTCAATGACTTGAAATAAAGGTTCCTGGAAAAAAAATTAGCATTCTGACATCCAACATAGTTGAAGAAAAAAAAATTAGCATTCTGAAAGCATAGTTGACAATTTCCTGACATCCAGCATAGCTGAAGAAAAAAAAATTAGCATTCCGAAAGCATCCCACAAGGCACTATCGAAATTGTTCCCAAATTAGTTTTCTTTGAAATTTATCAAATATTAATAATGTATGTTACATATCTCTGGAAATTTAAATGTGTTTGTCATAGAGACTGTGATTGGGGCTCCCGCGGACCATAAAAGAAATAAGTACAAGAAATAGGATTGTAGAAAGAAGAAGTGTGTGATGGTAGAGAGAAAGACCTGAAAAGAAGAAATTGGAAGTTATGAGTCTTTGGTTAGAGATTTCTATTTAAAGAGGTAGAATAATTGGATTGATAAAGAAAGCAAGGTGTGATCAGTATAGACTTACTATGAAGTTGATGCCTTTTTGTTTCTCTCGTCGATGACCACTAGAATCATGCCAACCGATTGTTGCCCTTCGTCAGTGAGCTTGTCCATTCTCCTTTGGAGCCATTCTTCAATGTAGCTTCTCATGGGGGCCACGTTGATTTCATCCTGGATTTCTATGTTGAAAATCTTATTTTCTAATTTCCTTAGAGCCATAGAAATACTATGCAAAGTCTGTTCAATTTCTTCATTGTGTGCCGAATAGTCCACTAGCTAGTTCTCGACGTCATCTTCACCATATTCAAGGATGTAAAACTTTTCTAAAGACAACCCCTTTAAAATATCAACTTGTTCATCGAAGGATTTCTTGGTTAAGGACAAGGATTTGAGGATTAAGTTTGGGTTTTGAACCTTGTTGGTACTTCCAGCTAAGTCTATTTGGGTCAGGTTTCTAAATAATTCTTCTTTCTCTGATATGGCTTGTTCACATGATTCGACAATGAGTTGCAGGTTCTTAACTTTCTCTTTCCAGCATGCTTTTAATTGTTTGATCTAGTTTGGGGAGGGTATCTCCTCTTGTCTTCTTTTCAGATTTGAGATGTTGATGACATGGTTGGAAAAAGGGATCACCATCTGTAGATAGAAACTTTCTTCATTTTTTAAATTCGTCTGCAAATGTTCGTGCAAATCATTTTCCCTTGTTCGAAAGGAAGCTATATTTTGTGATGTTTCCCAAGCTTCAGTAATTAGTTGCATTCTTCTCTTGATATTCTTCTCTACATACCCTTCTTGTTAAGGGGGAGTGTTTAAATATTGTAACTACAAAGAGTATTCTATTTATTATTTGATGTATTATTCATTAGATCAATCACCTTTTGTGGATTGATCATGTCGGGTATTGTAAATGACCAAATCCCCTTTTGCGGATTGGTCAAACCCTAATTATAATGGGCAGAATGAGAATTTGGCCCCCAAAATATATTAAAGTGGTTATAACCACCCAGAATGAGAAGTCAGCCCTGCTAGTGAAAAGACACCTCAGTTCACACCTGCCAGATTGTATAAATAAGAGAGGCCAACACCTCACTTGTTCACTCACTCACTTGTTCATCAGAGCGCAAGTTTGGAGCTGCAGTTGGAGAAGAAGGAAGAGAGAGAGAGGCACATACTTGGGAGAGGACTTTCTGTATTGTTTGGTTTATTCTCTTGGCATTGTATTGGCTATATATATTATGAAAGTTTTTGTTGGGTTTCCTCCCCCATGAGGGTTTCCCAGGATAAATGATGTGTCTCTTGTGATTGTGTATTTCTTAGTGATCCTATCTATGCTATGGTTATCTAGTGACTTGAAAAGAAACCTAATAATAGCTTAAACTCTAACATGGTATCAGAGATAAGCTGAAGAGAGCATCTTTCACAAGAAGAAGAAAAATTTCACGGTTGTCGTACATGAAAATTAGGCATTTTTATTGAAGAATATTTTCAACCTCAAAACCATCTAGAAGAGTGCACCCTAACCCAAGGAATTCTTTGGCACCTTCAGCGCACATTTTCAGTGGGTAAATATCCCAGAAAGTGAAACCCTAGTTTTCACTGGTACCAGAAAACCAGAAGTACGAGAAAACCAGAAGTACTAAAAAACCAGAAGTACAAGAAGTACCAGAAGTACCAGAAAACCAAAAGAATCAGTCCAGAAATACGCTGGTCAAGTTTGAGGGGGTAAAATTTGGATTTTCAAAAATTTGACTGCACCAGCTTACTCGCCTCAACTCAGCACATCTATCCCCTGGATCAGAATTTCAAAATTTGAAGTTTGAAAAAATAGGGTTTCCTCATAAAACCCTAAGTTGTAGTTGCAGTCTCAGAATCAGTTGCAGTATCAATTGCAGTTGCAGTATTAGTTGAAGTATCAGTCGTAGTACCAGTTGCAGTCACCCTTGAAGTTTTTAAGAGTTAGTAATTATTACCACTACTACCAGATGGTGCCACTACCTGCAAATGCTATATGAGGTATGTACCCACATATGTTTATGTTGTTAATATTTAAAGGGTATTTGTTGGAGAAGTCATCTCTTGCCATAGATCCAACACATTCAGAGGAATAATGCAACCCAGGTTTGATTATTCGGATATGCATCTATTTGTTATGACACCTTTTTTTTTATCTATATTGCATGTTGAAGCTATGACATCATACTAACCTTTGGTAAAAATTAAAGTCAAGGTATTAGATGGATTGAAGTTGAGATCATAGAGTTTATTCTCTAACCCAAACTTCTGTCAAGATAGCATATTGTCCTAGTACATAAGACATATTGAAGAAAGCACTTGTCATCTTGAGTGAAGGAGACTTGGAAGAAAAGCAACACACTAATTCTTGAGAACAAAACTCTAGTTTCCAGGTTTGATTGATTAAGTTGATAAGATTCAAAACGTGCAAGTGTCAAGAAAACACTATAGTTGAGGTAGCAGTCTTTGAAGAGTATTATACTTGGTAGCATGTGGTCATATTGATATAAATTCTTAATGTAACAGATACAACTAACATCTCCTCTAGGAGAAAATTCTTTTGTTGATTCAAAGTTACCATGGAGGAATGTTTGATCACAACACTAGAAGAGTGTTGACCTCATTTTGTATTGTATTTATTACTTTTGATATTTTCTTCAGACAGGTCACAAGTGATATCTCTAAAGGACCTACTCTTATGATTATTCGTGTCTTTGTTTTATCTACTATTATCAAAAGAGTATTATTCTTGCTTGTTGTTGTGTTGACCTTGTTTAGGTCACAGGTGATAAACTTGAGGAAGCTATAGTGAAGGTTGCATAAGGGAACATATTAGATGAGATATGAAGTAGACTACGTACATGACCATATACATTCATGTACCAAAGAATACGAAGAAGAAGTTATCTTTTGAGATTCAGAGGATCTCATATGGAGATTGATTGTAAGGAGCAGAAGGATCCAAAGATGACCGAACATTAGAACAAGAACTCATAGCAGAATTGTTCAAAGGTTAATGAAGCCACCTTGACCGGAAGAAGAACTCGTTTGAATCCTGACTCAATCTTTCACATTTAGAATTGGTATTCAACACCAAGTATACCCTGTAAAGAGATGATGAAGTCCTTGTAGACTCAGAAGAAATCAAGGATAAGCCTGATCTTAGAAAGGATCAGATGGAGAGACAACTTACAGGATTGGGAGACAGATGACATGAGAAGACTATATCGTAACTTCAGAGACTCCTAGAAGATATTAAATCTCTTGGAAGATTCCCTTGTTTCAGTGACAAAGAAGGAAGCCAGTCAGAAAGACTAGGATGTGGATTCTTCTGTGAGACTAGAAGAGAAGTCGGTATTGACTTCCAAGATTGATCTATACAGATCAAGCATGTTGTAGATGTACAAATATTGATGTGTGTCTAAGAGGATTCTCCCAGCAAGAGGGAGAAGACTATGACAAGACACTTACTCCAGTTATTGAAGAAACAGTTCCAGTATTTATGAAGACAACCAGAACAACCATGATTCATATATAGTATGAGATGCAAGGGGAGCAATCCCCATATTTAAAATCAAGTGGCAGTTGTTGCATTACATTAGTTGGGTCATGGATACATGACTACAATGAAAGATAAAGTTACCTCCATGAAAGAAGAAGAGCTAACTTTAGTATCAGTTATTGGGTCACTCTCAGTTTCAGATGAAATTGTTGTCGTGATAGAATAAGAGGAGTTGCTCTCATATTTTAGCAGCCACGGTGACAATGAAGCATTCATTCTCAGCCTCAGAGAAGTTGCAGGTGAAAAGTCCCAGATTCCAGAAGGAACGGTTGCAGAGAGAGTGGAGGACATACTCCCAGATAGTGAGACAAATAGTGCCTTGCAAAAAGCACATAGAGCTAGCACATGTTTGTGCAGAATGAGTTGCAGCAGAGAAAGTGTACTAGATTTGTACAATGTAATGTGAAAATTTGGTTTGAAGATTGAAGATAGAAAGACTCAGGTCTACAGGTTGAAGGAAGATTTGTACGTATTGAAGCAAGCTCCTACAACTTGATTTACAGTTTCCTGAAGAGCTTGGGAGTTACCAAAGAGTAAAGTTGGTTCTAACCTTTATCTCAAGGTTATGAATGATGAGCCACTGATGTTACTACTATATGTAGGTGATGTATTCTTGACAAGATAAAGAAAAGATCATCACAGATTGCAGAGGAAGCTCGCTTCAGATTTTGACGAAAGATCTAAATGCATTATCTCTTAGGTCTTGAACTTTGGCAAAGCACAAAGAAGATCTTCCTTAACCAAGGGAAGTATGCAATTAAAATGAAGAGGTTTGACATGTTGAAATGTAAATGCATGAACACACCCATGGAAACAATGTTGAAGCTCCTGGTAGATACCTCGTCAGAATTGGTTGATGCTACCCTGAACAAACAGATTATTGGTTCAGTGATGTATCTGACGAATACTAGGCTAGATACATGTTTTTCCTTGAGTCAATATCTGGTAGAACCCAGACGTGTTCACATTGTTGCTGCAAAACATATGATGAGATACCTTAAGGGTACGTTGGATTTTGGTCTCTATTATACTAAAGATCATGACTTCAGACTGAGTGGTTACACAGATTCATATTAAGTTGGAAGTGTTTCTGATAGAAAGAGCACTTCAAGATGTTGTTTCAAGTCTGAGGTCATCCATGACTTCATGGCATAGTAGGGATCAATTCAGCATTTCTCTGAGCAAGGCAGAAGCAGAATACATTGTTTCATGTTCCACCAGTTGTGAAGCCATATGGCTTCGGATGTTGTTGACAGATCTATTTGATGTGGAGATGGAAGCCACCATGATCCTATGTGATAACCATAGTTGTATAAAGATGATGGAGAACCTTGTGTTCCATGATGAGTCGAAGCACATAGAGATCCGATATCTCTTCATTCGTGATATGTTGTAGAGAGGAGCCATAAAAATCCAATATGTTATCATGGATGAACAGGTTATTGATGTGTTGAACAAGCCTCTATCTCGTGTAAAGTTTGAGCACTTTCGAGATAAGATTGGTATAGTCCGAAAGGACCTCCCTCGAAAGGGGGAGTAGTGTTGATGTGCTAGCCTAGTGTTGTGATGCCATCTTAATTGTTGTGATGATGTGTCAACCTAGTGTTGTGATGCCAACTTCATGCTGATGATATGCCAGCCTTGTGCTGTGATGATGTGACAGCCTTGTGCTGTGATGATGTGCCATCCTCTTGCTGTGATGATGTTCCATCTTAAGTGTTATGATGCCAGCCTCGTGCTAATGACATGCCAACCTCGTGTTGTGATGATGTGCCAACCTCGTGTTGTGATGATGTGCCATCCTCGTGTTGTGATGCCAGCTTCGTGATGATGATATTGTGTAGCCATATTGATGTTGTGATGCCAGCCTCGTGTTGAAGACTCTAAGCCTAGTACTAATGTTGATGATGCTCCATCCTTCATGTTGTGATGTTGTTGTTGTTGATGATGCTCCAACCTTTGTGTTGTGATATTGTTGTTTTTTATGTTGTATCAGCCTTGTGATGTTATTGATGATGATGATGATGTATTAGTGTTATACTAATCCATGTTGATGCAGTTGATGATGATGATGCCACTTCAACTTCTTGTTGAAGTTGATGATGATGATGCCACTTCAGCTTCTTGCTGAAGTTGATGATGATGATGCCACTTCAACTTCTTGCTGAAGTTGATGATGACGATGCCACTTCATCTTCTTGCTGAAGATGATGATGATGATGCCACTTCATCTTCTTGCTGAAGATGATGATGATGATGCTTCATATCCTTGTTGAAGATGATTATGATGAAGATGATGTTATTTCATCTTTCATGTCGAAGATGATGATGCTACTTTAGCCTCATGCTGAAGATGATGATGATGTTACCTTAGCCTCATGTTGATGAGGATGATGATGCCATTCCATATCCCTGTTGTGAATGATGATATTGATGATGAGAAAAACTTTCAATGATTTATAGATATGCAAGTTAGTGTTCCAAGATGTTGTTGATGATGTTTCCCTCTCTCTTGCCTGATGTTGTTGTAGAATACCCTTCTTGTTAAGGTGGAGTGTTGAAATATTGTAACTATAAAGAGTATTCTATTTATTATTTGATGTATTATTCATTAGATCAATCACCTTTTGTGGATTGATCATGTCGGGTATTGTAAATGACCAAAGCCCCTTTAGCGGATTGGTCAAACCCTAATTATAATGGGAAGAATGAGAAGTCGTCCCCTAGAATATATTAAAGTGGTTATAACCACCCAGAATGAGAAGTCATCCCTGCCAGTGAAAAGACACCTCAGTTCACATTTGCCAGTTTGTATAAATAAGAGAGGCCAACACCTCATTTGTTCACTCACTCACTTGTTCATTAGAGTGCAAGTTTGGAGCTACAGTTGGAGAAGAATGAAGAGAGAGAGAGAGAGAGAGGCGCATACTTGGGAGAGGACTTTATGTATTATTTGGTTTATTCTCTTGGAATTGTATTAGCTATCTATATTAAGGAAGTTTTTGTTGGGTTTTCTCCCCCATGAGGGTTTCCCGGGATAAATGATGTGTCTCTTGTGATTGTGTATTTCTCAGTGATCCTATCTATGTTATGGTTATCTAGTGAATTGAAAAGAAACCTAATAATAGTTTAAACTCTAACATCAACAACTAACATTGTCGAACTATGGTGCATTGCATCCGCGGGCAGATCAACTTTGCGAAGCACGTCATCCACAGAAGTTTCAAGTTGCATGTCCTCACTTTCAGTTTTGGGTACTTATGGCTGCCCTACAATGTTTTTTCTCTTCTTCGTCACGGGAAGCTTGTGAGAACTGTCAATTTTTCCGCAAGGATGGTTCTTATCTCCTCCTCCGTTTGAATATTTATGGGTTTCTTTCTTACTAGGGTGGTTCGTTGAAGCGATGCTCCGTGATGTCGTGCTCTTGGGAGTGTTGGTCGGGGATTGGACACTCTTCTCACTGGAGCCTTTTCCATGTTGTATGTACAATTCAGTTGTGCTTTGCAATGTCTCTATGTCGCCATCATCAGGAGCAGGAGTGTTGTCGTCACTGTCTCTGTCTTCGATCAGGCGTCTATGGATAAAAGAGTTGTTAAAGCCAACTAATAGTAAATGTTCTCAAAAAATCCCATTAGGGTCGAACCCTCTTAGCCTTTCAACATATTTTAGGTTCAAGTTCTTGAAATAGCCTACGAATTCGTCAATCTTGTTGACGTTTCTAAACCCAAAATCCCCGACTTTCTAGGGCAGAGGAATGAACTATTTTTTTCTCTTGACATGGAAAAAATGCAACCAATAGTTGTATTGCCTTGTTATTTATGTAACAAACATATTTTTCGTGATGTGACATGGAAGGAAAGCAGGATTTTCCTTGGAGCCAAAGATCATTATTACCCTGTAAGTTTCCTTTCGTTCAAATGTCCCATTCCTGTCCAAAAACTTGGTTGTCTAGCCAGACATCCAGGGAGCATCCTTTCCTAACAATAAATCTTTGAAAACCAAGACAAATTCATTAAAAACCTCATAAAAACTATGGGAGGCCTTGTTGTTAATGTTTATGCCATTATTATAGTTCTTTTCATTTCATTAGATAAGAGCATAATAAGAACAAGATCACTGAGAAATACACATTCACAAGAGACATAGCATTTATCCTGGGAAACCCTCTAGGGGAAGAAAACCCAGCAAAAACTTCCTTATCATAAATAGCTTATACAATGTTCAAGAGATAACTCAAACCAATACAGATAGTCCTCTCCAAGAGATGCGCCACTCTTCTTCTCCTCTCTCCAACTGGTAATTGCAGCTTGCCTCATAAGATAATGAGCAAGTGAGTTGTGTGTTTGAATTGAGGCACTAGCCTCTTATTTATACAAGACTGGCACGTGTGAAAGGTCACAACTGGCAGGGCCGACCTCTCACTCTGGGTGGGTAAACCCACCTTTAATTAATTATGGGTCTTCCATAATAACTGTTGGGGTCGACTTCTTAT